>OY720148.1:40765672-41155103 GCA_963082955.1 Cheilosia grossa | reverse complement strand
CTTCACTCTTAATATGCTGGATCAGATTGGAGTTGCTCTCATCGCCCGTAGACGACTGATGGTGAATCGTATGCATGGGCGACTGATCAAGTCGTTGGATCATGTGTTGTGCTAAATGATTGTCAATATCGAGCGCTTCGGTGGGATCTAAAGAACGAAGAGTCTCGAATTTAATACGAACTTCATCACCATTTGGTGTTGAGTCTGCAAATCAAAATTTTGTATTTCGAAAAAAAAGAAAAAAAAAAAAAGAAACATTGGCTGTTGTAGTCTTTGATGTTTGGTTGTTGATTGCAGGGATGCTTTCTGATTGTTTGAATGAATCACATCGAAATTATATCTCTCATAATAATGAGTTGAGAAATCAAGTTAGGAAAACAATAGAAAGAGAGCGGGACAGAGGAGATAGATACAAGTGAGCGTGGTTAAACCAGCACCAGAATAAGCAACAAAATTGGACACAATAATGAAGATAGTTTTATATTTTATTAACAACGTGTAAAATAATATGTGGCATTGGATATTTTTGTTTATTTATATTTACACTCTTATTTATTCGAACCCGCATAGCTCTTCTTTTTTCTTTTAGCAACAAACGAAATGTACAAAGGTGGCCTTAAAAGCCTCCAAGTTCTGCAGTAAACTGAGCACAACCAAACTAGGAAAAGTATTTTTTTTTTTTGTTGTATTATGTATGTATATGCCAAAACCGAAACATAACCAATGTAATAGAAAACAGAATCAACACAAAATTAATGAATGCAGACCAAAAAAGTAATAATATTTATCTTAGTCTAGTTTTGTTGAAAAAAAAGTATATTAAGCCAAATAAGCATAGTTCAGCATTTACAATGGACATAAAATAGAAAAGACAGACGGTAATAATGGTGGATATTACGAGTATAAATGTTTATGTTTTTATAAAATAATTGAAAGAAGAAAAAAAAATCTCTATTCACATTTATAGAAGAGGTAAGAAAAAACGATATAGTACCAACTCACTTGATAGATCTCGGGTATCTGTACTGGGATTGCAGGATAAGTCGACATGCTCCGTCACGGTTACAGGCGTGGCTGATGGTGCTGGTGGTTCAGGTGCAAAATCTAAGAATCCCATTGGTACTCCGAGGAGACCGCCGTTCTAAAAGGGAAAATACATCAATTTCATTACTTTTTCTGCAAATAAATAATGTAGGAAAATTTTGATAAAAAAAAACTCGTTTGTGCAACATATAACTTTAGAACAACGATTCGATTGTGCAAGTTTTAATTTTTGGGACGAACGGAATTGTTGTACGCTGAATCGAAGTTTTTCAGGACGTTTGTCAGATCAAAAATTTGTAATGGGGGCAGATAAGTAAGAAAGATTTCCACTGTAAAACGCATCGAAACTAACAAATATTTAACTCTCTAAATCTCCTAATTGATGCAACTGGAACGGGGGAGAGAGAGAGAGAGAGAGAGTCACGAACGAACTTTGTGGTTCGGCTACATTTTAGGTTATGGCAAAGGTAACAATCAACTGCTAGTTAACTTACTCTTGTTTTCATCTTTAGTAGTAGAAAAAGGATCGCTTGCAACAAAACCTACAGGAAAGGGCGATCCCTTGCCGATAACTTTTCAAGGAATCTTAATTGAAACAACTGAAGTCTCGATCCATCCCGAGGCAGACAATGACGTCAAATTTAAAATTGCAACGATTGAGTTAATAATAGGTCAGCCCCCTTCTTTCGCAACACGTTGAACCACAAATTTGAAAAATTTGATTTTTGCCTAGGCAGCAATGCTCAAGTATTATTAGAAGAACGTACATACAAATTTAAATTTATAGCAAGAGTTTAATTGCTTCTATTCCAGAAATTCAAAAGTTTGCTTTTTTTTGCTTCTTACATCTATTTTGATGCTATACAGGCACAAAATCGAAATGAAATTGAATAAAAAGTCAGTTGCAAAATTCCATTTGACCGTTTTGACAACCATCTGTCAGCTATAACCAACTAGTCCAAAGAAATTTCTTGGGCTGATATTTGCTCGTTTTTTATGGAGGGTAAATGTTTCTGCCGAACTTTTGCGTAAGGGAACGAAGTTTGACTAGATTTGACTGATGTGTTCGAATGCATTATCGTTAGGGAACATGCCTAATGACTCTGATCAAAAGAGGAAAAAAAACTGTGACTTTTACCTAAGCAATCGATACAAAGTGCAAAATATAACTACGAGCTCCTCGACAAAATCCTGGGGTCGATTTACCGTATCAGTGAACAAGCAATACGTCACTAAATTGTGTGAATTTAACATGCAAAACAATAAGAAATTCATTCATGTATTACTCGATCATGTAGAGGAATATAGTGTACAAAAACTAGCAACAACATGCGTTGTTTAAGTATCTGTTAACGCTTCAACAGCATCTTAGCAGTTAGGTTTGGTAGCATCAACATCGACTTGAAGTGAATGATGAGAATGTAGCTGTGCTAATGTATCATAGCCATAAGCCATTAAATATCAAAGTTGCTGTGTCAATCTGTTTCTTGTATTTTGTTTATTGACACTGCTGCCGGATATGACATTTCTATAGGATGTATACGGTTCTCTTAAACACCATTTATAAAACACAGTACGCTCGATCAATACATAAGAATGTGAGAATAAATATTGTTTCCCCAATTGTCTTTAATAGAGCCATCTACTGGGGAGATATTATTAATTATTTCAAAAGGGTGTTCAATTTCGAAGCAACTTAAACTTTTAACTAGTTTTCTTTGATAAAACCTGAACCAGACTGATTGAAAGCAGTAGATGATGATGCTTTGCTGAATGTGATTTATGGTTCCATGGACACGCAAAGCCAAAGAGGGTAGAGCAAGTTGATAACAAAATCCAACCTTCACAGTGCAATCATTGTGGAAGATAGTCAAGTTGTGAAACAAAATTTACAACAAAAAGCAATCCTATACGACCATCTATCTACTCCGTTCTTAATTGTTGCACAGACATACGGTCAAACTAAATACCAAATATATATGCAATGTAAATGAGAAGAACTTACCATTCCCATTCCTAGACTGGTCATGTTTTTATTATCTTTTCCGTCGCGTGCTACTACAATTTGTGTTACAATTGCTGTTCCCTGTGCGACAGTTACACTGCCATTATTCGATGTCGGTGAGTTGGCCGCTTCGGTTTTGCAAATTTTCTGCGATGTTGGCTTATCGGAATCTGAGTCCTCGGAGTTATGTTGGCTAACAGCAGTCGTCGTTATCGTCTGACCCCCAGACACTGGTATATAGTTGCCCGACGACGTCTGTTGCAGGCTAACTATTGCCGCTGTATTAAGATTTTGACTTAATATTGCTTGATGGTGGTGCTGCTGCTGCTGTTGTTGATGTTGCTGTTGTTGGTGCTGTTGCTGTTGTTGTTGTTGATGCTGCTGCTGTTGTTGTTGTTGCAGATTTGTATCCGGCGACTTTGAGCGTTTTCTGACCCGAGATTTTCGTAGCTGGGGCGTGGATGTGGCCGTTGTCGGAGCAACTACAGCATTAATATTCGAATTAATATTATTGTTATTGTTTAAGTTTGCTGTTGTTGTATGCGTATTTGTGTTGTTGGCAATTGTATGTGTTGTAACTATTGCATTACCCTGTGTTGCATTCACAATATTCCCAACAACCGCCTGTGTTATATTTTCTGAAACAGTGATGGTCGCTGTGGCCGCCTCTGAGATATCATCAACACTTTCGGCTGTTTCGCAAAGGCCTTTGATTTTCAATTGCTCGGCTGTACGTAGAAGACCCTGCAAAGAGAACAAAAAAAAGGACACAAATTTAGAATAAGAAGGTACACTCTGTCATCGTCCACTCACAGAAAGAAATCTCTGCGAATACAACTCGCAGCAATAAGGATACAAAATTGTAATTTCTTTTCTTCTTACATTTTTTGTTAAATTACAAAAAATAAAAAAGAAACTCAATTAAAAAATAAAAAACACGAAGAAACTAAATTTGAAACTTTTTTAATTTCAAGTCGTTTATTTTGTTCGCGGGCCCTTCTTCTTGGCCGGTGGTTGGTGTTCGTCTTCTTCGCGGCAAAAAGAAATGTTGCACACCCTTCCAATTGGCCAAGCAAATATTTACTCCTTCTTAATTTTAAATTCGTTGTTTTAAACACCCCGAAAGTAAGAAGAAAAAAAAATGAGAAACCGACTCAAATCCATTCATTTTTTCTTCGTATTTAGTTTAAAGTTCTTTTTTCTTCATATAGCCAGAGGGTGGGATAACAAATGAGCGAAAGGGGAAAGCGGCTATAGTACATAACGAAATTTACGCATTTTTTCTTCTTTTTCTAGTGTTAATGTAAGAAATGATTTTTTTTTATTTTTATCCTCAAGGATGGGGGAGGGGGTACGGTGGTGAGTGATTTGGAAGAGGGTATAGTATGTACACTGGCTTGATTTATATTATAAAAAAGGGGATTATAAATTAGTCAGTGCAAAGGCAAAATAAATAAATAAATATACCACAACTTCATATAATCGAAAACTTAATTAAAAGAAGAAAGCCTTCAACCTTATCAGATAGAGGTATGTGGTTGGTTGCTAAGCCAGCCAAAGTGATTTTCTGTTGAAGCCAGTGGAAGTCAGATTTTAGTTAAATGAGCTCCACCGCACCTTGACCTTGTTAATCAAATATAATAAATCGAATACCTCAATTACGATGCTTACAAAAACACACTTACTGTGGAGATAAAAATATTTACAGCGCCTACAATTTTTATACAATCTTTCTTTCTCTTTCTAGTTTGCAATACCGAAACTTCTAAAAAGAAAAAGAAAAAAACACCAGCAAAATGTGTCCACTTTTGGAGGCGCAAACTAAGTTAATACCGCGCTCGCCTGGTCATCGAATTGAAAGGGTATTAAGAGATAACAGGAAACAAAGGTATAACGTGGACTTTTTGTGGCTGAAAAACAGGACAAGATTGCTCGGGGTAATCTAACCTAAGCCTATATAAGGTTGCATTAGAATTTTACGACAAAAGTAAGAATGGTGACCCATTTAAAGTGCTTTGCTGTAGCGGAGTTGACACCAGCTCAAGTCAACAGTTTCATGGTTGAACCGCAAGTGTGAAAAAGAAGAATGTGCGCGCTTTGTGAACTATTTCTTAAGAGACTTTCTGTATGAGCAGTGGAATTACCAAACCAAAAAAGCTATTTAGTAAAATGTCTGTCTGAACTTAACCTCTACGGTTGACTTTTGTCATCACGATTACCCTCATCATTGATGAATGACTTAGAAGAGCTAAAGTTAACAGCTCCATTGGAACGATGAAGGTAATTGCTACTTCTTCATAAAACTGATTGTGAGAACAGCTTCAACGTCGAAAAAGACAAAAAGGTAGCCAAAATTCTACAGAAGATTTTACAATAAAAAAAAAACAAAATTATCCTTTCTAGTCAATAATAAAAGGTGACCTAAAACAGAATAGAATAGGAATAAAAGTTAATTTTGAATTCAAATTTTCACAAAAAATAATAAATTTGCCCTTGGTTTGAAGCCAGATGACAACTTTTTATTTTTAAAGTTATATTTTTCAAAAGTAAACAATAACGTTTTATGTTCAATATTTATTTTAACATTTTAATATCAAAATACTATTTATAAGCTTAGGTAGATGGTTTTGTTTATATTTCGAATTTACAGAATTATGTTGATACAGAGGATCATTTATTTGGTGAAATGAAAATGGATTAGTAAAAAGGAAACATAACAAATTGGGGTAAAATGTGCAGAAATTAATCAATAAACTCTTTTCTGTAGGTACTTTAGTGCTTCTATGCAATATTGGGCAAGATGTTTCCAGTTTTTTTTTTCCATTTAAAAAACCTATGGAATCTCTTCACATAGTACTGCTTTTTTTCAAAATGTACAAATCTTATTCCCTTTAGAATCGGGCAAATAGATAAAAAAGAAGTTTCTTGTTCGTGCAAATTGCACAATGAGCAAAATGTGTTTGAAGTATTTAAGAATACATTTCGATAGTCGATTTAAAAAGATATTTGGGGGCGTCTTTATAAAGAACTCATAAGGAACTTTGTCATCTCCTGGCGCTTTGGTATCCTTTGCTCTGTTCAAAGCAGCGAACATACTGATCTAAAGCTTCTACAGATATCAAATTTTCAGTAAAATGCATCGCTTCAATATTAAGTGTTGGGTTTAAGAGGTTTTTGAAATAATCAGCTAGAATATGAGCATGCAAGTTGTTTCCTAATTTAAATGTGCTACCATTCAGTTCTGTAAGGATCTTCAGAATTGATATGAATCTTTTACATTATTCAAATTGTCTGCTAGTCGCGAAAAGTACTTAATTTTAATTTTGCACAGTCGCTTGTAATCTGCTTGCGAAACATATTATCTTGCAAGCAAATGTCAGAATAATTCAAATGATTAAAGAAACAAAACAATAGGCCTTACTGATAACCGTTTTTATTCTTACATAAATATTTTGTAGGTCGCAGTGGGTAATTTTTTTTGCGAAAGTTTGCCATTGTGAGTTCGTAAAATTTAACCTGGAGACTGAATATGATTATTAGTATCGCGCAATCACTTCAAGTATTCTGACGATGAAGCAAAGCCTTTGTAGACAAACATTGTTGTTCTCTCAAAGAATGCATTTAATGAACATTTGTCAGCAATTTTCCGCAACAGAAATTGACAGGAGCGCTTCCAAAATTAAACTAGAAAATTTGGTAAGCGCTTTCCCTTGTTAAAGATATAATAATGTTTGTAAAGTAAATAGTTTCAAAACGTGTTCCCGTAAATATCCTCTCTGTTGAGGCTGATCCGGAACAACTGATCTAGACGCAGTGTTCGGTCAAGGTTTTTGGACAAACATTGCCACAAGCAATTGTACAGCCTTTTGAAAATTGTAGCTATACCTCTGATGTTGGTTTGTGAGTTTCGTACAATTGTTTCAAGAATGATCTTGCACAAGTTATACCCTTTCAACACCTTTTCGCGAAAACACTCGAAAACACAAGTTCTTCCATACATATTTCAGTTTCCACGAAAACGACTTCCAATCGTTGGGTTGTTGAAACAAACACACTTTTGCAATATTCAGCAAATTCAGCAGAATAGCTGACCGACCAAATGTCACAACTCACAACTTGAAATCATTTTCCACACTTAATTGATAATATAAAATAATATTTTTTATAAACGCTCTGAATTCATTTTGTTTGTAAATTAATGCGGTCGAAATTTGTAGCCAAAATAATTTGCAGAAGTTTCATGACTGGAGTCTCACAGCTGATTGAAACGACAAACGAAAACTAGTTGGTGTTCGGTGTGAATGCATCGACGGGGTGAAAAGGGTATTACACGATATCGCGTCACTTTTTCTCCAACATTTCACGTAGCGAACGGCCTGTCGGTCTTCTGGCTGATTTTGACGGAGCAGCGAGATTTCTCCGTTGACAGACGAAAGAGTTTGACAGGGATGTCGAAACTTGACATGACTTTGTATAGCTCGTCCCCATAAAAGCTCAGATATTGCTATGCGAGTTCATTTCGAATAATCCCCAACTGCAAGTAACAGAAGACCTGACCTGACAGAAGACTGGCCAGTTCCTGAAAAAGTGTGAGCAATTCATGTTTGCTCAAAAGTTGTTTCGATTTAAGCAAATGTATGCTGCATACATTTAGAGGCAGCCTTACTGAAGGTGTCCCCGCCTTTTGACTGCTTTTTATTCGACACAAACAGGGCAGAAAAATGCAAACAAACATCAAGTTACTCAGTTTTTGCTTTTTGGTTAGAAGTGAAAACTGTCTGTCTTGAAAATGAGCTCTGATATGTTCTACTGAAATGGGTTAAGGTCGATCTCAACGAGCGGTTTGACTTGTATATACAAATCGCACAACATGCACTTGTCAAAAGCGGGCTATCTCCGAACAAAGATTCATAGAAACCTTTTTGAGAACAAACAATATGGCGCAGAGAACTCGTTATATAACACAAACTAGCCATTAGGATGCCAACAGCGTAAACATACTGTGATACTCACAGTCACAAATGGCAAAGTGATGAAGCCCTCTCAAAGTAAATCAAACTTAAATTCAAATGGGACAATTCAGAGCCCGCCAGCAATGGCGATTTAGCTGCGAAAATAAACCAAAGGGCACAGCCCCCTTCGGAGATTGCTTTAAGTGCATTGGCGAAGAAATAAATTGAAGGAAAAAAAAGGACACCCACAGCATGGTCACATAATAGCAGATACCTAGTATATGTGCATTAGGAACACAGAGGAGACTCGACCTGAAAGCGTGTGTATTAGACGAAAGTTAATTTTTTTAAGGTTCTCCATTACAAATACATCGACGACGATGGCTACAGAAGAGGCAACCAAGGAAAAAAGGGTATTTAAAAAAGAAAATAAGTTGGAAAGTGGTGGATTGAAAAAAAAGGTAAAAAACCCTAAAAAAAAATACTTTGGAAGGAAAGGGATTTTTTTCTCGCATCACATCGTTTCTATGTAAATGGAAGCTTCGTCTGTGGATGGATGAGTAGCTGAGCAGCGCCCATGGTACCCCTTGATAAGCCCCCGCGCTTGACAGCCAACCGGCCAGCAGTAGTAGCAAGCATATTCCCTTCTCCTGCTATGCTGTAGTATCTCCAATTACTGGCACTTGTATAATTTCGTTCTCTGCTTTCAGTGGAATTTTTTTTCTTTTTTTTTATAAATGTTTCATTTGTATCCTTGCTCTTCACTAGCGCTGCAGCACTTGAGTGGTATGGTGGGCTTAACTTTATAGGGCAGGAGCAGAACAACAAAAAAAAACGAAAGCTTTCTGTCTTTGTCTTACTGTTCGAGTTGATTTGACACCATGTCTTTGCTTAAACTCACCCTAAGAGAAAAAACTATACCAAGCAACCCCTATTTATGTATACAATGTGGACGTCACGGTGTTTTTTTTTTTTTTTCGTTTGCCTCATATACCATAGGAATCTGCATTTCTGGTGCTTCCGAGGAGATTTTTTCTTTCCTAACCATATTCTTCTTTTTTCTCTCGTTTTTATTTTGCAGAAACTTTTTTCTTGTTTTTCCTTTTTTCCCGTATTAATCAGCCAGCACCAGCAAGACGACATAGAGGAGAACCAGGCTGGCCTGTGTGCCACTGAAAAGAGAGGGGAGTAGTTCTAGAAAAAAAAAAAAAAAAAAAACTATAGAACAATTTTTTTAACGGATTCCCTTCATTGCACAAGGGACATTTAAAAAAAGGAACGAAAAACTTTAGTGGAAACACACAAGCCTCCACACCTAGGCCAGAGAGCGAACGTGAAGTATACAAGCGACAGACAGACTCAGAGAGATTTGTCAGATGGTCAACTTATACAATGAAAGAAATGAATGAGCACAGTCGAAGAAAACGAAAAAAAAAAATCCAGGAAGGAGTAGAGTCGCAGCAGTGTATAGCGAACGATAAGAAGACCAACAACAACATTTACAAAGTTATTTTTATATGCGCTCTTCACTCAACCGTTGAGCAATCGATTAAGCCATTGTGGCCAAAAACAAAAAAGAAAAGAACGGTTAAGGGTTTAAAAATACTCTCTGTCCTTAGACCTTAGTTCGCCTGAGTTGTTAAAAATATTTATTAAAGGCTTTTTTCTTGATGAAGCAAATCAAAGTGTGAACTCAGGGATTTGAATAAGAAAGTGCATGTTGCACAGTAAAGGATAATCACAGTGCAGCCAGGATGTGCTGGAAGAAAGGGTTAGGAGTTCCAAGGAGATTCGACAGCTGAATTGAGCCAAAGTTTGTCGACAGATTATCTTTTTGGCATATTTAACGAATCAATTCGGTGTGTTCTATCGCCGAAGTTTACTAGACATCTCTAAGATCTCTTGTTTTGCAAGTCTAGAATTATCGGAACTTCAGTTCATTAGAACGAGTTGTCTAGCTAAATTAGCTGTTTGCCGCAGACTTTATTTTCGCGCTGTCACCTCTTCTATTGAAAAAAAAAGAAAAAAAACCGTCCAAGTGCAAGTGTCACTCGAGCACCGAAGATTCCGCACTTTAGAGTTGGAAATTGCGAATAAACAACAAACAACAATATGTGTGGATGAGAATGAGTATCCATTGGAAAACTTGCAATGAGAATGAGTAGAGTTGAGTATTCATTGAAAATTCCAATTGGAATCGATTAAGAGAACACACCAATAAGGAATGAAATATGGTTAAACGGAGCATACTTTATATCTTACTTTTGATCGACAGTTTTTTCTAAATATCTTTTAAAGTATTAACTTTTCCACAAAACAGTCTTCGGCACATGAATGAAAATATTTTTTGTCACCAAACCACTCTAAAACCAGTCGATGTATCGCTACCTTCTACGCCTTCTACGTCAGTTAGTTTCTAAGATAGACTTAGGTGCAAAATTGGTATAGTGGTCGGACAGACGGACAAAGGCGAAACTAATAAGGTTCCGTTTTTTCCCTCTGGGTACGGAACCTTAAAAACCAGAAAGTTAATAAAATTAATTTGCAGCGTTAGTCACATCTTAAATGGCTTCAACTTTTTATTAGAGCAAAGATACAACAAAGTCAACACTTGGTCCATGTTCTCCACATTTTCGTTATTTTCATTTGTTTGGTACAATTCACACTAGCTCTTTCAGTCTAGTTCAGGAGATGACTTTTCTGAACAGAACTTGATTTCAGTCGTTTTTTTGAGTTTTGGCGGCTACATTTCGCTCGGAAACTGGCCGTCAGAAAAACCGTCAACTTATCGCTGTCGTTTTTCTTCTCTAAGAAGTACACGTGTGTAGTTGGATTAGATTTTCTTTCAAAAACTCTTAAATTCCTCCAGGACGGCATGGAACTATTCTACTTCATAGGGCCCCACGGAACCACGCTTCTGGTTCAGCAACTTTCTACCACAAATAAACGATGTTTCGCCAAAAAGAATATGAGCAAGCTTAGAATCGGTTTGCTTCGCAAATATGTCAAAATAGAATTTACATTTGCATTTCCATTGTTGACAAATGGAATCCGATCCTAAACATATCCACATGAAAGAAATTTAACGAGTTCAGCTATTACTGAATTATTAACTGGCATTTGTGGGCTGGCGGATACGTCATTTTTTTTTTTAATATTCATTTTCTTCTGAAGTCTCATTTCGACAAAATTTAAATATTCTCGAGTTACCATGGACATGCCCAACATATCCGCGCATCCAGTTCAACACAACTGCGTGTAAATTTTTAACAAATGTTCGCGAAATCTTCCTCTTCAAATTCGCATTGTGTTCTTCCGCGTTGGTTTTGGCGAATCGCTGGCAATTCTTCCATAGATATTCCCAGCGCAATGTCGTTGTTGTTTTTTCAAACTAAAAATAAGTTCGTGCGCGAACTAAAGAATCTTCTTCCGGGCCTGGTCTCCTGGGAAAGAGCCTAATTTGACTGTTCACGTATAATAGCCCTGGCCGACTAAAACTAAATACTGCTCTCGTCAATTTCCTAAGTTTAAGAGCAATAAAAATGGTTGATTATTTTACCATAGCGTAGAGAAATCGGGGCGCAATGGCTCAGTGGTTAGTGCGCTGGACTACTGAGCGAGGGGTCTCAGGTTTGAACCCCGTAAAAATACAAATTGCATTTTAAGGTTATTTCCATTTCCACTACGCCACCTTCCGCAAAAGAAATTTACTTAGTAGCGTAAAAACTGGGACCAAATACAGCATGGGAGCGGTGTTCCGACTGTCGATATTATTAACAAGTGGGAAATCTTGACGAAGAAGTGACAATAGAAGGTGGCTGATTTACTTAGTTAAGGACCATAGTTGTGCCACAGAGCTTAGAGGATGCAGCCTGGACCACAAAAACGCAATATAAAAATGTACTCTTACTGATTCCAATTACCTAAGGAGATTGGAGACGTATTCATTGAGCTTTGAGTCAGCCAAAAACCAAATAACTGAAGAAAATGCTCATAACATTCCATTTCTTTCATTTATTTAGCAAAATTTAGCAGTTATAATACAGGCAAATATATGGGTATAAATAAAAAGTTTAAAAAATCCCCGGGCACTCGGCCAAAACAGTTGGCTAATTTTTTTTAAACTCAATAATCCGATATAAAGCCCAGACTACGTCTTTTCCAATCGTTTAAATATCCCTCTAAGCAATCCGCTTAAGTTCATGAATCCTGCTTGTGCAGTCCCTCTCTCCACATACAATTCAAATTACAAAGCAATTTGTATAAAAATAAGTACATGTACATCCAAATTGAATGGAATGCCTTCGGGTGCAACGTGATGGTCGGACAATTAATCGTTTTGTCTTAAGTCCATACGAAAACTCTTACATAAAAGGGCAGCCACCAGCGAATACAACGAAAAAAAAAAAAAAACCTCCCAACATTGCAATCTAAGGCCCAAACACAAAAGATAAATCTAATTTTCGTCTTCTTCCCAGGCAATTTCTTTCCCTTGTGTTGGCTAACCCTGACTCTAGCTGCAAGTTCTGCTTGTTTGGTGGGCAACGTCCAAATGTCTGACTGTCTATCTGTCGATTACGATTGGTAAGCAGCTACTCTTCAGCGCGGCCATCTTAATTTGCACACATAAAGAACAGAAAAGGCACAAAAAAAAAAAAAAAAGAAGAAATACCACGACACATAGAGCACGACATTATTGCTTTTACTGTAGGAAATAAATTAAAAAAGAAAATTCCCATCGACAACGACGAAAAAAATATCCAGTTGGCTGGCAAATGGAAATTTTTCTCCGGAAAATACATCAGAGAAAAAAAAGAAAAGTGAAAAAAAACTTTAAACTTTTCCCTTTCGCGACAAGCGGCATGGGGGTGGGGGAATTGGAAACAAATCTCCGTGGCTGAAGGGAGAGCGAAAAGGGTGCTGTGGTTGCGGGAAAAAAATCCTAAAAAAGCAACACATTTAAAAAATGCCACCCCAACTAGAATTTTATATAGAAATGTTTCTGTTAGTTGGCTCTGAGGGTTGGGGAAGAAAGTTTTCTCCTTCGCCTGCCCAGATTACCACCTCTGGCAAGTTGGCGTGAAAAATAGCAACGAACGAATTCAGAGAAACGAATACAAGAAAGCATGCAGCACGAAAGAAAAAAAGAAAACACGAGCGGACTCGTTTAAGCTAACGACACAAAATCAATAATTACCACAACCCAACTCAACCCAAACCACCCCCTTGTGGCGTTTTCCCATTTGGCTTTTTTTTTTTGTGTTTTTTTTTTCTCCTGTGAATCTCATTCCTATACTTGGGAGCGTTGTTTGAGTTTCAAGTATTAGTTTAGTTATACAGAGCACTGCTTCACTTGCTTTTTTTCTCCGCTTGGAAAAGGATATAGATTTTTTTTTTTCGATGCGTCACTAAATAGATTCCTTAATTGCTAGAGAGGATTTAAAATACTCTTGGGGGAAGAATGTCAGCGTCGAATGAAATCACACCGATAAGATAAATTTCTGCCATTAAAGCAACGAGCACCACCAGCATGTCCTTCCTTTTAGTGGGAGAGTGGTAGGCGTATTTTCTTATTACCCCGGTTCATGTTTCGTCTCAATTTTTTATTATTAAGTCTTTTCGGACTTAAAATGCGAGATAAATTGATTAGAAAGACGAATTTACGCTGGCTAAAGTGAGAAAATGTTTTTGTTGAAATAGTTCACAAAAAATCGACGTTTAATTAAAATCTGTAGACCGTATTTTCAGACAGAGAGAAATGGGCTGTCAAATCATTATGAATATACCAAAATGAGAACTCCAGACTTAAAACATTTCGTCAGGAGTTCACTTCTAACCT
The DNA here is from genome assembly GCA_963082955.1 of Cheilosia grossa. NCBI lineage: Eukaryota > Metazoa > Arthropoda > Insecta > Diptera > Syrphidae > Cheilosia > Cheilosia grossa. Next base: position 41,141,263 of record OY720148.1, on the reverse strand, counting down.
CCATGTCACTTATTGACTTGTAAGACGTTTCCGTTTGAAGTTCTTAAAACCATGCTTTTGAATTCTCACACGTTTCCCTCATTTAGCTGGCCTATAAATTTAAAACTGCTTCAATCTGGTTGTGCAAACAGGCGAATGTAATCGTGAATACAGTCATCAGTAGACGATTTTTGTATAATCGGAAGGATTTGTAGAATCAATCCATTAATTGCAGACTGTAGCCAAAATTGTTTGAAAAAATATGAAGTAAAAAATGTATAAGAGGCACAAAATGCTATATAGCCTCACTGAATAGATTTCAGTTCAACAGAACCGTTATGAACAAAAACCACTGCTGCTCAACCTTACTAACATTCCTCTATAACTTGTGTCTGAAACTATTAAGCAAGCAAACGACAAGAGCTTACAACCAGAAGCCGAGTTTTAGACGCAAGACATACTGCCGCAATATGAACGACAATAAGCCAATATGTCCGCAAAAAAAAAAATAGCGCCATACTAATAAATAAAGCGCAATTTTCCATATGAAAATAACCCATTGTGACCTACAAAATATTTAGTGTGAAGTTTAAAAGTGATTATTCGTAAGGCCCATCATCTAATCACAGAAATATCATTTGGAGTGTGAAATGACTAACCTAACCTTAACGTTTTTATGTCAAAATCAATTTGACGTATGCAGTGAACGTCCATTATAACGGGATTAAAAACCCTGGAAGTATTTAAATGACAGAAACATCTTCCCTAAATTTAACATTACATAAACGTGTTTTAATGGCTTCTTTTTTTAAAAAAAATGTATAAAAATCGATCGATTTAACGTACGAGCTCGATATATTGAATGACATCAATCATTATATCATTCGTTATACCGGACATCCACCATATTATCATATACGTGTACGTAGTTTAAAGTATGTATGTATGGTTCGTAAACGAAATATGTGTTTCAACTCTATCATTCCATTCAAAGCGAGCTACTCGTTACTTTCAATCTTCGATGGTTATTTTATGAAATTAATTAAAGTAAAGTAACTACATCAGCAAAATGAAATATAGCAACAGGCATGTTCTACTCTATTATTCGTTCCTTTCGAGTTTGCATCGTTATTTTATAAATAACCTAACTGGCTAAGGCAAAACTGCAATTGTCAACTAGAAACGTCAATTTCTTTTTTTTAGTAATGTCAATCGCTTAAGTAGCACAAAATGTGCATGGATAGAATACAAATTGTATTATAAAATGATATATAGAAACATTTTCTAAAAGTGTAAATGAGATAGCCTCTCTCAAAAGTGACACGAAAAATGTAACGAAACTAAGTCATAAGCCCATCACGGTTGAACGATACGAAATCGGTCTATTCGGGGTCTTACAGAGACCCAATTCTTCTGTATAAGTCTGAATTTAGTCTGCTAAAGTTGACCATTCATAGTTGTGAGTAGGAATTAAATAAAACTGTGCGTGAAAATTAGAAATAAAGAAACATAAAAGTAACGAGTACTTAAACAAAATTAGTACAGCCATTTCAGAGAACTCGATTGAGTCAACTTTAAAGAGAGGTTAGCTTTTCTGGGAGCTCCAACTGTTTTAAAACAATGCATGAGACTTAACACTAAACATTCCAGATTCTACTTAAAATTTTAGTAATTCAAAATAGCTATATTTTGCATACAAATTTTGCAATTCTTAGCTATCGTAAATTTAAAGTCGAGACTAAAATTTGTTGAACCTTATGTTCCAATGCTCAACCATAATTGGATTATGTCAGCCAGGTAGCCCAAGACCAACAAGTTTTTGTCTAACTCTACAAACGGCCAACGACTTACAATCCCAGTAATCACATTTTGGCTTAAGCTGGACTACACTCGAATAATTTTATTATGGGTGTGCTCAAAGCTAGGCATCCTTCGCAAACAGGACCTAAAACAATAGACCAATATCAGTTCATCAGCGTCGAAAACACACCTTATTGCCAAAATTCCGACTCATTCTAGCTCACCCACTCTGATATGTTCTATCTATATAAATAACCGTGGTAGGTACAACGAACTGTCAAAGTCGGAAGGTGCACGCATACATATACGCGTGCCCAACAAATTTTAAAGTCTCACACGTAAGAGCTATGCAGCTATATCTTGTAGGCAAAGCCGTTTCTATCCTGAGCTGGCGGCCTAGGTCTATTCAGTAGAAGTTGCTGACGGTGCTTTGAAAAAAAAAATAGTTGACACAGCAGGTCCATAAATGACCCCAGCTTTTTCCAACCATTTGATTGCGAGTTTATTAAAAAAAAATCTGTCTATTTGTGATACTTATAATCATATTTAGTATCCACGCTAGGTTTTAAGAACTTTCCGCAAAAAATTAGCTAGATATTATGACCTATTTAATCTGTCAGCAGTTTTTTTTTCTCTGTACCGTCGGCCCTTTGATAGTAGCTTCGAATCAGATAATAACAAGGTGATCTGTTCACATCAAATGTTTATTTACGACACCCCATGTAAACCACAAATAGCTCACCCCTAGATGGCGCGTGCCACAGCAAGGAAATATAACTTGACTTCTATTTATAAAAACGCGCACTGTCTCTTTTTTTGCTCTCTTTCGAGCTGGTGTCATTGACTACTCCATTTCGTGGAAACTAAGAAAAAGAAATCATAAATTAATTCCTACAATTTTGTCCGGATTTTTCTCTTGTTGTAAATTAAATTTTCTCGTAATAAAACATTGAATCGTGAAAGCGAAAAAAAAAAACAGACTTATCGGCTCAGAGTCAAAAAGTTTTAGTTTGAGTCGAGTTCTTAGGCAAATTCTGCAATTGCTTACAGCGCCTTCAATTAATATCACACGTCTGTATACCTACATCCTACATATCCTCGTTTCATTGTCCAAAGACGATTTATTGAATCTGGGTCGACTGTTGACCAGCTACTACAGCAACAATCTCTCTGACAATTATTAAACAAACCAACGATCAAGTTGATTAGGCGAGCTTCACGAGACAAAGAAAGTGTATCGGTATATAAATCTACAGTTAGCCTCATTATAATAACTACAAATTGAGACATTAATATACATCAGGCATGAAATTCAAAAACTGTTGGCGTGATTTGCCCAAAATGGACGTCTGTCTCCTTCCGCACACTGCGTATATCGAAAACCAACATAATCACAGAATAAAACAAGCATCGACAGATAGCTTCAAAATTATGTCACCCTTGCCCAAGATGTCACCTTAAATCCAGTTTCCTCCGGAATTCCAAAAAAAAAAAACCCACGTCAATTGAAATGTGTTCCCAAATTTATACTCGCTTATCTAACTAATTTTACTCACGCTTTTTCAACATCAACAAAGTGTTGTTGAACTTTTGAATTTTGTTCGTTCTCACCTGCAAAGAAAAAAAAAAACCCACATTAAAAATACATTCACAGCTTTTATATAAAATAAAATTAAAGTAAACGAATTTACTGAAAACAAAAACCAAATCAATTGAGTTTAGAAAATCCAATGCCAATGATTGGATATTTACAGAAAGACTCGCCACAAGAACACAAGCTTAAATGGCTTTCCTCGTTATCCATATTTAGATATAGACAAACCAAAATAGCTTGCGCATAACATTAAATTATCTCCACACTCCGTCGTCTTTAAAAAGACACGTCACATCCACACCAGTACAGAAGACATTCCAAACAACACCACAGGTGAGAGGCTTCAACTTCAAGTAAGCTAAGTTCAACAAGAGTTTGATGACCCTTCTCTTTCTCCACACACTCACCACATCTTCACCACACACACGATACACCATTTTGTGTGGTATTATATGTTTTGGCTCTGCTACCCGAAAAAAGCACACGGCATACAAATGAATACATTTGCGTAATAAATTAGCACTACATACGGCCGGGTCGAGACTCTTACAATGAGCAAGCAAAAGGAGTGGGACGGGCAGGCGTATAGCCGGCAACCCAACAAATACTCGTGCAGCACTAACAAGTTTAATGAATACATAACAAGATATCGCCGGTCTTTTCTGGTTCGTTAGGTAAAACGTTAAGGCCTGCTTACTGACGACAGCACTTTGAATTTCGTATATTTACTTAGCACAGCGCATTCCCCAAATTTGTGTAAACGTTACAAAAACGGTAGGTTCAATTTTTGGTGTGCAGCCTGCCCGAATGCAAACCATCAGATTTGCTTACGTCTGATGAAAGTGCTTCCAAAACGCAACGCATTTTCATTCACAGAACAACTGGGTAAGTGGGTTACTAAAACTTACCACCGACCGACGACACACGACAAACACACACACGAGATAGTCTAATAATAGATTTCGCTAAAGCAAAGAAGAAGAAAATTGTATCCAAAAAGAAGAAAAGATATATTCGACAGGTTTGCCGCCAGCGCCACCGCCGCCGCTGCCACAAGGACAACCGATGCATAAGTCAAAGAAAATAAAACACTCGTTGTGTGTAGTATGTGCATGGAAATGGAAAACGACGAAAACGCGCTCAAAAACTAATAAAATGAAATCAAACCAAGGATGACCGACTGCAAGAAGAACGTTTTAGAGCTAGAAGGAGGCCCCATTGTTTTTGTTGCCACCGTAGCGTCGCGCCGTCGATGCAGATGACTTCACATGCCATGGCACTTCTTGTGCAGGAAGAGAAGGAGATACAAAAATATATCTTGAGACTGTCGTTTTTAAAGGGAAAGCAAATGGAAACAATAAAACGAGATACATGCGTTTCTTTTTGTATAAGAAACCTAGGCCAATGTGTCTTGAACGAAGTGTACAGAAGACGAAAAGGGAAAGGGCACTTCCTCAAATTTGTAAGAGGCAATGTAAAGGACTGGGTGGGGCTGACCATTGTGTACAAGGTCAAGTGTGTATTTGTTTGCCAAGAACGGATATTTACAATGGAACAGAACTTAGCTAGTGAGATGTGCAATGTCCACGACATATTTCATTGATTGAGCGGTCGTTAAAAAAGCCCAAACAACATCCAAAAGGCTTTAGAAACTCCGCGAAAAGCTCTTAAGAACACTGGAAGTAGATCGCCTGTGACGAGGATGATCGACAGGTTCCATACATTCCGATTACTTATTTTCTTATCACTTTGGGCATTCACATTATAAGAGTAGTCACCACCTCTTACGCGCGTAAAAACAAAAAATAATGCCTGTCTAGAGAGGAGGCTCAATGGTTCATGTCGTAGCGAACCTTTGTGTCCCAGCCAAAAGACCATAATATTCTATATTTAGCGGCCAAATCGAGTTAGGCGTAAGTGATTTTTTTCTGCATGCAAAATCATTTTCTGTAAGAAATGAAACGGAAACCACTTTCCCACTTTCGCATTTCAAAACATGAAAGAAATTGTGTTTTCCTACTCACAAACGATTAACAAAAGCAGATCGTTTTCTGAGTTTCATTTTTGACAGCACCACACGAAACGAACGCGGTTTTTCGCTTCTAAAATTTCATGAGGGAAAACGAAAACGTCAAAAGCTTTATTTTTTTTCCTTTTCCCCGCAAATGAATATTTCCTTTAGTTTCGAAATTACATGACGGAAAACGTTTTCTCACACACAGAATTCAACCATTGAATTCTCTAAGGTCTAAGCGAGCAACGGTTTTTATCCCATAAATATCTTGTTCTTTTGTACAATACAAATCAGTTAAAAGTGAATTCAGCAAGGACCCATCTGCAAGCTGAGTAATATTGCAATAAATGGCAACCTCTTTATGTTGTTTTCCCGACTTATCTGTTTGATTAGTGCAGCATATCAGTTCAATAGAAGTTTTAAGGTCAATCTTTATACTTTATTCTCGAGATTATCTTCTATTCACTTCTTTCGAACACTAGATCTGTTCAGCTACACTTCAAAAAAATATAAAACCATACCTTGTTTGTTTAGACTTAGAAAACTATGTATAAGTGAGGTTAGTTCTAGACTAAAATTTCATTCAAAAATATATACAATCCACTGGTAAGTTAAAGAAGCCATATGACAGCACTATTACGTATATTACGAAACGCGTAGTTGAAAATCAATTAAATGAAAAATAAACAATGCTGATTTAGATGTTCTATGGTTTCATAATTCAATTTGCATTGATTTGAAATGGCTGACACTAATTTATTAAGCGGAATACACATACCGTATTTTACCACTGAAAGGGTTGTGGTTACATGAAACTTTACCAATTAGGAACGAATGAATAATAAAATATTGATTATTCGTACGATATTGGTTACTTTCTGGTATGAGCAACATTTGGAAATTTGCTATTTGACAGTTGTGTTGTTCATCGATTAAGAAAAGGAAGCACATCAATATTTGATGCTGCTAGCTTTGGGTATTATGTTTTTAGGCTGAGTTTATGTAAGTTTTCCATAATAAATTTGACACGTTTCTCCATTATACTATTAATTTCACCAACCTATCAATTCTTTGCGTCTGCTTGCATTGATAAAAGTAAAGTCCAGTCGAAATATAACATTTGGTTGGACCATAAACGCTCTATTTGCCAAAGTGTTCCATTTTGACAGATGAATATGATGTTTGGATGATTGCCGATGGGAGAGAAGAAAGAATAAGGCCTCAGTTATAGCCATGCGTAAAATGCAACCGAAAAAGTTGGATCAGTATGAAACTTAGCTTTTTTTACCTTTAGGCGGTCATAGCGAAAAGAATCTGTCAGAAAAAATGTTCCCAACAAAAACAATTACAACAAATCAACCATCACCGATTGGATTCCACCAGGAAAACAATTACTGACAGATGGAAGGAACAGTAAAGAAATGAAATATTTCAGTGGAATGATTTGGTTTTTTCTTATGGAATTAACTGAGAATTTGATTGGAAAATACGAAAATCTAGAAAATTTAGGAATCATTTGTCTAATTTACTTAATAATTCATAAGCAACATTTAAAGATCAAGAATTAAAAAAATCTGTACGGTTTCGTTTTACGTATGACTATGACTAGGGCCTAGCCTGGAAGAACGTTATTCATCCACCCAAATGAACAGCCACTTTCAGACCATCCGAGAGAATGAAATGTCAGTTACTTTTCCAAATAAACGAGTTGAAAAGTTAACAACGATTTTGTTCCTGGTTATTTTTCGCGTTGCTTCGCATTGTCCAACAATTACCTACCTTATGAAAGCACAGCACTTTTTCCTTAAGAATCTTTAAATGTCAAATGGGGTTGGAGCCAGGAATGAATAGGTATGTACCCAGATAAATAGGTAGGTAGGTATGTGCTGTCCCAGTAGGCGTCAACAATCAACTTCCAAAAAAATTTATGTAGGTATAATAAGTATCTCACTTCACCCCTATTAAAGCTGCTGCACGAGCCGCCAAAAATGGCAATCGGCGAACCATTAGCCGAACTCAGCCGATCAGTGACGTCAGCAGCGTTGCCAACATAGCGGGTTTTTTTTAAGTGATCCAAGGTGTTTCGACCTATAAAACTGATCAAATAAATTATTCGCCCCCACACATTCCACCGTAAATCTCTCCAACATTTCCACGACCTGGTCCAGGTGTATAGCGCACTCAATTAACGGATTCCCTACCATGTAACACGACCGTCTTTTGTCTTTACATCGTTTGTAAACAAAAGTATAAAAACAAACTCTCGTAAAATAACAACAAAAATAAAACCAACCATCATCTATTAGCATAATCAAATCTATACCAAAACAGAGAAGAAAATAAACCTGAAAACATAACGCGGAAAAGAAAAATAATAATAAAAACAACCAAATTCGTAAACAGAGAAAAACACTCCAAAAAGGACAAGCAACAAAAACAGAGACGACCTTCACCAAATAATACACTTTCCCTCGCTTAGCCCGTTTCATATCACGCTGTTGCCGGTCGTCGTCGTCGTCTCTCTATTACACCAAAGGACGGATGAAAATGTGTAACGAAAAACGGCAAATGCCACATAATACACAAAAATAAAATATCAGACACAAAAATTCATAAAAAAAAGCACAACAACACAACAACAACATATAAAAACAGAAAAACAAAAAGTGAAAAATAAATAAAATAAAATCAAAGGCTGGAAAACGAGAAAAATAAACAAAAAAGGGAACTCCCAAACAAGTTGATAGTAAAATGGAGAAAAATACAAAAAGCAAAAATTAAAGTCTGACGATGAGGAGGAAAATAATACACAATCGAGAAAGAACAAGAAAAAGAACATCAGCAGCAGCAGCCAGCAGCAGAAGCACAACACACTAAAGTAGCTGGCGGAGGAAAAAGCAAAAGGAAAATCCTCCACACACTTATGGCTGGCGATAGCCGAAGCACATGTACTTAAAAGGAAACGAGAATACGTCGTTCGAGTCGTAACAGCAGCCAAACAGCAGTAAAAATGAAAATAGACGCGACGACGACGACGACGACGACGGGACGACAAGACTTGTTGGATTTTCTCTCATTTTCATCCTGTCCTCGCGCGCCCCAACCGAAGCCGAAGCCAAATCTCGCATTCTCCACTCCCTCCACAAGAGCTATTCTATGAAAGTTATTCGTATTCCGCGAAATTCATGCATTATATCGACAATAGAGTCGGATCCTGGCCACCAACCTAACCCCTCTGCTCTGCGTGTGTACACACTGTTACACAATATACACATACGACATACTCCATATGCACTATAAAGCGCGAAACAATCATCATACCGATGGTACCGATGGATATTCGTACGTTGGAACAACGCTTTTGGAGGAGGAGGCGAGCGAGCGCCCATTCATAGATTGCGACTAGAAGTGGCGTGGTGGGACCACACTCCTTACTCTTAGCTCTGGTTATTGGTTACATTATTTGTGGCTGTGGATATTTTTTTTTACTTATTTGAGTCTTTTTCCTTCCGCCAGATAGGTACACACAAGTGTGTGCAATAAAAGGTGAATGGGAAATGAGGAGCAAAAAAAAAAACAGGAACACATTTTCGTTACTCAATTGAAACCGGGACAAACGATGAGGGGGAGAGTCTGAGAACAATGTAGTTTAAAGTATATACAGTATACAGGTGGGAACGGGCATGAATGGCCACCAGAGGATGCAAGCAAGGATAGAGGTGAATTGAATTTATTTTATACGTAGTCAAGTCACATATAATTTGAACAAGTCCGAAAGGAGACGACGACAACTACGGGACGAAAGATAAACATGTATTTATTTTAAATTGTTCATCCCGCCCGGGTATTCCCAGGTCTCGATTCAGTTTGTCGGTGTGTGTTCGAAGGATGATATGATGCCGACGAAAACACTGATGTTGTCATAAAAAGATGGGATGGAGGAACAGTAAATAAGAAGAAAAACGAATCCACGCTGTATAGGTATCGGGAATTCAATTTAGAGTTTTCATTCTTCTTACAATTGGTATATGTGGATACACCGATGTATAGAACAGAAATGCGAAATTGGGTTTATAGGTTAAAATGGGTCAAATTGAAATATGTGTAGGCATATCCCAAGGGGAATATGAAGATGACGGGCAATGTTTTGCTATATAAATTTGGGGAAATCGCATTCAATTAAATGGACGATGACGAGGGGGGGACTGTGTCGTTTTGTCACATCAAATTGACAACTGACTTCCAGGCACCCGGACGGTTAGTTTTTTTTCCCGATTGTGTCCTTGCCTAGGTGTAGAATATTCGTGGTGGTTTAGGTAGGTTCGCTCCACTTTGGTCTACGCCAAAATTATTATGCCTTAGCTTGATCTTCTCCTACTTTCGCATTCTGTAGGTTAGGATAGGTTTGCGGGCTGGCAAGAAGTAATCCGTGCCACTCTCAGGTCAATACTGACGCATTGTGAATCCCCCTCGCATTTTGTAAAAGAAGATGGATTGGGTAGCATTTAAAGAAACTGATACAGCGAAAACTATCAGTTTTGGTAACGACATGAAAACTTAGCATGCGATTGCAAAATAGTAAAGTGCTCGTATCTACTAGAAGGTTTAATTTATTACAAATCCCCTCATCCAAACATAATTGTGAAGGGTGTATTCTTTTGGGAAATTCACCGCATAAGCTTTACAGCTCTCCTCTATCTCTATCTATCCTCAGGGCATTCATTCCGTAACTTTTCAGGCGATTATCGGGAAAACTATAGACCTCCACCAACTAAGTGAAAAAACTACGATTTTGAGAGCTAAAACCAGTTCATTTTCCACAAATATCAGTTACCTGCGCCTTATAATGCTCCAATTTTATTATTCAATAGACAGACAAGGTCTATCAAGCAGTCAAGTATCAACAAGCAAAACCCGGCCCTGAGACAACTACTTCCAATTGAGCACTTAAAGTTTGCTTCTTCTTTTACCTGCCGCACCTTAGACAAGGGTTTGTATCTATACTGCGTTGATCCTCTGGGTTTGAGACGGAGACTCTGCGGGCCAGACCAATGGTTTCGTCAGTACGACATTCAAAATCTAAACATTGCCGAGCAGAAAACTGTCAATCAAATTGATCAGTGTTTCTTGGGTTCCTATGTGTTTAGCGTATTCAGCACAGAGGACGATTTTTGAAAATAATAATTGTGGAACGTATTCAAAAAGTATATTGTGGAAGGCATTTAGAAAATACGTAATTCTTTCTCAATCCGCTTTGTACAGAACTGAGCAGTGCTCGAGCATGCAATGAATGAAAAAAGAAAAACAAATTCAATGGTTCGATGTGACTGAGCTAAAAAGAAACAAGACACAGTTTTCGACAGTTTAGTCTCTGTTCTGTTAATAAGAAAAAAATTGGATAATCTGTCAAATTCTGTAATTTTTCTTTCGTCAGAGTTTTGGTATCACTTGGACAAAGATGTGCTGTAAGAAGTTGATCCACCTTTGCCCGAGATTTGTGTTTGGTTTGTGTTTCTGTCTGTTGATGTTAACTCAGCGGAACGAGTAAACCAAATCGAAAGAGATGGAATTTCTAATAAAGAGGTTTTTATCGTGCGACCTATACCGCCCTTTAATGTAACTATGACGCCCATCTCTCTCTTCTGTTACGGTGCTATTCAGTTATAAACAAAATGGACACTTTCGGATTTCAAGTTGAGTGAGTCTGACAGCTGACTGTGTTTTTTAAGTTGATGGAGGTGTAGGAGACAAATCTAGTCAAGAAAATCCTGCCTGCATACTAAGTTGACATTTGGAAGTGTTAAAGCTCAAAATAAGATGGCGAGAATACACCAAAAATTCAAGTTGACTCATCAACGCGTTCGTTTACCTAGTCCAGACAAATCTAGTGCGTTTCTGACACCTTGCCGACGAGTCTGGCACTTACAATATGATTTCCCAGCACCGCACAATCTGTCAATCTGTATATGGCACGACGTGGGTTTCTGTATAAACTTTATTTATTGCAGTTATGTATTTCCATAATTGAATCAATCAACAAGACTAGGTTTGGAAAAATCAACTTCCTTTTGAATTTGGAAAAACAAACAATTAAATGATACAAACTATGCTTGCTCGACTGGCAACGCCAAGACGAATTACGTAACCGACACATGAACGCAACGGAAAGAAACACCGGAAGTAGATATACATATACGCCGCAGCAGCATTTTTATCATGGCGGTCGACTTTTATTAAAAAGTCACCATTCCCTACGTGCATGCGAATTTAGATTGCCATTCGGAGGAGAAATGTCTTACAGTTTAATTGAATAAGGCATTTTATCCTTTTCATTGATTGCACGGATTAGCACTCCCTTTCTGTCAGTCGTTAAACTGAATAAACTGAATTCGATTCATAGATTTAAATGTATTCGTCAAGTTGGCGGCATTTCGATTAAAAATTCCAATCGTATCCGAAATTATTTACCAAACCGCCATATCACGATCATTGGAGGAATTTCAATTCCACGTAAGACCTCTACATACTATTGATGGTATTGGTGGCGAATCTAATTGACTTTCTCCGCGCAGAACTTTATTGGCATTCATCCATTCAATACACGGTTGTGGCTCCATAATGCGCGGTTTTGCTCGAATTCGGTTTCAGGCATTTTTATATATATATTTAGATTTTTGTTCTCTCTTCACAGCCATTACTCTTATGGTTGCGAGCGAACCAATCGATTGATGATTTGATTCCTTTTTTTTTTCTCCTTTTTTACTGCCTCTGTAGACTGCAAAGGTGGTACTCTGATGGTGAGCAAAAAGAATGCTGCCAACAAGCGATGTAGTGTAGGTATACGTACTCGACATACGTCGTAAATTGATTTCGCATTATAATTCTTTGATTGAAGTACAAAACCACAATAGGGCTGCGCACTTTAAATACTCGTCCAACAACAACCGGCAACAGCAAGCAGGAGCACTAGCACAAGCGGCTCCATGATAGGTATAGCAAGTTGTTCGTTGTGTAGTCGACGACAACGACGACGTGGTATATCAAGTTGCTGTGTTGGTGCCGCTTCTAAATGTGCAATATGAGGCTGGTTCACGGCGAGTATAGTGCTGGTTCGACATTATTATATATATCGTTCCTGAAACCATAAAAATTGCAAATCGACCGCCACTGAACCCATACCGTGGCGAGTCTCTTTTTTTTTATATTATTTTTCAAGAAAAGTTTGTCGGGCTAGTTATTGTCGGTGCAACTATGTAAGGCCTGCCTGTATATATGTATGGACTGAGTATATACTTTTTTTTGCATATAATTATGTTCAATTCCCCTCGTGGCTAACTGGACTGGAAGGTTGTGGTTGGAATTGTTTTGCATTTATTGTGCTGCTTTGCTATTGTATGTACTTAACTCTTATCTAAGGAAATGTTTGTTGTTACTGGAAATAGTTTAAATATTAATTTTACTGAAATCTACTTAGCAAGTGTATTTTGGAAGGATAAGGTTGCACTTCTAAGTTGTCATAACGAATTAAAGGAAGTATAGAATGAAATAGGTAGGACGTTCGAAAAACAAATTCGCCGAATTTGACAGCTGAGTGACGATATTTGTCCCAGTTTTAAGAATAGATTGGGCACTGTTGTATTGGCACCACTCCTACTTAACGAAAACTACCTAACGCTATACCACTTTGTACTGCGTTTGACACTTGTGTGAATAAAGAGATTATTATAGGCTCTTTCTTAAGGCACAGGTACATTCAAAAATCTAGTAACCTTGAGTCAACTAGATTGGTCTGGCTTAGATGATAGATGTAACCTGAACGCAAAAATCTAGATCGGACGGTAACGTCACTTTTCCTACGTCGGCCACTTATTCCAACTGTCAACTTAGTTCTCAATCACAAATTCCTTGACGGCCACCCTCTATACCGATTTAGGTCAGTCAAAACTGAGACACATCAAATCAGACAGCTGTCAGACTTACTAAACTAGATACTTGAACGCTCACTGATTAAATGATTTATCCATTTGACGTTTACCGTATACGTCAACTGACCTTTTTGACAGAGTACTCAGTTGACATTCAATTGTGTCGTCATTTATATTATGAATTATGTTGCACAATTCAAATCTCAATAATGCGTTGTGTAGCTTATATAGTTCAAATACAATTTTTTACGGTATTAAAAAAAATATGACCATAAGTTTGCTTTCTGGCAATTATTTGTTTGAGTGAGTTTTTATTTTTGCCATGAATATTGAAACTGCATAATTGTTCGAAACTTCGTCTACGAGAACAGATATCTCTTAAGATTTCGCAAGACCCACCATTTCCGTTTTCACCACAGTGAATAGGTGAAACTCAAGTTTAATTGGAGACAACCAAATAAGTGTCACTCACAAAAACTTGACTTGTATAAAATAAATAGTTGGCCTGGCTTCTCACAACCATCCCGTTTTGTGTGAGTTTTTCATTTTTGGAACTAATGGAAGGGAACTACAATGTTATGCAGAGTCCAAACGGCGAATTGAGAAGCTCTTTCAAGACAGTCATACTCTCGGATGCTTGTCAGATGTTCGCGAGAGGTGGCGCAGTGGAAAAAAAACCCTAAGTTCGAATTTGTGTTTTTCGGGATTCGAACACACTTACCACAAAGCCACACTGTGCCGACTAAACTTGGCAGCACTTAAAAAAAAAGCACTCATTTTTATGCAATACTGACATAATATAGTCCGGCCGTTCAAATGAGAAATTTCTATAAAGAAAGCATGTCCTCAATATCAGTGCTAAAGTTATGGCATTTCAAAGTTTCCTGGTCCTATTCCAAGAAGCTTGTAATGTTTATCAACAGGACGCTCATACTGAAAAAAATTCTGTCCTCTACAGAATTATTCGCAGCTTGTAGGGTTTAGGAAGCTGAAAGTTCGAACATATTTAAATCAAACAGAAAATAGGTGCAGGAATATATTTTGGGCTTTTAATTTCAAAGCTTTGCAAGGGCTTCAACAGCTCCTCACTCCACAATACCAACAAGTTCACTGCGTAATAAAATGTCGGCAAATAGTATCGACAGTATGAAAAAGAGTCTGATCGATCAACAAAAGCTAGATCATTTGAACCAACCGATCGGCATTTAGAGAATTCTAAAATTTTTTGCACAAGTACCTACAGCGCAGTGAGTCAAAGAATGCTTTTTTGTAAATGCCTACCACGATTGTGAAATGTTGTACTCAAAAACTTGATTAAACCTTCACAAATTTGATCGCCAATTACATGGGAATTGATCACTTTTTTGATCGCACAGATCTGGTTGTTCGATCACAATGAGTTACCGTTCAATAAAGTACTAAAAGCATTCTGTTAAAATACTGAGGGACAAACTACAAATTTGACAGTGAGCCTCGCCAATAAGCATTTTTAGTTTCGACTCTAAATTTTCGTTGTACTGGCTATACAAATTTTCCAATTGTGAGATTCCATAAATTTAAAGTCTTAAATTTTTATTAGTACGTCTCAGTGTGACTTAGATTAAGGAATTTGGATGCGACACACATTGGTTTTTCGATTCATGGGTAGAATTAAGCTCTAACAGAAGATTGGTCATAAGAAGCTTAGGGACGTACCTATATGCACCTGTTACGCTTTCTAGTTTAAGAAGCTGATGGATATATAGATCTTCCATTCGCTACTACCGTCCACGGAGTGAACTTCTGAACAACACATTTTGTTTAGTTCAATCGGCGAAACGCGTTTTGTTTGCAAAATTTGACAGCTATTTTGGTAAATTCGAATGCAAAAAAACTCAAAAATTCCAATCATTCCTCCCTAAGGTATGAGCGTTGGGTCTGCAAGTCCAGAGCCAACTTATTATTACGAACTTGAGGATCAACCAATGTGCTGTTGGACAAGAATTAGATACAGGTACATGCGCATTTATCGAAATTATGGCATGAACTTGAGGACAAATCCCACCATCTGGCATCACTGGTAAACTTCACCTGACACAAAACTCTATATGAAACCAGTTTTCCGCTTAAATTTTGGAATTAGAACTGCCCATACCAATCTCCGTCGCTCCAAAACGTCAATTCTTATTGAAAAGTCCTCCGACGCTATGATCAGCTGTCACTTGACGCCTATACCTAGGAATTTATTGAGAAAACCTTTAGTGCATTTTATCGTTGAACAATTTACAACCTGTCAAAATGCAGCAGAACGTTTTCCTATCCTCACCACCTCGACACTAATCCGACATCTTCGTTTGTAAACCGACATAACACCATGAGAATGCTTGCAGACAGATTTTGCTCATTTCATGTTTCCCCTCATCGCACACTATCTGTAAATGGTCTGGCCAAGAAGAAGCGACAAATTACACGTGAAAGAGCAAGTGGAGTGTGTGTGCTTCGGATATCCAGAGAAAAAAACCCCAGTTTCTTGGATCACATTATAACACGACTTGGAAACTAGGACTAACCACCACAAGAACCAGTATCCCCCCAAAGAGACGATAATGCTTCGGTACTTCCAACATCGACACTTCTTTTCTTTCTGTCTGTCTGTCTGGGTCTGGCTAACTGGATGACTGCGTTTGCCTGCCTGCTTTATAACCATTCAACTGGTTATAGGAATGGATGAGTGGTACCCAGCTTGGTTACCTTATACCTGGTTCAATTACTTGGGTTTCCTCGTAAAAAAAAACCACCACACACACACAATGTTGGTAAATAGTCATCCACATAGCCATTCTTAAGACCCCGATACTGCAGATGTATACTATGTAAGCCGAGTTAATGCTTCAACACATTTCAAAGTGGGCACAGCACACAATGTGAATATATTTTTAATGGAGTCTTTAGCGTCGTCGTTGTCGGCTTCAAGAAGGCTATAACCAGCTGTTTGTTGACCTCAAAGAGTCATGGTTATGGCCACTGGGAAGCCATGATCAGCTATACAAGAAATACCTCTTTGACGGCCGGCGGAAAAAAAAAACTTCTAGTTTTGGCTTACGAATGTGTGTAGCTACTGGGAAATCACGATGGATGAAGAGGGTTTCCACTCTTGTTGTTGTTCATGCACGACGACGAAGACTCTGAGATCGTAGCGATTCCGCCATGATAATCACGGCTTTGAATGTATGTTTGGTAGCGATTACACATTTATGGTCGCACAACGCAGTGTCTCAAACAAAGAGCGAATGGGTATGGTCGGTCGGTTAGCAAGTACTCAAGTGAGTCTCTATAGAAGATGCGTGTGTCCCCTTTTTTCCTGACAAGGGGTAGCTAGATGAACTTGTATAGCAAATTGTCGAACCAGGTTCTTGTTGTGTCTTCTTGCACAGTAGGTACACGATTATGGGATCAAAATTGGTTTGAGCAGGGGTGACTCTGCGGAGACTGTGCCAACACGAGGTCGACTTCCATCGCACATAACTATATGTACACACCAAACAGGACACAATACAAATAAAATCCATTCAAATGGCTTTTTCGTATGTGTGTCATAGCGGAAACACGTTTTATGTACAGAGAACCAGTGAACAGCGAAGAACCTTTTATTTTATTTTATTTTGGGGAAAACTGATTTCCAACGATTACGTTGTGAACAGGAGAACTAACACTCAAAAAGAAAAAACAGCATAAAGAGGATTGGATTTATTTCTGCTGTTGCTGCTGCTGCTCCTACCTGTCGAAATGGAAACCGAAAGTCATTTTAAACTCCAGCAAAGGTATTCAGGTTTGCGTGTATATCTGTGACTTTTGAGAGGATTAAGCGCACAAATGGACAGAAAAATATTTGAAACCTTGGTCCTAAATAAAAGTTGACTCACAATACGCTAAAAAGCAATTAACACACAATGCCCATGTACACGACCGGCGGCCGATAGGGCTTGGTGATCATTAATTTCAAACATGGGAAGCAAACTGTGTGATTATTCTCATTAAACCATCAAATTTTTTTTTTTTTTTTTTGTGTCTCTGCTTCTCATTTATTATTCCAGAAGTCATTAACACTTAACGCAGCGAAGTTCAAGGTTAAACAAATCAGGCACCTTCACTGGGGGGGAAAACACGTTGGACATGTTTAGCTAATCAACTTAAATATCTAATCGCATTTAAATCGGATTTTCCTGTAGAAATATTAACACATATGGTCCCTTACCAATAAACATTTTTCGTTTCGAGTCTAAATTTTACAAGTTCACAGTAGCCATATTATCCATACAAATTTCGCAATTGTGAGCTTCCGTAAATTTAAAGTCAAGACTAAAATTTGTTATTAGTATGGCGCATGGACTTTAATTGACTTTCTTACTAATTTTGCGTCTGAGGGCAAAAGTGCTCCTACAGCTTCAACGTTAAAAGTTGATCAGTGAACGCTTTCGTTTGAACTTGAGTCGTTTGTTCGAGACAAGCAAGATCAGTTGGCACTTTCTTCAATAAATTGATGGAATTTACGGACCATTTACTAGTATCAGCGGAATATATTAGGACAATTCCTAAAATATCGTGGTTTGAAACCTACCTATAGCTTATAGTCCTCATTCACCTTACTGACCGATGGTATTTAAACAAGGTCATAAAAGACTTGCCAAATAGAAATCACTGTAGACCCTCATTTTTTATATAAATAAAGTCTATTCCAGTCTAATCTAATCTAGTACTTATTCCAATCTCAAGCATGTGTCGACAGACACACCACTTTCACCATAAATCATTGCATACATTGAGGCTGACTCGGAGCAACTCATTTAAGACTGTGAACTGAGATAGATATTAAATAAAACATACCTACTATTGAATCTGAATACTTAAGGCTCTTTAGGGTTACACAGAAAAAGTGCAACAAACTGGCAAACAAGAAAAAACTTTACAGAGGTTTCCACTGGATGCATTTATGCTGCATTATTGAGCTTAAGAATTCAAAGATCAATAATAACGATAAGTTCAACAAGCTAAGAGACCTAAAAAGCCCTTATGCAAACTGGCATGCTTGATTTTCGTGATGTGCATTATTTGTAAAGGACTCCCCAACGATTGGTGGCCAAATTCGAGACAACCGGTTCGGTAGGCAATCAGCCAACACCCGTACGTCAAAGCGACGTCAGATTGACCGAGATCATTGCCGCGGTCTGTGAAAGTTTACGAGAGAACCCGAAGCACAAGAAGTCGGACTTTCCCTGACTTAAACTTGGCGAATTCTGCATCTCGACTTGGGTGTAGTACAAATAAAGTCTATTCTAATCTAGTCCAGGGGGGTTATTCCCAAATGCGCGGCGGATCGTACCATATGGTCGAATGGAAAGCGAATCGCTTTGGGAAATACAAAAATTCAAATCCGCTTTAAAAAACGATCAGCCACGCTTTCTCGAAT
Source organism: Cheilosia grossa (assembly GCA_963082955.1). Lineage (NCBI taxonomy): Eukaryota > Metazoa > Arthropoda > Insecta > Diptera > Syrphidae > Cheilosia > Cheilosia grossa. Next base: position 41,122,505 of record OY720148.1, on the reverse strand, counting down.
ATGCCCCAGTAGTAATGTTTGTCAGGTACTATTTATACTACACCCGAACAAGGCTCAGGAACACCCGTACAAGGCACAGGAACTGAATGTAAATGACCATATAGCCTATATATAAAACAATTCAAGAAATTTAAGATTTTAATAAAGAACTTCGTTCTTTCTGTTTTCTTTTTTTAGAACAAAGGAAACAACTTTGAAAAGCTTTATAAGTCAAACTGGTAGCAGAAAACAATTTTGTTTGCTATTCTTGAAGCTCCTTTTATATTTATATTAGAAATAAAACATAAAACATCGAATTTAGTATTTTTGCCTGGAGATATGCCTTTTTGGACCACAGTGCGCCGTTTGCTCGCCGTCCAGCACAATTGAAACACAGCTTGTTTTATTGCAGTTCAACATCGACCCGTCCTTATTGAAAAACCCTTTAGATTAATTGGGTAGTATCCATTCGGAGTAATTCACTCAAACGAAATGATGTCCGCACTGTATAAAATCCCCACCCAAGAGATTTCTTAATTCTATTAAGTTAATTGAACGTTTTTCTTTTCAAACTGGCACTTACAGATAAAAGTTACATTCTCCTTTTGTAACGCAGCATCTATTGGTCCAAAAAAAAAAAAAAATATTTCAAAGACGACCATGCAGACTCACAGCTGTTAGTTAAAACTCAAAAAATACAAATGGCCTTTTCTTATTCGGTACTCCCCACGGAAATTATCAGGGGGCACTCCGCAATTTTCAGCGAAAATACATAGGATTAAAGGACTATTGACCTGAGAGTGAAATGCGAACTGCAAACGAGCGGATATTCGTAGTTTCTGGTTACCCGTGAATCAGTTTCATTGTTGTAGGTTAAGTTCGAAAGATTTTATTCATTGTGGATCGCGACTGTGTTTTATGTGGATTGTAAATAAAGTGTGACAGTTCGCGGTAAAAATTTTCAATTCGCGGGAAAATTGTTGTAATTGTAGCTATTTAAATCAATTGAGACGCAGTTTCTTTTCAAAAATACAATTAAATTGATTTGTTCGCAATTCGCCTAAGCGCAATTCACGCTCATGTGAATAACTTTTTGACATGTAAAAGGCGGACCATTTTACCCCTCTTCGAATAGTTGCTTTTTGTAACTTTGTTTCAACATTCGCAAAGAATTTGATTTAACTAAATAAAAGTCCTGGCCTTTAATTTATATCGTTTCGGAACTGCTCACATTCAAAGTCATAATTTAAACGGTCAAATTATGCGCCACGTGCAAAAGTTGAATACACTCTACAAATTAGAATGAAGTTTCAACTTTTAAATTCATCGGAAATGCGTATCCAAAACACGTACTTTTTACGACGTAATTGTATGCATACATTTTCATGAAAGAATCATACAGAAAAAGCAATCCAATGGATGGGTATCTGTAATGTAATAAAATATTTTAAGTACTTTTCCATCATCCCAGAAGACCGATCAAGATTAGAAAAGTCTTACAGTGCATCTGTGGCGTGAATGAAATTCTCTTACTCACATCGGACAGACAGACCGATTAACCAGGACACATCATCAAGAACTTTTGAACTGGCACAGTTTAAAACAGACCGCATTCCAGATACGAATCGAACGCTGCAAGTATAACTACTGACACCTTTCTGTCGAAAATTTCCCAATCGCAAACTCGCACCCGTCAGCAAATATTACCACTAACTGCTGAGGGGTGTGGGGTCTGGCTATAACTGTGTGTGGAAAACTCCAGCTAAATGCAAATTAGCGCACAGCTCATGTATAATAAGAGCTTGGGTAATGGAAATTTCTAGTACGGTTCTTACAATTGAAATCGCATCATCATCGCGAAGCGACCAACAATCAGATACAAGTTTCACAAAAAAGCCAAAGCAGAGGCATATACCTACAGCTGGCAGAGAAGCCGCCTCTCCTTAACTGAATGGACTCGATCTGATTGAATGATGATAGTGGCAATTTTATGACCGTACATACTGCATACCTACGTTACGAACGAGTAGGTATCTACCTATCTATTCATCCATCGATATCGCAATTGATTTTCGTGATGTGATTTTGTAATTGGTCGAGATCACAACGCAGCCATCAGATTCCTCGCACATATTAATCGCCTGAATCGCCATGGTTTAAATTTGTGTTATATGGTGTGTTGTGTATGGTGCGCGATACGATGGCCATTGGCATTAGATTGAAGATGGATATCTGCTTAGATGTTAGATAGGTGAGCGGCAAGAGTGCTAATAAACGCGCACCGGCGTTTTTCCCTGTTTTCTTCTTTTTTTGATGTCTGTATTTGCTTGTCTGAGCAGTGCTGGCAGGTTGTTGCTGCATAGCATACCGGAGGAGTTGGGATGATATCAACCGATGTGGAACCGTTACGGCGTATTTATTTTCCGGTTCGATACGGTGATATGATTTGAATTTGAGTACGAGTGCTAGAAGCATGCGATTCGCGATGAAGTAAAAAACAGTTGAAATCTTAAATTGAGTTTGTTACAGTTTGGTTTTGGGTTTTATTCACTTTTTTTATAGGTACTATGGGAAAGAACAGGGTTGGAAAAAGGTCTATTTCGATCTGTTTTGAGCAAATTTAGAAAACACTAAAAACTTTATTGGTCATTTGGTTTTAAAATTGATCGAAAGCCGTGGACCAAGTCTACAAAAGCCATGGCCGATGGTCTTGCCAAGTGCGGCGTGAGTTTTCAATCGGTAACACAGCAGGAACGTCAAACTTTTGTGTGCTATTTGACGTCTATGAGGGGAGTTACTTGTGCTCAAGAATCTAGTCAAGAACCTCGTGACTATATACCAAATTGACAGGTCAAATATGTGGCTGACGTACGAAAAGTGACGTTACCGACTATTTGAGTTTATGCATTCAGCGCAAATCTAGTCCAGATCAATCTAATAGAAATATAACTAGATTTTTTTAAGGTACCCAATGGGTGGTGTAGGCGCAGTGGCTTAGTGGTTAGTGTGTTGGACTACTAAGCGAGGGGTTCCAGGTTCGAATCCCGCAAAAACCCAAATTCCAACTTGGGGTTTTTTCCACTGCGCCACCTCTCGCGAACGTCTGACAAACATCCGAGAGTATAACTGTCTTTAGAGCTTCTCAATTAGCCGTTTGGAATCGGCATAAAATTGTAGATCCCTTCCATTCGTTCCAAAAATAAAAAACTCACACAAAACGAATGGTTGCGAAAAGCTAGGCCTTGGGTCCCTACGGACCTGTTGCGCCAACTTATTTATACAATGGGTGGTGTTTATTGACCTGCTCTGAATGCGGGAACACAATCGCCCATTGGCTGCGTTCCATCGAACATCGATCTTGCTTGTTTGGCATAGGTTTACATTATATTTATGAAAGTCAAACTTAATAGCTGACAGGACTACAACGAACAACAATTTACGTGGTATAGGTTTATCTTTTACATTGAAATAAGCTGTAACTTCCCAAAGAAAGTTTCCGTCAACAATCTACTACATTTCTCAACTACTCTCACTTTGTGGTTATGCTATTTTTTAATCACAGCAAACGATTTTAAATCATTTAAAAAAAGCAAAAAGCGCACGCGGTATTTGGAAAATAAAAACCTGTAAATGTCAGCAATTTGTGGCTCTGTTTGATTGTGCTAAACTTCATAATGAATGCGAGTATTAAAGATTTTTCGGTGCTATTTGTACTTGGAATCTCCTGATGTAAGTATGTGATAATTAAGCTAAATGTTGTACCTTATCGTTGATAAATCTCGTCAGTGGAAACATGGTACATTTAAAAGACACGCGTTCGATTTTCTAACGGTATGTAGCAACGGTAGCGTCTGCACGAGTCTGTATTATGTCAGACTTTTAAGTTAGACGTCTTCTCCATCACATTTTTGCATGTCTTTGGTAGGGCAAATTTGGTTCTGACATTACATTTCGCAAGATGTCATCAATGAAGAAACAACAAACAAGTGAAGGTTTAAAAGACTTGAAAAACAAATGAATTTATGCTGTCAAACGCTGGTCTCGACTTCAAATGTCCAATTTCAGTCACAAGATATGCCCGCAGCGAATGCAGGAAAAAAGTCAGACTGAAATGTTACCTAAACATATTTGGCCTCACTAATAGTCATTTTTAAACTTCACACTAAACATTCCGTTGGTCACAAGATGCAATTTGGTTTGACAAATTTGCCATTGTGAGTTCGAAAAATTTAACCGTTGTCTTGACTTAAGTCTTGGCTGAAATTTTGTCTTCGTGGAGACTGGGTGTGAAAAAAATTTAACGCAATCATATTTAGCTAAATTTTTGATTTGTGTTTTACATAGCAGTCAGACGTGCAAGGCTAAAAAAAATATATTCTCTGTATAGGTAGTTTTACTTGCGGCAAAAGCTTTGAAAAATAAATTTGAGATGAGGTGGGTTAAAAAAATATTTCTGGTGAAAGAAGGTGTTGTCGACAACGACATCTTACGACAACTAAAACAAGCAAATTCATAAAACGAGTTCGTGGATGGAGGCTGTCATCATGAATAAGAAAACAAGGAGAAAGCCACGAAATTTTTGAGTGCTACAAAAATAATTCTTTGAACTAAAATTACTTTTATTTAATAAAAATGAGTACACTACAAAAGACGTATTAATTTCTTTCACCCTTGTTACATATTTGTGACAGTAGGTACCTATCATTTCGTTACGCAAATTAAGTAGATGCCCAAAACGTCAGTTGAACACATCACAGAGCAATGGAGATTTTAGCGCAATAAACGTGAGTAGGTAATTTAGTTTTAAATTCTTTTGTGACGTATATGTAATCGAGCAAATATTTCATTATAAAGGACATTCACAAAGCCACACCAATGTATGTATGCACCGCTGTAGAACCTTCTTGCCGAACACGATGACGATGACCAAACCAAACCAAACCACTTTGTCCAACCGATTTGGTACTTTCGAAAAAATCTACAAGAGTTGTTCTCGCACTTAAAACTAAATCGAGTCCTCTTTGTATGCCAACGTGCATGAAGAAGGTTTTCCATATTGTGGGGACCACTTAAGTTGGTTGATTTGAGAAGAACAGGAAACCGGTTCGCCATCACGTCAACACAAAGAATTTAACCATCACTTCTGTTCAATTGCTCAAAAATATAAGGGGTAAGAAACTTCTTTGGTTTACAATTTTATAAAAACATTTTGTCCAAGCCAACACAGTTAACAAGATAGGAACAAAAAAACAAGTTAATGACAGACAATTCCTCACCTAAAATAGTGCAGATTGCAGAGGTGGGTATATTCCAAAAATAAGTTGAATCCTTTCTTTTATTTTGATGAATCTCTTCCTTATCCTAGCACACAGCACACAAAGCGATAATAATGATAAAAATGAAAATAAAAAATCGCGAAAGACCAGACACAAAACAAACGCACAACAATTTCAATGTCAGACTTCAGACACAAATGTCGTTTCTCTTTCACTTCCTTCCGTTTTTTTTTTTTTTTTTATTATATTCACTTGTTTTTCAGACTTTTTTTTGTTGGTTTTTCTTCTTCGTTATTTCATTATTTATTGTATTTTAATGATTATCCTCGTTAAGTTACAACATAAAAGAGACTGTTACAGCAAAACACGGTGGATATGGTGCACACATAAAACACGAAGGGCGAAAAAATGGCAAAATTACAATAAATACGCGAATTAAAGCAACACAAGGAGAACAATATTATTTTGTGTTTTTTATTTCGTGTTTTGTTTAGTTGATGATTACAGTTGTTTTCACGTTTATCACTTTTTTTCTTCTTCTTTTTTTCTAAAATGGTACACAGCATAGAAGAAGAGATGAGAAGTTGGTCTGTTCTTACACGGCGAAGGCAGCTGTAAAGCGCGATATTTAAAACAAATTGATGAAACACCGAACTTAAAGTGCTGAGCTTGAGTAAATGCGGTGGCCGCCGCCGAACAGTAACAGAAAACGAAAGATAGACAATACAAAAAATTAAGCAACAGTCCAAAAAAGCCGAAGCGCAACGTACGTAACGACAACGCCACCGAGGATGATGATGATGGTATGGTAGTGTAGTGATGACGAACAAAAAAAAAATGCTTTAGTGGCGGCGACGACGACGTCGGCGATAGAGACCAATACCAGCAGCGTCAGGCGACAGGTAGTAGTGGCTATAAAAGAGGAACGGCCAGGTAGGCTGAGTGGTAGTTAAGCATAAGAGCAGCCAGCCATACAAAGAAAGACACGGGGGTAAAATATAAGGTAACTTATTTATTTATTTAATATGGGATTGTTTTTGTGTATTCACTTTAGTGTTGCTGTTAATGTTGATGTGGTGTTGTATGTTGTGTCGTATTACTTGAGGCATGCTATCGGTATGCGATGGTGTGTCAGTTCTTCGGCAGAATATCTTCTTTTTTTTCTCCATTCAGCAGGTAAGATGATGACGATGACGGTTTAAAATGTACAAATGTGAGACAATGAACAAAAAAATAAGTGCTTGGTATGTGTGGGTTTATATACAAAAAGGCGATTTTTTTTTTCTTCCAAGAATCATGCGGCTAATTTGCAGGTAGGTATAAAAGTTTGAGACCACATGTACAAGGAAAAGTGACCAGAGTTTAGTGTTTGAAGGCGGGTTTGGTTATTTAACTGGGTTCGGTTTTTTTTTTTGTCAAAATTGGATTTATACATAGGTAAGGGGGGGAAGAAAAAAAGTCAAAGACTCAAGCAAGTGTTGTGATTGTGACGGGGACTCAAATTGGCAGATTCGGAAAGACTGATTTGTTTAGGGAATTTTTGGGAAGCTGTAATTAGACGCCAGGTAGGAAGGTCTAGGTAGTAGGGTATAGTTGGCTGGGTGTACTTATATGTACTTTGCCTGCGAAACCAATCTATTCCGACAGTAGGTAACTAGTTTTTGTTATACCTATGAGTGAAACTATCCCGTTAAAATTTGTGAATTCCAGCGTTCGGATGCGGAATAAAACTGCCCATCCGTGACGCTAAGTAACCTGAACATTTACAGTATCCTTAAGAACTGGATTGCCAGCGTAGATAATTGAAGGAACTTCTTGGAACACCGCAGAATACCTAGACATGAAGCAAATTTTTAGTGACAAAGCGGATAAATTTATCATCACTAGGATGCTAGGACAGCCCTTCATAAGAACCGAGCGAGCCATACGGAAGATCTCGATCTCTTCCTATCGAAGAATTAGTTTCCAAAATGGTACGGAGTTCTCGACGACGAAGACCACTTGCAATGCCACTGCCCAGCCCAGGTCACCAGCATAACAACTTAAGTAGTATATGGGACCTACTGCTTCAGGATCTGGACGAGCTTAAGTTTAGTGACATTGTTGCTATATATAGGAAATTGTAAACGTATATACGCATCAGTCCTATCAATACTGGAAGGTAGTTAGGTAGGTAAATTTGCCCATGGATCACTGGGCTCAGTTCCTAAAGAGAAACCTGGGTCGGCATTCTGTAAGCCGAAACGTTCAAACCATAGAAATACTAAATATAAGTACATAATATAATAAGTCAATGGTTCAAACGTTTTCTTGTGCATGACAAATTTACTTCTGCAACTTATAGCAAATCAATAGTGCGCACAATAATGAGTCCACGTTTTCGCCTAGCAAAATCTGACGTTAAAAGTTGGACGTTTTACCCACATATATAAGTAATGCAACGTATTCCATAAAACTGATGCAATATTCCTTACCGATTGCTTTTGCAATCGTATGTATCCATAGTCAAAAAGCGTAGAGGAGTCAACTCCAAGGCAACCTCCATTGCAACAATTGTTCAAATAAAGGCTCCGCCATCTAACTTTTTTTTTTTTCAACTAGTGCTTATTTCGCGAATGGTAACACTTAGCTCATGTCTGATTTAACAGATAATTAGTTTTATCCTTCCGCTGAACGAATATGGTTGTGTATACGCTTGAACAACGCTGGGAAATATTGCGACATTACTTTGAAAATCATGGTAATGTTGCAGAATGTGTGCGAAAATTGCGTACGGAAAAATCATCTTTTCAGATGAAGCTCATTTTCATTTTGGCGGGTATGTAAACAAAAATTGTCGCATTTGGGGCACAGAAAACCCGCACGCATACATTGAAAAGCCGATATACCCAAAACGAGTCACTGTTTGGTGCGTAATTTGGTCCAGAGGCATAATTGTGCCATTTTTCTTCGAAAATGAGCAAGGAGAGGCCGTTACAGTCAATGGCGATCGTTATCGGGCCATGTTGAACGAATTTTTGTTCACAAAAATTGAAGAGGAGGATATTGGCAACATTTGGTTTCAACAGGACGGCGCTACGTGTCACACAGCCGAAGCTACACTCGATGTTTTGCGCCCTGTTTTTGAAGATCGCATTATCAGCCGCAGAGCTGATGTCGTTTTGCCACCTCGGAGCTGCGATTTGACACTATTATTTGTGGGGTGCCGCAAAAGGTAAGTGTTACGCCGACAAGCCAGAGACAATTGACGCTTTAAAGGACAATATTCGTGAAGCCATTGGTGAAATACAGCTGCACACAATCGATAATGTGCTTAAAAATTCGACCGATCGTGTAGGCTACTGCATGACCAGCCGAGGCAGCCATTTGAATGAAATTATTTTCTATTATTAACCGGAAGGATTGTACTTTCAAATAAAAAAAGAAATTTGAGCAAAAATTCAGTAGTTTTTTTTTATAGCATTTTCAAAAAAAAAAAAGTTATTTGGCGGACCCTGTAGGTTTCATTGCTCCGGTGATGAATAGGCTGTCACTTCAGAGCAATTCAATACATTCGGTTGTCAGAATCAGAGTTAAAAAACTCAGGTAATGTTCAAGTATCAAGTTAGTAAGTCTGACAGCTGGCTAACTTGATGTGTCTCAGTTTTGATTGGTATTGTTCGGTCGACAGGAACAGTTTTTTTATAGGGGAGGGGTAGCCAACGAATCTAGTCAAGAAGATCCTGACTGAGTAGGTACTAAGTTGACAGTTCGCATACGTATGTGGCTGACGTAGGTTAAGTGACGCTACCCACCAATATTGATTTGCGTTCAGCGCACATCTAGTCCAGACCAATCTAGTCGACTTAAGATTACTAGGTTTTTGAATGTGCATACAGAAAGCAAATTTGTGTAATGGTTACGGTTTATTATTCCCTTCATTCATGCAATTGTGTATAATTTTTTATTGCCATCTTTTCTAAAATGGACTCTTGAGCAGAAATTGTCAAGGCAAATTTAACAAAACATATCTATATGACAGATCCAGATCTAACGAATCACCGCTAGATTTGCAGCGGTCAACGGAACGCGCCCATTATAAATTGAACCTGTAGGTAGGCCGTGGGTTTGTTCTAAAATATTCATTGCAGAAGACCTGAACTACTGCATACAACTAAAATCCGAAAGTAGAGCGGTTTATACAAACAAAATTACCAACAAAAATAAGTTTGCTTCAAAAATGTTGCTATACCTATTAAACTAGAATTCCCTTCCACATTCCAGGTACAAACTTACTTACCTACATTATATAGGTATACATCGACTTGATTGAATGTATAAAATCAACGTCATCTTACCTGCAATCAAAAAGAAACAACAAAGCATAATCTTATTAATGTATTCACAACAAATCGAATTCAAACGGTTTAATTATAATTCAACAGAGCTAGATAAAGGAAAATAACAAAATAACGTTGCCTCTATTGGGTATTAATTTTTTTTTTTTTCCTTTTTTTTTAAATCTCTACTCCACTATGGATGACTAACAAGTCTCATAACACTGCACAGCATTGCGATTGTTTTACCGTATCGTCATGCATGTGTACGGGGTAAAATTATCGCTTAAGCGCAATACAAGTGCAGCTCGATGTGCTTCCACAATGCCATATGTCGATAAAGTGCATTGACGTCGATTTTTTTTTCTACGCCCCCCGTCATCCGATTTCTTTACCCGCAAGAGAGAGAACACATACAAGTGCATTAAGTGCATTCATTGATAGCAGCTTAAAGATGAAGCTTTATACGGAACACATGCGAACAGATAGAGCAAAAAACAAACTGTCACGCTTCAAATATGATGCGCTATAAATGTTGGTTTAGATGTGTCTATACACTCAAGAGTACCTAAAGTATCACTTTACTTTTCATCTCATCGCATTGCCAACGCAAAAAAAAAAAAGGAGAAGAAAAAAATAATATCCTAGCTATACCGCAACGTTTTTATTGATTGGAATGAAAAAAGCACGACATGTTGTCTGAAGCCGCAGACGACGGTCATAGTCTGGAGAATTTACAATAATGTTGAGGTTAGTGGTTCTATGGTTGTCTTGTCGTTGTCATGCACAACATATCCTTGTAAATCGAAGTTTCAAGTATGACGGCCAAGTTTCAAGATCATTGCCTTTTGATCGATAGATAAACCAGAGATGTCGCCTATACATTCACACTCCTATAGGTATGTGCGTGAAATAGGCGAAGAAATATTTTAATCTCTATAAAATATAACGTCACTCACTAGGCGGAACGTTAGCTTTTTTGCAGAAGATATTTCTTGGTTGCTTAAATATTTGTGCGTACTTCTTGGTGTATTTAATTTTTTTTTTTTTTGTTTTAGGACCGAACTGAGTACCTAGCGCACATTTGGTGTTTTGAAGTGTTGTTTTCAGAGACCAGCAACAAATTACAAATTCAATTGCAGCTATTTCCAATTACAACACTCGTTTATACTAGAATTCCGACAGTCTGGCTGGGTCAATTGACATTTGCTTGACAGGAGAAGATTAGTGAATACGGAGAATTGAGCACATTCACAAAACTTTTGGTCTGGACTAGATGAACCCTGGACGCAGAAACTAGATTGTTCGTCACTTTTGGTTCGTCAGCCACATATTCGAACTGTCAACTTGGTACTCAGTCCTTATTTACTAATGTCTTGACTAGATCCGTCGACTACCTCTCCATAAACGTCAACTATAAAAACTGTCGATGTGACCAATCTGGGTCAATCAAAACTGAGACACATCAAGTCAGTCGGCTGTTAGACTTACTAAACTAGATAAGTACTTGGACGTCCCCATTACATTTACTGTTTTGCTCCTGTAATGAGAATGACACTTAACCCAGGTATAAAAAACAGATGAACAACAATTATAATTGAATACAACAGAGATGTTGACAATCGTAATGCATTCTTTTGTTTGGACACTTGTCGTTTTCTTTTTTTTTTCTTTTTATTTTACGTATATCATTCGCATGAAATATTTTGTTTTCGCAGAAATTTTAGAATTCAGACTGTCAGTTTTTTTGTTGTTTTTAGTTCGAATTTGCGAATTTACCGTCGATTAGAGGGATATTTCATTTGCACGCGGTTGGGTATGGACAATGCATACAATTTTACAGTTTGCGGTATATGACAGCAATTCTTAGTCCTTAGTCTTCACCTATTATGTAAAATACGCATTTCAACGAACGGAATTCCAATTTCTCAAAAATGTTTTCTAAGTACTTGTGTAAGGGCCCAGATAATTGAGTTATGCCTGAAATTTGAGTTATCGTTTTGGCGAAACAAAATATGATGTTTGAAGACTTCTGTCTATTGTGTGGAACAATAAAAAAATCTGAATGAAATCTGACGCAGAAAAATCTTTTAAATGAACTAATCTATAAAAAAAAAAAAGAGCTTTTCTTAGCGCAAACTTCCAATTTGCAAGTTCGGCTATTCACAATTTTCTTCTCATGCGCATGGGGCTTTATTTAGCTTGACCCATTTGCTGCTATCTTTTAAAATGACACATTATTTTGCAACTGACAGCTTTTTCGCTCTCAAAAAATTGACACAAGTTAAATACAGCACGCCATGCTTAAACTTGATCTCTTTGACAATGCCTTAAAGCAGGCACATCAAGGATATGGCCCGCGTACCATGACCGGCCCTCGAGACAATTAAGAGTGATCCGCGAATTTAATTTATTAATCTTCTAAGGAGTTTGACACTCTTGCCTGAGACTATCAACTAGTCACAGTTCTTAGCAACTGAAAATTAAGGGCTTCACGAAGACCTCGGAATTGGCTTCTAAGGTAGTGCAGGAAGTGGAGAGAAATAATAAATCATTATGGCTTCTCTGTTTGGACTTTGAAACCCAAACTTTGCTGAAAAACTGTGATCATTGTTTCTAGAATCAGCATATGGACCTCTGAAATAGCCTTTTGCTACCAATCTCCTTTTAACTTAATCTTTATGCACCTTTTTCGACTCTCTAAACAAAGGATTTTACAAAACAAGATAGAGTTTATAAATAACTGCTACAGCATTTCATAGATTTCAATGATCAAAAGCAGTATCGACATACTCAAGTCGGTTGTCAGAGCGAACATTGACCAATACTGTGTCTGGTAGGGGTTGAGGTTTTAAAAGGGTAACATTGTATTAGACCATCAGAAGAAGATAGTTTTTCTTTTTTCAAGTGGAGTAGTCAAGTTAGGGAGGCAATTTTAAAAACGCTATCTTCCTGATAAGTCGATCTCAGGTTAGACGCAGGAACCGCCACAAAATACTTAGACACCTTAATGGGCCCTTGGCGAGAAGTCGAGCTTACCAATGGCTGAATAAATAGATGAATAGTTGGCTTCTCACAATCACTCGTTTTGGGTGGGTTTTTCATTTTTAGGACGAATGGAAGGGATTTACAATTTTATGGCTGAATTGAGAAGATCCTTCTGACATTTTTATACTCACAGGTGTTTTTTTGTCAGACGTTCGCGAGAGGCGGCGCAATGGATAAAACATTAAGAAATATTTTTTGTTTTTCGGCAATCGAACCGGACACTCCTCGCCATATATACCCAGATTTGACATCTTAGCTGCAGAATTTTTAAAGCGTTTCTTTTGGACCATGTGGCGAATAATTTTAAGAGAACCATCAAATTTAGTAGAAAGTGTTACCTCCAATACTATTCATCTAAATTCGTAGGAAATGCAGTTTTCCTCGACTTGGACTTTCGAGTTGCATTCCTTTTACACAACCTCTTCGACAGTGATCACATAATTAACATCTATTAGCCTCCGGGGCCATTATAAACTGCTAATGTGCATATTCCTATTAATCTGAAGAAGTGACACATTGTACGATTAAACTTAATCGAAAGACAGCATAAATCACAATATAGCTCTTAAAAAATCAATGAACTTTGTCCAAACAAAATCATTGACCCATAAAGAACCAATTTACGATTCAGTGTTTGTTTTATTTTTCTACTTCGTTTTATTTCGTTTTTTGCTTGCTCTCTCAGTGGATGTATATGAGTAATGAGTCCATTCAGAGCAACAAATACAGCCATAGGGTTAAAAGTTTCAGCAGCATTAAGAAAAAAAAATAAATATATAAAAATATATACGAAAGAGAACATAATTAGCTTTTTCCGGTTGGCTCGTTTGTTGCTTGCGCACGTATTTTTTTTTTTTTTGTGCACAGAAAGAAGCGATTATCATTAAACATAAAAAAAAAATTAGAAGAACACATTAGACACGGAGAATTTACTTGACGATTACCTGCCGAAGAATCCTTTTGAAAGCTATTGTTGGCTTTGGAATCTATTCGTCCATACTTGAAGCTAAAGAGTTGAAAGACCTTTTTCCAAGTCGATGGCTCCATAAAACTTTTGTGCAGATAATAGTATTCTAAGGAAATTCGCAAGGTGAAAAGTCACACCATTACTTTTGAAGGTTGATTGTGAAGCGAAAAATTTGCTGGTAAAAAAAGAAGAAGAAGAAAGTCAAGTGTTGCAGTGGAAGACAGCTTTTTAGTGGGACGGATTTGGAATCTGGAGTCACTTAGTGTTCGAGAAAATCGTATCATTACCAAATACGTGGGACACCTTGGATAGCTATTTTTAATAGTGAACTACTAACCGTAAACGCGTATTAAACCTGGAGTCAGATTCTGTAAGGCTCCAAGTTAAGGTAGTAAATCAGTCGTGCACACGAAAACGATCAAGTGGTTGACTTGCACAGATCCTGATCGACTTTAAAGCGTCTTAGGTATCCATAATAAGAAGATACACGTTTGGACAAATTAGAGTTTAAAATTAACAAGCCAAGACTCACAAAGCTCCAGCCTCCCAAGGCTTTCATAAAAAAAAATAAAAAAAAAAATATTGCGTAGGAAGGAAGATTGATTGACTTTGCTTTTGACTACCGCCTCCAAAAAGGATTCAGAAATGTACCTGACAAAAGCGGTAGCAAAAACTGGAGAATCCTACAAACAGTGTGGCGTCCTAAAGACAGACCGAGATGTTTCTGATCTCGTCTATTTGGATGCGGTCTTGTCATTGAGAACAGATTTAGGCAAGATCTTCGAGCTTCAGAAATGAACACATTCCCTAAATTGAGCCCATGCGCACGTCTCAACATGGAATAGACGACGAGCTCCTGCAGCACTGATATACGAGTATAAACCGTGTCCGAAGTGAGACTTTTAAATCGTACTTGTCGGTTTAAATGCCAAAATAAACCAGCGTTGCCAGAAAGTTATCAGAAGTGTCACCTATATTCGCAAGACCACAACGAAAGCATGATCACTTTGTCAAAACCGGGTGAAATGCACTCAATTGTTTTCAGCAACAAATGCCCAACTCTTTTGTTGTTTTCTGAAATAAATATGAATGTTTTAATAAGCCAAATCAATTTATATAAGAGTCTACATTCGCACCCTTAATTGCATATTTTGGGATCACATGCCGCAAAATTTGTTTCGAACAACACAACAAACATTTCAGTCTGACATTTCACTAGTGTCTGTTGGTGAGTTCACGGCCATTCTTTAAAAATATCCCAGACACTTCTGTCGTGTAACGAATTGACCAGGAAGTGCCCTTTTTTCTTCAATAAAATATAGAAAACTTAGAAAGAGATCTTCCAGATTTGGTCTTTTGATGGAAAGGACAAAACGTTTCTTCAATCCAGCCACAAGTTTTTATTTCACCACATTCGACCAACTTATTTAAGCTAACGCAAACTTTACAGTTTTATGTCGTTTTCCATTGGTCAAAAAGAAGCGTCCGGAATCGAAATAATCAAATCTGAAACCGTTCCAATGGCACAAAAAATACTCTTCTGGTGATTCTGAGGAGGGAATTTCGCTTCTCGATTTGAAGAATCCACTCAAGAAGCACTCACACAAGTGTAGTTTATGTATTTTATACAAGTCAGCTGACAGCTGCCTTAGATTATTTTTTGGCATTTCACCAATACTTTTGTGGATTCAATCAGAAGCAGTTTTCTTGTTCCATTGTATTAAAGAATGAGTGGATCCCCGAGTGAAACTAATGGAAAACGACATTAGATGTTCGCCCACAGATGTCTCGCATTGAGTAATGCCTGATGC
This sequence comes from Cheilosia grossa, assembly GCA_963082955.1. Classification (NCBI taxonomy): domain Eukaryota; kingdom Metazoa; phylum Arthropoda; class Insecta; order Diptera; family Syrphidae; genus Cheilosia; species Cheilosia grossa. Next base: position 41,107,108 of record OY720148.1, on the reverse strand, counting down.
ACATGGACCGGTCGGTGGTATTCGTGTGTCGCGTATTTTGCGTCTTCTTGTAACCAAACAGGTTTATAAGAAGCTTTGCTTATTGTTAGCAACTTACACCCAAGTTGTTTAAACTTGGGCCAGCATTCAGCATGTCCAACCTCAGCCCAGTCAGTGCCGAGCAGCTATGGCCAGGATTGGGACTTGGGGAATTCATTTGGAGAGTGAATTTTTTCAAAAAAAAATGCAGTCAATTCAAATTTTGCGCAGTAGATTTTGTAGTTTTGTCATTTTCTTTACAATTTGCTTTCAAGTTTTACAAACCATTTTGTGTCATTACCTTACACTTATTGAACTGTAGTTGATATTTGTATGACGTTCGTCGCTCAAAATAATGAAGAACGCAAACCTTATTGAAAAGCCCTGTCAAACATAACACGACGGCAATTTAGTTGCACCCTTTGATCAAATACCATCCCAGTGTTGGAAGCACGCACATGATTCACAAAAGCAAACTCCACGCACATGTCAGTGTTTCGCTTTCTAGGTTTCGTTGGCACACACACCATTTACTTTTACTATACAGAGCTGAACTACATCAGCCGCATCTTCAACGATTATCCACGCATGATGTGAATAACTATTATAACTGCTTCGATTGCAAAATGCTTAATAGAATTCTCAGTTCTTTTCGATGATGATGAAAAGCAACGTCTAGAGATTATCCTCCTCAGATAGGTAGATAGATATCTGCTTCCTTCTTTGTGTGTGAGTTTTTAAATGAAAATAATTCTCCCGGTATCTGTTTGCAGCTATCTAAAGTGTAGCTAGAGCTTTGCCAGTACGTACCGTACCAGCAGTAGCAGGATTTAAATTCAAACAAATCTATTTGAGTCTGTCATGCATGAAAAAGGTTTTTCTGTTTTTTATCTTGTGCTTGTGCCTTTATTCGCCATTTGGTTGGTTGAGATTTTTCTCTGCTCGGTCGATTTTTTTCCCAAGCTCAGACCGTGTGTATTGAAGAAATGTAACTACATTTCTGTTTGATGGGCGTTTAAGAGAACCACGAGCCGGGAGGGGGCCTCTGTGCAAAAAGGAGAGCGGGCCAGGTTGTGGCGAGTGGCAAGTGGTAGAAAACTGGCGAAGAGGTTTCCTTTTACGAGAAGTACTTCCCCATTAACATCCACCTTCCCGTTTTGTGTATGTAAAGCAATTTTTTCCTCCTTTCCGATTTTTTCTTTCCCTTTTTTTCGAAATTGTGTTTTTTTTTTTTTTTTCAGATTCTTTTTTTCATCATCAACCTCCTCCCCCACACCCGACGAATGCTGCTACGTTGCCCGACGCCACCATCGCCGCCTGCCATCACTTACCCTTGCATCTATATGAACTTAATTTTTTCTCTGCAGAAACTTTTAGATGTGTATTCAAAGATACAACATCCCTTCGTTAGTGTAGACACACATACACCCAAAGTCAGTGAGAAAAAAAAAGTGTTTCTTACGAGACCGAACCAACAGACAGAAGCTGGAGGAATAAAAAAAAAAGTTTTCCGGTCGCTTTTTTTTTTTTTTTAATCCGAGTCGAATGAGACGAAAACAACACAAGAAAAGAAAGTAGAAACGAGACAGACTTACAGAGAGCGAACTAAATAACGAATACAAAAGAAATTAATTCCTTTAAAAAAAAAGAAGAAAAATGAAAAAGAATCGTGCCCTCTTCTCTCGCTCTGTTTTGGCGTCTATGGTGGTGGTGGAGCTCCCCACCCCTCACACTCTTACTCATTCCCACGATGATCCCGTCCCGGCAAGGCTGCAACCTATAAGCAACAACAACACGCAACCCGTACACGGTTTGGAGTGGGTGCGGTCGAAGGGTGGCCCGGGACATGCAAAACAACACAAGGGCGCTACTTGAAATGCTAATAGCTGATGGGTTTCAGGTTTTCCACTTCTTCTCTGGAAAAAAAAACGATTTCCACTTTATTTTTGCTTCATTTCCTGACTGCGATTCTTTTCTTTTGGGCAAATCGAGCTTTGCACCACGCTCTGACGATAGCTGTGGTATAGAGTGCGACGACGAATGAAGGAACATTTGTCGAGGCATTTTTAGTCAAGGGGGCTTGCTTGTGATGACAATTGTTTTTGGATTGAACAATACGTGCAAAAATCTCGGCGATGTGTTGGCTTCGGGTGCCCCTTGATGAGTGATGGTACCTACAACATAGACGCCGCCGAATAGGCCGAGACAGTCGCTCGAACTCCTATTGGTTCCAAGTTCATCGAAAGGATTACAAGAAGGATCCCAATCCCAAATAGCCACCAGCGAATCTACGAAAGTCGGCACAAACAGGGATTGGCTTCTATTTCAATCGAATTGGGGTATTAGAAAAGAACAAAAAAAAAGGAGATTACCAACTCGTTCACTATGCGAACAAAGTTTTCCGAACTTTTTATGAGTTTGTTTCTGAGTATACCTCTGGTTAGAGATACACTTGTTGGATGTTGCTTTTGAATTGCGTGGAATTTGTTAAGCGATTTTCCTACGTTGGCATTCCTACGTTGACATTTATTTTGACATGCATAAAATGCACGGAGGCTGACAGGGTGCCGCGACTAACTAAGTGTTTATTGGGTTAACAAATTTTAACAAAACCAAAAATGTTTCAACTCTTTGAACGAGAAGATGTGCTAAAAATTATGTACAATTCGGTGGTGCTATCAGTCAGAAAGGGTATTTACTTTTATGAACAAATTTGAAAGCTCTGAGCTTCATAAGACTACTCGTATTCACCATGAAATAATAGCGGCAATTTATAAGACATCCATCGACTTATGAGCGATTGCTTTTTAAACTTTGAGATTGCTTCATAAATCCTGGTTCCTGCCTGATTTGGCGGATTTTTCCAGAGATCTATAGGGCGTTAATGCGAAAATTTCAACGGATAGGCGGGACATTGAAAATTATAACTTTTTTAAGAAAAAATACTTTAGGCCACGGGTTTTTCCTTTGAAAAATGGGTCCCAGTAAAAGATGCTATTGTTTTATTGTACAGGGGGGATTTTTTTTTCTTTTTTCTTAATAAAACGGCAGCAGTCAAAAATTCAGCAGGAAAAGTTCCACTATTCCAATTGTATACATCTTAAACTTAATTTGATTTTAAGCCGGTGTTAATAAGACTGTGAAATAGAAAAACACATAGAAGGAAAAATTGCAGGTGCTTTAGGGAAAATATATTCATTGCTCATACAACATTGCACTTTATTAGGGCAGATATTGGTCTCTTTAATTCAAATAAAAGTATTTTATTTAATGGAAATAATAGCTATAATTGGTTGGCGATTACCAATTATGAGCAATAAACTTAAGAGCTTATTTGTAGTTGAAAATTACCAAACAATAACCCTAAACGAGAACAATGCTATATGATGAGGTACTTAATTTCCCATTAATAATTGGATTGACTACGTTTCTAATTGAGAACAGTAACCTCACCATAAATAAGACCTATTTATTTTTTTAATTTATTCTGGATGTTGTGCTGTATATTTGGGGGCGTATACGTAACCAATAATTCGAATGAGTAGTGGTTTCTACGGTGCCGTGACATAAGGTCAAATTTTCTGACTTGGTCTTATGTCAGACAGTGATGCAAATCGACTTTCTCAATTGTATTTATATGTCGGTGATGCCAAATTCTTGCTTTTTAGTCACATAGTTTGCTAATTTTGCTGGAGGTCTTCAAATAACTAAAGCTTTTGTTGCTGCATATTTAGGGTGCTGGTAGTGTCCTCAGTCCTCAATTCAGTTGGAAATTGCATATCAAACAGCAGTTCTGTTAAAAAAAAGCAACCCAATCCAGTATACGCGTTTCTAAAAAAACGCATCTCCATAACCAAAAGTGTTTTAAAATTCCTTGAATACCTACTTGAATTAAAATTTGACCCATCCTGTTATCCAACAAGAGGACGAATCTTAATCAAAAACTAAAAATGTTGTTAGCTCTTACTTAACATAAATTCATTCAAACTCATAGCACAACAATGAAACCGCAAACAAGAGAAGTCACTTAACGTCTCTAGAAAGAGGTATAGGACATTTTTTTTTTTTTTTTCACTAAAACTTTGTCAAAGAAACTTTAGCAAGCGAACAAAAAAAGTATAAAAGCAAAGATGGGCAACATTCCTTGCACACTCAAGAAACTTATGATTACTCGAGAGAGAACTTTCCACACGCTCAAATTCCAAAAAAAAAAAAAAAACAAAGTTCTATAACAACAGTCAGTTAGCTGCTGTTCAGTGCTGCCCAACTATCCCATTGACACGACAGAAACTCTCAACCTCCAGGAGCAACATATATATAACAACCAGCAGGTTGGCGGTGAGTTATTTCCATTCTCGGACTACAACGTACACACAAAATGCTTTATAAAACGGATGGGACAGCCAGCCAACTCCAAAGGGTGTCCATATCAACGCTCCAGCACAAGGAAGAGGGGTCACAGCGGCGGTTGGCCCTAGTTTTTTTCTTTCACTCCTTCATTTTGGGGCCAACAAACAACGTAAAAAAAGGAGTATTAAAAATCTCCATCCTAATAACTGCTCCTGAAAAAATACATAACGCTAGTTTGGTTGCCATGGTGGTAGTGATGAAACTTCTGCTCATGACGCTAGTGCCCCCTATCCTTATGTAATTAAAAAAAAGGGGGGCAACTGCAAATTCTTGCGATGACGAAAACGAAGACAATGGTGTGGTGTGCCGTGATGGATATGGGAGCGTTTCCAGAACACAATGCGGTGAGGAAACGGTGGAAGACAGTCGTGGATGGCAGCACATATCGCGCGCTGCACACACTTAAGCCAACAAATACATTTTAAGTTGGAAGAAGCATTGTAGTATGTAGAATGCAGGCAGAAGGCAGTGCGGCGGCCGACGTTCAGGATCCGTCAGCATTTTTGGGCAATGGACTTTGGCTGGTTTTATTTTGTGCTCGTTCTTTCTTTGGCAACATCATTCACAATTGTGTAAGAAACACAACACAACCCAAGTGCGCCATTTCACTTTGTTGTTGCTGTTCGATCATTAAAAAAAAAAAAAAAATCGAATGCAGCATCACACACACACACAAGGAGGTTAAAAATGAAATGGATATCAAAAGAATGAACAAAAAAAAAAAAAAAACACGATTCCTTGTGATGTGCGAAAAAATTCAAGTTCTCACTGCCACACTCGTTCTCCTCCTCTCATCGCTGTATGTCTCGCCATCGTCATCGACTTTTTTTCTTTTCTTTTTTTTTCGTGTGTATATGTGGACCAAGTGCTCTTCTCGGAATGGCTCTTACACGATTTGTTGAGTGCGAAAAGGAGATCCGGCAGAGTATCCCCAACATCAGAATCAGACCCCGAGTTCCAGAAGATGTGTGCTCATAAGGTGGAAAAGAACAAACGCGTGGAATGATTGTGAGGATATGGTGCTTCTAGGGCTATTTCTGTCCACCACCTTCAGCTTTTCATCCCTTTTTTGTGTGTTGTCGACGTAGCTGTGTGTTTATAATCTGAAGCATGGGGTAGTGGGTGGCGGACGTCGAAGGAGAAAGAAGCAAACAAATATATCAATTAAAGATTGGGTGGATGCTGCTGCTGCTTCATTTAAAATGTATTTTAAACACGCCTTTTGAAGTCGTCTCCAAATGGGGGATGATGACTTAAGGGATTGCTTTTCAGATTTATTTGCAAATGTGCGGATAAGCACAGCTTGAGGGAGGTGGGGCGTCTGTTGCCAAATTTGATACAGTTTGTCATAAAAGAATACACCAAGTGTTGTCTACGTTTTGTCTGTGGCCGTGTTTGTTTTTTGTTTACTCGCTTTAAAGTTGGGGGGAAATATGATTTTTTGGAGTTGTTCAGTTTAAATGGAAGGTTTATTTATAGGTATTGTACAGTTGATATGAGTTGTGGATAAGAGAAGGTTGAAATGCACCTTTATCAAACAGTAGTTGGACGAGTTCTTTTATGTTCCGAATTTAGGAACATCAACCACAACTGATGGGCCACTTGTCATGCTAAATTAAGTTGAGGACAATTGACAGAGAATTCGCTAGTATCACATATACAGGGAATGTATTGTATAGATCACCCAAAGTCTGTGGAAAAAATGTAAATTTTTCCCTTGGCTATCAATTTTTGTGACAAATTTAAAAGGAAACTTGATACCACTGATGAACAATTTCAATTCAGTGATAGCTTACGTAGTAAGTGTCATGCTGCTGCCCTGTTAACCTTTCGTGGTCAGAAAATACCAATCGCACCGGCCAGTCGAACTTAATTTAGACCACTACTCATCCTTAAGGGGGAACCACAATAGGATTTCTTGCAAGTAATCCAGCGCACGATTGGAAGCGGTTATTATACAACGTGATAACCACAAGATTAGCGCAGTTTCGCCAAGTTCGTTAAATAAAAAATGGAATTGGATTAAAAACAGAACTAAGAGTTTTCAGTGCTGTCAATGGGTTAAGCAGCCCATAATTTTAACGAAAGTTGCGTCGTTTAACCATCCGAATCTCGAAAATTCAAAAGTGTAAATCCTTCACTTTTTCAAGTTGAAGGAAAAGTGAACGACAACTTGACGAAACCGAGCTTTATGTGTTATGATGGCCAAATAATAGAAATCGTTAGAATGTACTTTTACGTGTTGCAGATGTAGGCGTTCCTTTTATTACAATTCAGCCTTAGGCCAGGAGTGAATGAAAATCATATTTGGATAACCGTCAACAGCTACAAATAAAAACCGTATAAACAGCGAAAATGAGGTAAGTAAAAAATATGTCAGAAAATTATTTACAAGTTTTTGGAAGCATTGTATTACGTTGTCCTGTAGGGCTATGAAAGGACTTCCCTCAAATTATACATTTGGTTAATATATTTACCAATCATAGTGCATAACCGTGGTAGCACTATTAAAAACAATAAGTGTTCCAGCAGCGACGCAGATGCGTTTTCAAGCAGTGAACATAAATAAAAGTGGTTCTTCAGTCAAATACGAGTAGGTACCTATAAAACTATACTAATAACCAGGCAATAAACCATAAAACGCCTCTAGAAATAGAACAAAACAACAATTCAGTTGGCAACAACAAAAGTACCAAATTCATTTGTTAGCTTTGTATTATTTTTAATTAAGCGTTTGTCATACGAATTTATTTGACCTCCTACACAAATCAATGTGTTCATTTTGTATGGCCAAACCCATTTCGATCCTTTGTCGTCGTCTTTGACTCTAAATAAAGGCTACATTCTTTCACTAATGGTTTTTGGCTATAATACTCACTTTTTCATTGTGTCTCTGCCCATTTTTATTTTTTTTTGTTACATGTCCTTTACTCTGTGCCAAACAAATGGATGATCCCCCAAAGCTGTCTAAAACTATTGGCAATACATTGACTTTAATGACTATGGGAGCCGACAACGACATCGAAGAACTGTAGGCCACCATCACCATCTCTAGTGGGTGTGTTTGTTGACATTGGAATTATGAGCTGATTACTTTGGAGTATTTTTCTTTTCTTTTTTTGGCAGCAATGTACCTTTTTTTACGAAGGCAAAAGAATATTATTGAGCAATATGTTTACAATTCACATACAATGAAACAAATCATCTTGAAAAAGACTGTTTTCGTTCTACATTGATATTTGGCCTCAATTAGGTGACTATTGATACTAATATATTGATAGTTCTATTTAAACAAAGCGACACATCAGTCCAGGTGCTGTAAGTGTTCTTCGTCAAATACTACCGTCTTGTGATCTATTTCGAAGGGTTTTGCATTTGTGCAGCGTGCAGATTTTGTGGAAGCTCTACTTGCGAACGGCACCGATAAGGAGGCAATTCTCCTTAACAGATCGATTTTTGGGAAACACATTTTGCGATACTGACAGTCTTCTTACTTATTAGTATGTTATCGAAAAAAACATGTTTTTCTTAACCGTGTTTACAAAGCGTGTTTTTCACTTCTCCAGCTCGTAGATATAAACCCGTTCGCTAGCCAGCAGTCATTACACCAGTGTCTCTGTGTGCGTTAGGTTGCCCATGAGTCAAAAAATGAGAGTCTGTAGGCATAACTCTTTCTTTACCTCGGAAACCTAAATGCACCCCACAAAATACAATATGCCAAAAATTTGCTTAAAAACATGGCATATCACTATTGTTTAAGATTCAATCTTAAGTCAGCATAAAAAACAACGAAGCAAGTCTCCACCCAAGGAGACAAACCACTTTTTTTAAACAGTTCATAAAAACATAAACACTTCCTATAATAGTTAAAAAAAATAAACACAACAAAAAAGAAAAGAAATGAAAAGAACTTGAAAAAGGTTTCAAACGTTTATAAATGCGACAAACTTGTTAATTTAGTTTTTATTATACAGTGGACGTCCAGAATAAAGAATATCCGAAGAGTATAACGAATTTGCGATATAACGAACGCTTTTCAGATATAAATTAGCATATCTCTTTTATAGCGAATGGTGTCCACGATTTGTTATCCGATATAACAAACGTATATATAAGTTGGTTTAAAAACCCTGAAAGCATTCAATTTGACAAATGGACTATTTTTTTAAAAATAGTATAAAAATCTATCGATTTATAACGAACGCATGACATCAAACATTATATCACTCGTTATTATGTACCTACTGTTGTGCGACTTTTAAAGCTTCAGCAATATGTGTTTGAAAATTAACAAGAAGCTGAAGTATCAAACAATGAAATTAATTTAAAAAAATGATTACGTAGCTATAAACTTGACAGCGTCCTGTCAAGGGGTTGTCAGTTCAAGGGAACGCAAAATGTGTAAAATCAAACACATAAAATGTATCCATCTTAAGGCCTATTCACATGAGAGCGAATTGCGAACAATCGAATAGGTATTCGTTGTTTCTGACATGTCATTCACATGAAAACTTTTTTTACTCGCAGGTACCTACCCACAAATCAGTTTTATTGTTGAAGGTTAAGTTCGAACGAATTTTGGCATCGTGGGTTTGGGGATCGCGACTGTTTTATGTGGATTGTGAATAAAGTGTGACAGTTCGTGGTGAGAATTTTTCAAAAACGTCTGCAATTGTAAATTTAGCTATTCAAATCATTTGAGGCTCAGGTTTTTTTGCTTAAATTAGATGTTAGATTAATAAAATATAAGATTTGTGTGGTAAAAAAAAAATAGTAATTTTCAATTCATAAATGCAGTTAAATTGATTTTTCCCAATTCGACTAGGTATTCGTAGTTAGCGCTCATGTGAATGGTACTTTAGGGTGAGTTTCAGCGAGAACAGCGACTCGTGCAAAGTACATTCTTGTTTTTACTCATTATCAATCTTTATGTGCAGGTAGGTACCTAAAACCGACCCGATCAAGGCGTTATTTCGAAACCGTTTTTATGAAATGTGGACCATGGAAGGTGAACTTTGTCATAATCGTTAAAAATAAGCAAAACACAATTGTTTATTTATTTATTGTAATTAGTACCTAGGTACCTACCAAATAGCTTTTACGTTAGTTGATTGTTTTAAAGAAACTGATTCCAAAGAACGCAGTTTGTGCAGCATCGTATCAGCAGCAGCAATGCGTGATCGTAGCTTTAGAACAAATTTGAAGAGTTTTCACATACCTATCACATTTATATAAAAACGTACTAAATCGAGCAAATGCCGTCAGGATTACATAACTAATAGACATCAAAAAGTCAAAACTAAGTGGTAAAGGGAATGCCTCCGAAGCAGATTTATTTTCAGTTATTACAAGGTAGGTAACAATAAAACCTCCCGATAGTCGAACAACTAAGTGACCTCTATTTCCGTAGTCGTAAATTAGGACTAAGTAGGTAGTATTTCGTTTTATTTTTAAGTCGATGTTGGTAAATTTGTTCAGACAAACTGTTTGAAATGCCACTGAACACGCAAAAAAGAAGTACAAACCAACAATCATTAATGAAAGTTCGACAAAAAAAAATCGAAACTTTTAAGAACGATACCACACATGAGAATTAGAACAAACGACAACGGAGCGGTGAGTTTAGAGATTATAAAAAAATTTCGAAAAGTGTTACCTTAGACGAATATAGGTATTCGATGTGTCTTCAGACAAGACCAATACCGCACATGGGTCTAGACCGAAGTAGATATGCATGGACGATGGACCCACAAACTAGTCAAATAATCAATATTCCATATGGATTTATGTACATGACTGGGTAAAGATTCAATGTAAAATAGCCCGAAACAACTTTCAAAAACTTTGCTCTCTTACCTTATGGACATGTGTTAATAATCCAAAACTAAAATCCCAAATCGATAATCACCTTGTCAAAATCCAATTCGAAATGGATTGATCACACAGGAGCTAACGATTTTTGCTTGACGTTTCTTTTCCTAGAATAATTTTAAAAAAAATTATTGAAATATTCCACGATTCGGAATCACCTCTCTCGCAGTCGACGACTCGTAAAAATTGTTTTCTTCTTCTTAAGCAAAACAGAAAATTGAACACAAAAAAAATTTAAATTTTAGCGGTATAAAGCTCCAAACACAGTTATAGCCATAAATAATATGGGCAAACAGGTAAAAAAAAATATATATTGAAAACCAACTATGTTTAACAGCGCACACGCACGCAAGCTACAATATGACACTTCTAGGTAGTAGCCGATGAAAATAATAACAAAGTTTTGTGATTTTATTTTTGTTGACAGTTGTTTAATGTTTACGTATTTTACGAAGAACCGATGAAAACGAAGCCGCTTGTTTTAAACCGACGTTTTTCTTTTTTTTTATTATTCAACAACTTCCGCGCGTCGTCCTGCAAATACCTATGTATTCTATTTTTTAATCCTTCGCGTTTCCCGCTTCACTTTAATAAGCACAGTGTGAAGTTTTTTCTTCCTTGTTTTCTATGCAGATAACGATGCTGATATAGCTGGACAACAAAGGAATGAAACTCTCATAACCTAAAACACTAACCACTCCGTCGCCGAGGTCGAACTTGAAATGAAAGGGAATGTTCAAGGGTTTTTCCTGATCCAAAGAAGCACAGAGAAGCAGCACCAGAGTATAAGAGACTTGTCGTCCCAGCAGCAAACACACAAAATTCACACATCCATTTGTTCGGCGTCGTGTTTCATCATTCATTCAACGGAGATGGCATGCACGGCAGCAGCGACGACGACGACGTATACGAAAAGCGACGTCGACGACCACGACGACAAATAAATAAATGCAAACTGGGGAGAGAAACCATAAGCAACAAAAAAATATTCACACACATAAAGAAAGGGAGAAAAAAATCCGCGAGACGGACGATAGTGTGTGCATAAAAGCAAGACGACAAAACGAAAGAAATGATTCAAGGAAGCAGCAGGATCCAAAATCCAATATATCCAACCAAACCACCCGCTAGCCGCTACCGCTACACCCTACACCCTACACCTCCGCCTGGCGGGGTAAACAAAAATTATAACGAATCTCCAAAGAAAAATAACTCAAATAATATACTGACCGACACGATGCCGATTGACAGCGACAGACGGACACACTACATTGAAAGCAGTTATTTCTCCAGCCCCAATAGTCATTGCCGGCCAATCGTGGGGGATATGGTGTGCTACGAAAAAAAATTCTGCTCGCCCGCCGGTTAAAACTCCTTTTTTTTCCCAACTCCTATATTGGGGCCATCATTCGTACACAACGAAACTCGGCGCAAAAAAAAATCACACATAAGCAAAAATGTTCATGTATTCTGGTGGCGGAAAAAAATCTGCACTGTGTGTGCAGAGAAAAAATCTCCAAGCGAAAAAATCAGCATCGAATGAAGACGAAAAGAACACAAGAACAAGGGCTACACAACTACGACAGAGCAGCAATAAGATAAAAAAAAATGAAAAAAGAATCACCCAACAAAAGAAAACATACAAATTGTCGTTGCAGACGGAGAGGCTACTTCGGAAAAGCCGGCTGATGGCAGTTGCGGTGGTATGTGGTGTCCCCCCTACTCACCCATTCTCCCCCAACCAACCAACATCTTTACAACCTACTTCTCCAATTTATCATACCATCTCTTTCTGTCCGCAAAAAAAAAAAAAAAACAAAAAAAGAGAAAAAGTTACAAAAAAAACGCCGGGAAAAAATTCGAAATATAAAAATGCACTCAAATTGAGTGGCAGAGGTTTTTTGTTTCTTTTTAGGCGACTTTTCGAATTCGAAGTTTAGAGTGAACTTAGTCAATAAATAAACCGAGCTTGAAGAGTGGTTGAGACCTATGCTCAAATCAAATCCCACATTCGGTGAGAAAAATCCTTGTAGTTTGTTTCAAAACCGAGATGGTTTGTGCAGTGGTTTAAAGGATTTGTGTGGAACAGAACGGAAGTATATTTGCGTTTCCTTTTAGGTTCCATATTTGTAGTGTGTGGAATTCGTTTGTTAATGATTGGAATAGTAAGAAAAAAATCGAATGCTGAATGTGCGATTAAGAATTATTTGTTTCGTTGGGCTTTACTAATAATCATTTTTAACCTTCACCTTATACGAGTATATTTTGTGCGACACAATATGCAATTTTGTATGGAAAATTTCGCCATTGTGAGTTCGAAAAATGTATCCTGGACACTTAAAATGATTGTTAGTATTGCGGGTTGAGTTCATGAACCTTTGTTTGAGGTTTTCAAATAAACCGATGGCATGGGTTTGTTCGTGGTTCGTGGGTTATTCGCACAAGAAAAAGTCTAGCGGGGTCAAATTGCACGATCAATTAATATCACCTCCACCTGAGATGACCATGCCCTCGAATCGCTCATGCAGAATTTTCAATGTGGCGTGAGTCGTGTGACACGTTTGACCGAACAGAACAGCCATTTTGATATTTGATATTTTTATCTTCTGCACGTGTTGTGGAACGCTATGTCCGTCCATGGTGTCAATTTGACAGATATAACTTCAACAATATAGCCGCTATCAACTGTCAAAGTTTCGAAGTCCCTCATTTACAACAAAGCAATTAAAAATTCAAATTAGCGAATTAAAGCAGCCATCCGTTATGTTACTACAGACGTGTGAAATGTTTCCCTTCTTATATCCTATTATCGTTTAGCAAATTCATCTGGTATCTATTGCGGTTTGTGCACGAAAGAAAAACTATTCACCTCAGGTGTTACACAGCATTCGAACATCGGCATATATATTTAGGAATTACATTGCGGTTCATGAATTTTCGGAACGGCGTTTGCCCCCCTGTACAGACACCAGTTCACATGTTCTGTACGAGTGAGTAACTCATGCGATACATTTTCGCAACGACAGATTATAACATTTTGTTTAAATTCATACCGTTTTTGTGATAGATATATCCATGCAATAATTACAAAACATGAACACAGAAAGTTAAAATTAGATATGTATACCCAAATTAAGAAGGGACTAATGAAATGGAAACTATGTTACATAGTTTTTGGATAGGGTGGAGCTAACTGGCTACCATAGGCCTTGCAAAGAGGATAAATAATGAGGGCTTTTCTTTTTTCGTGCAAAGAAAAGTACTGATCAGAGTGCGGGCACGTCACGCATACAAAAATCGAGTGCTTATACAGATTTGTAATTTGTTTTAGTTAAGATTCAAACATAAAATTGTATTCAGTCGACTAGTCTTCCAAACAATGACAAATGAATAAAAGACGAAACCAATTGATAGTTAAAAAAACTAGTAGAAGGAGATTTCGTATAACTGATTGCTACAAAGTTCAAAATACAGAAATTGCAGTATGGTCAATAATTTTGTTTGTGTTTTGTTTTGCTTTGCTTACTTTTATTGACAATCCATCTATTTTTTCTGTACCAGCATTAGCATCAATGATTAGCATCTTATGGCGAGATGTCAAAATAGGCTTAGCTTTTTATTCAGACTGTTCAGTGAATTTACTTTAAGGTCGTAGAATGCGCTGCCAATGGGGACGTTCGGATACTTAGTTTGTGTATAATGTCAATTAGATTTACTAATTATACGAACACGTACAGATTGACTTGTCACCCAGATTGGACAAGGTATACGCGTAAAAATTGACTGGTCACCTAGATGCCAATTTGTACCCGCTCCAGGTTGTTTAATATTAGTTGTAAGAATATTAAATGTTTATTTAGTTATTTCGAGCAAGTTGTTCATAATAAAATACATCTTTATGTACACGTATGAACATTTTTCATTGTGGGTGCACTGTGGCCTCCATTTATTATTAGAAAAATTCCGTACGTTGTTGGTGATGCTATTTTTTTGTTTTTACTGCCAAATAATAATAAATTTTTGTTAATTTTAACAACGAACACTTGGAGCGGCGCCTATATGAAGTTTGGAATGTCATTAAGTAGTCAAACAGGATTTTCTTGACTAGATTCGACAATTTCAATTGAAAAATTGCAGTCAGACTTACTCAACTAAAAAAAAGGAAGGTCCTCAATGCCTCAATGCACAAACTCAAAGGTCTTGTGTGGCTGATCTCAAAAAGAAAAACGAACCTTTTATGAGCTAAGAGTTTGCATTGCTTATGCAATTTCACCCAGAAGCCATTGAGGCCCATGACCTTTTATAAACAACTCAGCCTCCATTCTGAAGTTAAAAAGGAAAACGTCTGTTGATGTCGATTATACTCGTAATACAAATCCAAGTAGGTACACAATTGTTTAGTGAAAATGGCTAGTTTAAAACACGCAGAAAATTAACTGTGTTTAGAAATTCCTAGCACACAAAGTTTTAGTTTTAAACATACTACAGTCTGTGCAGTTGTATAAATTCTACCATTGTAGTGACCTGTTTTTTACACAACATATTGGCAAACAACAACAGACACAGACAACTGCTTCTCTGCACAATCTTTCCAATTATTATTTTTCATGCATAACACTGTAAACAATTTTCTTTCCCCACTTACTACCTTGTAATTTAAATAACAAGTTATCTTCAATATTTTTCTATAGAAGACAAATAAGAATAATAAGAATTTCGTATTTTTGTTTCAATTGTTTTCCCTTGTATGCAATACTTCGTAAACAAAAACAAACTTTTTCTTATCACAATTCTTACTCGTATACATACAAAAATATTGGTTTAATCTAAACTAGTATTCAATTAAAATTAATCATCACCAAGATTCAGTGATAAAAGTGACGGTGGGAGTGAATATGTTTAATGTTAATAAAAGAATCAGAAATAATTGGACATGCGTCATGAAATGGTATAAAATCCCAATCGCATTACAGGTGTTGTCAACCCCAAAAGCTAGGAAATTGAATTCTGTACTTTCTTTGGAAGGGGAATTGTTCTGTGTCAACTCCTTATCCACTATTAAACACCCACCTCAAGGAAATCGAATCGAATCATCAATCATTTCAGATATATTAGAAGCCTTATGATGACAAACCTTGAGAATACCCCGTGTTTGGTTCCGAATAGACTACTATTCTCTACCTTAGTGACAGATTGTAAGGTTGCATTTAAGAGCGTACATATAGAATGACTGTAGTGTATAGAAATATTACTGGCTTGAGCAACCCCGCCAAAGAAGCTCGTTTGTAATAAATGAGGTTGTAAAACTATTTTTGCTCTATAAAAGTTTGTAAGAACACAACAGAAACCCTAATATATCAGAAAAGGTCAAAGAAGTGTGTGATTGCTAAAGCACAGGTCCACCCGGACCGGGTGCAACCTTAATAAGTGAAGTTGTATGATTGCTTAGCTGGTGACTTGCACTACTTTTATGAAACACCGGGGTATAACTTGTACACTGATGTTATTTACAAAGACTGACGAGCTTGGTATGCAGTCAGTCTCAGTGGTGCAGTTTTAATTATTGATGCAGAAGCGGCAAATATGTGTCTAACGGCGAATGAAGACATTCAACATGGGATAGAATGTCACAACGAATTTCTGACAAACATCGGAGAGTATAACTGTCATGAAAGAGCTTCTCAATTAGCCGCTTGGACTCTGGATAAAATTGTAGATCCCTTCCATTCGTCCCAAAAAATATTTGTAGGTCGCTTACGGACTTCTTGCGCCAGCTTATTTTAAGAAATGTTTGCCTCCTCAGAGCCGAAAGCCTAAGCAGCTTGAGCTCACGGTTTTGTTCAATAAACAATGTAATTCATTACATTGTATGCTATCACTATAGCTTTAATATCGTGCAGAAGCAGAATCCCAGTTTGCGAAATGATTAGTGCCTAGAGATTCGTTAGCGCTATCCTCTGATCAGCAGCATTCAAAAAAGGGAAAAGGGCTCGAACTCAGTTCAGTGTTCAGCTCTGAACTAAAAAAACGCACAAATGAAGGTAGCTTGCCATTGATCGAGCTGAATGGAGACCCATTTTGTTAGAGTTCCTGTTCCACCCTGGACCGTAAGCGCCATCTGAAGTAAAGTAATATGTTGTAATAGTATTTGTTATGTATATTTGGTTAAAGTCTTGCTGCTACAATTTTTGAATGCTGCTGATTGAAGTGGTACAACTAGTATTGTCAATGTTAAAATTTCATGTAAGGCCCCTTTCCCGAATAACCAAGAAGACTCTATTATCAAGACCGGATGAAAATATATTTCGAATCATTTTAGAGATTAATCCCTTGTAAAATAGGTTAAGTTTCCGTTGACAGATTTGGAAGAGCCAATTCACTAGAACGATCTATACTACGAGTAGCTATACGTCGAAATTGGCTCGGTCACAAAAATAAATTAACATCAGTCACCGCAGAGTCCTCGATTTTATTAGATTAGAGACCTCGTCTCAGCCTGTTGTGGCCAAAAGCAAGGCAAGAACAATGGAAGTCAGTGGTCCGCAGTGTCAGTGCAGTATCTTTCTCGGCAAGCGTTGCAGATTATTGTGCTACGACTGCAGTCCTTTCCCGCTACAGTGACCGCAAGTAAAAGAAGGCCTCTGAGGTGGCGCTCACAAGACCCAAAACTACTTGGACGTAATTGTTTTAAACCGGGTTAATTGCAGAGACTTGTCAGTTGGCACTGTAGACCCCAAACTGTAGCGCAGGCTATGGACGTAAGTGAATAAGCAACAGCTTTTTCAGTTGTGTGATAAGAAAAAGGAACAAAGTATAGGTACATGGCCATTAGAAACTCTAACCAAGTTTTCATTATCAACATATATAAATAGTAGTTCGAAAGGTTCATAGCATATCCCTATTGTTTAAATGCTGTTAAATAACCCCCTCTCATTGCACCTTCAATAGGACCAGTTGATAAATTTGCGTCAAAGCTAATAGCATTAGAAAGTAGTTGTCCGAATGGGTAGATTGAATGAACAAGATGACTGGTCCGCCCGCATGCCATTGTAACATTCCTGAATTTGATCTTCATTTGTAAATTTGTCTAAACAACTACAAAAACAAAACAACTCTCACCTGTAATTCAGATTCGGTAACATCAATCTCTCCGCGATAGACGAAATCAATGATCGTTTTTAGATCGGTGAATATTATGTCACCCGGTAGAATGATGGTTGGATGCTTGCATGGATTCTCCAGTAGTAATTTTTGAAAGTACGATGAACAAGCCGATAAAACGACCTAAAACCGAAAAGAAAAAAAATTTAATAAATAAATATGAAAAATAAATCAACAATGCTCTGATTTCAATGGCGAGCGAGCATCAGGCAAATACCTTGTGAGCTTTAAGCGAACCATTTTCACATGATAATGTGACATCAACAAATGATAAATCCTCACGCAGTTGCTGGAACACGGAGGTCATTGTGTTCTGATAATTATTCCATCTGAGACTGAAATATTGATGACTTCGTGCCGCCATTGTGTTGCAAATGTATTTATTTTAGGTGATTTTGTTTTTTTCTCTGACTTTTGAATTCTTTTATTTATTTATTTGTTGTTGTCTGGCTTTTTGTAATGTATTTCTCTTTTATGTAGACTCTAAAAGAAAGACAAACAGATAAAAGAATATTTAGACAAAAATGTACAGTAAATATTTATTCTATATTATATTTTAATAAATTATAATTATTCATAGAAGAACAAAGAACTGTAATAGGGGCGTTTTGAAAATACACAAGCTTGGACTGAGTTGAGCGAAAAAATTGAGTTTGGATAAACTGTAATGGTCAATGACAGGCAGTCGTGTTTATGAAAGTCCGATTAGTTCGGCGGAATCTTTGTGCGCATACTCCCGAGTTTACGAATAATTGCTAGTTTAAGCAACTATTGTTGTGTTGGTAGGTACCTATGTCAGATCAACATATTTTCGGCTCCCAATTGTCCTCATTGCCAATCGACAGAAGACATGCATTTGGAATTTTAGACGACTGTGCATCTAGGTTTTAATTCGCTCTACAAGAGTGATAGGATTCACTAGAGACAAAAATACTTCGACCCCTTTCCATCTGTTCCTTACAAAAGAGTGCATAATTAGGCCTGACATTGTTTGCTGGGGCGATCAGTGGAAATATATACATTCCCTTACTGAAAACCAGCGCGAATCCAAGCATGAACTTGGCCTTGGCCTCAGAAACATTTATGCTGTTCACAAGAAGGAACACTTTCTTATTTTTAATTTCTTAACCTTTGAAATAATTGTTAACAAATTGGCTCCCGCCTGCCCAATTTCTCGCAAACGCCGGTAATATCGATACAGTTGGAAAAACTCTAAGAGCTGTCAATGATGCATTTGTGAGTATTTTGACAGAAGCGGCAGTAATGAAAGTAAAACTAAATGTTATGCGGTCCCCAAGAGGAGAAGGTGCACCTATTCAACAACGGCGACCAAATAAGAACCAAAAATTGAGGTTGGAAACAGATCTCAACCACCATTTAGTGCTCAACTAAATACATCTAACCATAGATTGAACTTGCTGGATGGGTCTGTTGATTGAGATCCAGGCTGACACCGGACTGCAGCAGGCTGGCGTGTAAGTTCAGCCCCCCCAGTAGTCAGCGCAAAAAGTAAATCCTTTGGTTTTTCTTCCAAGCGAAAAATATTTATTTCTTGGCTAATATTTCTTTCATCTGTGTGGAAAACTTGCAACATATCTAGTCCTGCTTCGCGCGTAAAAAATATATGCTTGAGTACAGATTTTATAAGCGCAGAACTAGAGTGGGATTCCAAAAAAAAAAATAGAAGAGATTTGGGAAAAGCGATACAAATACTAATCCATTTAAGGTATTTACATTTTGTGATTATCTTTATGTTATGAGAGTCTATTTTTTTCTTAACTTCAAATGTTTTGTTAAATAATTAAGAGGGGGGCTGACCTTATGAGACATTATTTTTATGATTCTCCTAGGCTCAGCCCCCGGCTGACTAATGACGACTACGTTATTTGTTTTTCCATAACTGCGTATGTAAAATGAATGCGAACTTTAATCTGTCATGATTCGGAAAAAATATCAATTTTATGTGTTTTTCAGTAGAAGGCCCCCTGTACATTTATTAGAGAAATGGGGGCTGACTATGAAAGACACAGTTCCTTTAAACGTTCTCCAGTTGTCAGGCTCCCTGTTCTTATGCAAATGTGTACATTAAATTGGGGCTGGCTACTGGATACTTGCATGGCCGAGCACTGGAACTAAGGCGGCTGACTACTCCAAAGTCATATACCTACTCCACTTATTTTGTAGTTTGAATTAGGTAACTTATTTACTTAATAAGCTTAGTATTTTCCAATCTTAGCACTTCAAACATTCAGAGAAACCAAATACTTGATTGAATAGCTAAACAATGGATTTTAACGGACCAATAAAACACAAACAAAAAGTAAGTGGGCTGACTACTGGTGCCATCACCGTACATAGAATCTAAATAAATACTAGCAGCTAGTACTAGTTCATTATAAAGCCTATTTTAGCTGATAAGCAGGCAAAGAACTGTCAATTTTCTCAAAGTTAAAGGTCTCGCTGTCTACTTTGCCGCTAGGCAGAACTATGAACCAATTAGCGACTATGTCTATATTGCCTGTGCAACGAACTCTAGCATCCGAAATGGAACGGTGTGCTACGTTTTTCTTTGCGGCCTTATTAGGACACATTATATGAACTGAATAAATATATGCCTGTTCACTCTGAACGCTCTGTCCCGTATTCGGTGACAGACTTTGTTGGAAGATATTTAGCAAGACGGGACGAGCCAAGGAATAGTTGCTACATATCAAAAGTCCCTTTTTGGCCAATTTGTTGTGAATACTAGATAAACATAAACTTTTCCATATTTTTATCCAACTTCTTTGATAGGTAGGTAGTGGGTTTATAATTTTGTTAAAACGACAAAAAAAAAAAACGAGAATACAAATGTTTACAACAAACTTGTTGTTCATCTGCATTTTTGGATCCATTCGCCAAATTAAGAAAAACATAAAAAATAAAACAGACACCCACTCGAGACCAATTTGAACGCCAACAAAGAAGATACCTACAGCAATTTTGAAATTATCATCATCCATGCTTCTGCTCCCAAACAATTAACATCACCTCCATCCAGAGCCGTGTTTTAGCCATATTTCTCTTTCGTTTGTGTAATGGTACACATTCGCATTCCATCATTCATTTGTTATACCTACCACTACTGAACGCCGGGACTCGCTGGAAAATCAGGCGGTACAGCATCCAACATTGATGCTCAACAACACAACCTTCCTCAACAAAAAAGGGGATGGATAGATCTGCCAGTGCCAGTCCCAGTACTACACAACACATTTATAGCAATATGCAAAACAAAAGCAACGAAACGAAACATAACATTAAAACGAATAAAAAGAAAAAGTCAAAATGAAAAGCAATTCCATTCCATCACTAGGAAAACTGGTTTGGCGCTCTGCGCCGCATTCCTTTGCTGGAGTCTTTCTTGTTTTTCGACCGTGCTTCTATTATCCCTGTCCCTGCCCGTGATAAAGAAGCGGCACAACATTTACACGAACAAACAGAAGGAGAGGAAGGAAAAAATTGCTTTCAAGATGTGTACGGGTGTACCATCGTGGCGAACCCCAGACCCAGACCGTGTGTATAGTATGTGCACTGAGCTTTTTCCTCCTCGCACGCGCATTATCATCATCATTGTTTGTGTCGTCTTGTTCATGTTCCTCTCCCTCCCATCATCATCATCGCACACTCCTTCGAGCACAATTAATAGATGGCGAACAAAATTCAACTCTATGCAATGCATCCACCACAGCCGGAGCCCGAAGGCAGTGTCGCCGCGCCGCCAACGCAGGTACATTTTTTTCTCATTGTAGAATAAAAATAATCAAAACAAAAAAGTTGAAAAATTCTCTCACCGTTGTCGTCGTCATCACCTTCATCCACCACCACCCTCCCCTTTCGAGAACAAAAGATCCAAACAAAAAAGGAAACAAGTTAAATACAGAGATAACACATACGAGAAATGGAGGACTGTGACCGAAAACTGAAAATAAGAAACTCAAGAAACTGTTCGACGGCACAAGCATGCGAAAAGAGAATGTGTCGACGGTGTTGGTGACGGTGAGGGGGATTTATTTTTGCTGCTTGCCAAGTTTTTCCTCTTCTGTTTTTATTTTTTAGCCGGGAGGTGTTGCCGAGTAAGGGAGGTGCAATGAGTACTAAAAGTGCAATTCGATTGAGTGGAAAATACGTCTGTTTGGTAAAGAAAAACCGAAACAGATGATTTTGACACCACAGATGATTTTGACACAGATGATTTTGACACCTCGTGCAGAAAATGGGCACATTCAAAAATATAATAAATTGGTCTGAACAAGATGTACCCTGATTGGTCGGTAAAGTCACTTTCTCTTAGCAGCCACATATGCGGACTCTCGACTTAGTAGTCAACCCAGTCAAAGTCAATTAAAAAAGCTGTTCATGCGATCGATCTATCCAAATCAAAACCAAGGCACATCAAGTCATTTAGCTGTGTGACTTAATAAACTAGATACTTGAACGTCGCCAATGCTGGGTTCTAATCGCGTAGACAAAACGAACGAACGACATCGTCTCGACGATTGGACGATCATCGTTTTTTGTTGCTTCACGTTACTAAATCAAACGTCAAATACCCTCGTCGAGACGATTCGATTGAACGATGGCTATTTTGCAATCATTTCAACGTTTATGGTCCATTTGTTCAGTTTAAATTGGGTCTGACAGAAGTAAATATAAAAACATATTTAAAGGAAGACACACACTCATGTTCTCTTTGCAGGCGACTGGATCTAATCCGAGTTGTAAAAAAAAGTAAACTTTGTAAAAAAAAAAAAAGAAATGGTTATTGCACTTGTTTCATTGATTTGTTTTATTTTTTTTTCTTGCAACTCGATCCTAAGCAATAAAAATTATCATCTAAGAAATCGAAGATCCTTATTGGCATTTTATTTGTTTTAAGAAATACAAATACCTTATACCTATGT
This sequence comes from Cheilosia grossa, assembly GCA_963082955.1. Classification (NCBI taxonomy): domain Eukaryota; kingdom Metazoa; phylum Arthropoda; class Insecta; order Diptera; family Syrphidae; genus Cheilosia; species Cheilosia grossa. The sequence goes on along the minus strand of OY720148.1, from coordinate 41,084,705 downwards.
GTCGAAAACCCCCAAATCTTCTGCTCTGCCACACCTGCGCACACTGTAGCATATTTTTCCAATTCTTCCGACTCGTTCGTAGACATATAGTCATCCAATACACCTACCTATGGTGTGGAATTTCAGATTTCGCTTCAAAATCCATTGGATAATGGTTGGTTCCTACACACTGCTGGGTAGGTATATATATGTACTACACTTTCACTGCATCGTGATACTACTAGATTCCTAACTCCTTACTACCTATCCTTTTTTGCAATAAATGCCCAATTCCATGCCAATTTAATGACAACAAAGATAAATAAACAAATTCAAGAAAAAAATAAACAATTTCCGTACATTTTTTTCATTTTTTATGTATCGGAGTTTGTCAACAGTCATATTCAAACTGTTCAAAATGAAAACGATGAACGATTCGATTGAACGATACGACGATGATGTTATATGAAGCAAACTAAAAACGATATCGTTTTGTTCAACCTTCTCGACGACGATCGTTTCATAAATTACGCGATGAGAGCCCCATACTCGACAAAATCATGTATTTAGTTTTTTGTGCAACTTAGAGCCACTAACAGATTAGATATACTAACTTAAGGCCAAGCGATATTACAGAGTTAAGCAACTATGAACTGACCCTTTTATTAGCGCAGCGTAGCGTAACCGACCTAATCATCACAAACCAAAAGTAGCGCAACAGCTATGGTGGGTAGGGCCCCTATCAGAATCAAGTGAGGTCAATGGCACATAATAGCATGCCACGTAACGGAACTTCAACTATTGGAAGTGAGAAGTATCAATTGAACAATCAGTGCGAATGTCAAGCCACTTTTGGAATGGCGTATCTATTTGTGGGCAATAATGCATCCCAGCATAGTCGCAGGTAACCAAGATCGCCAGCGCCGCAACAGGAGTAGAATTGTTATACTGATTGGCGATGTTCTATGATGATCATAATTATTAGTGTAGAGTTTAGTGTTTACTTGTGATCGGAATGGTGTTGAAAAGGAGCAGGCACTATAATGTCACCACATCATGTAAAGAGAAACAACAAATTAAGTCGCATGGTCTTCTTTTCATAGTATGCTCGAAACTATTGTTCGAATCAGAGACATTACTGAGACCGTCAACTCCTCTTGCTGCTGGCCCGCAAAATTTTTTTTTTCAAATCCACCATTTTGTTTTTTTGTTATGAGGTAGGTTTTCGATTGGGCTTCTTCATATTCGCTCTTAGACTTCAGATTACGCGTGTCTGATCGAACCTAAAAAACGTAATTTGCTCCTTTTTGTGTTGATATTGGTTCGATTAGAATATGTGTAGCATTCGACACTTTTTAAAGCGTTTTCCATTCAATGGATAAATTTTATATTAAAATATTAGAAATTTGATTGCTTTCTAAACATTTTTACATAAATAGATCAACCCGATGCAATATGTGTCTTTGCTGTAGAAAAAATTCACGAAAACCTAAACGAGTTGTCAAACTCAAACGCAGTTGTATTGGTAAATCTGAGAAAAAATCCAAAGTGAAATTAGAAAAAGGTTTCTTTTTTTTTTAACCAAACGAACATAAAAATTACCATCCGTGTGACATGCAAAAACATATAAAAAAAAACAAAATAAATGTGGAGAAATGTGACAGAGTTCGGGAATTCAACATTTTAACATTACTGAATGCTATTGATTATTTATTATACATTTTTAAAAGGCGAATATAATAATTTGTTCGGTTAATAAAACTATCTAAATGAGATGTTTAATATACTAGAAACATATTAGAACAAACATAGTTGTGTATTTGCCGCTTTTGAATATCATAAACTTCGATTTCATGAGTATATTTTTCTAAATAGCTGAAGAAAAATTGCTCAAAATGATTTTACTTTTCCCTGAACCAATCTAAGGTACAATTGTTAATTTTTCGTAAATATTTTAAGCAAAATTACAATTATTCCTTTCAAATTTAGCGGATAAAATTCTATGAACGCTGCCAGTAACTTTGCCCACAGCTGAAGTGGCTCATATTTTATGCGAGTGATGGTGATCCGGAATTTTTGAAGTTACGTGAAATTTGTCAATACGAATTTCTATGTATCAATGCTAATGCACCAAATCGTGTCCACTCGGTTAAAATATAGCTTGTAGGCTAAGTAAAGGGAAATTGGTCGAAGTTAGTGTCTCAGAATTGTCTCGGGTTCGAACAGTTGATCGAAACGTCATCACGATCTTTGCAGTTCTACATTAAATTGTAATCAATCATGAAATATAACCAAGTTTTAGATGACTCAAACACATGTGACGCATTATACATTAGGCACATTCAAACACTTAAGCCCGTTTGCTGACACTACTCATAGTGATTTCAGTTCCACTTAAAATCGTATGTGGCAGTTTATGACATAGAAAAATTAGCCCATAAGGTATTTAAGTATACCTTAAATCGCTATGAGTAGTATCAGCAAACCGCCCTTAGTTATCTTAAGTCGTCTAGATTCGTGGCAGACGCCACGTGGCAGTTCGCGTATGTGTCTTTCTATGTAAGACACATACGCGAACTGTCAACTTAGTACCTACTCAGTCACAAAATTCTTGAGTAGATTCGTCGAGAAACAGAGACACATGAAGTCAGATGCTGCAACGTCCCCATTCAGTGGAGAATTGCTGGAGGTGCGCGCTTTCACTGCTTTTCGACTGAACTAAGTTAAATGTCATACGAGTGTTTCGCTGTAGCTGATCTTGTTCCAGGCGGCAGCGGACAGATAATTCTATTTTAAATAAAACAAAACAATTTTTTTCGTAACATTTTCGCATTCCTGATACTTTCGTTTACATTATAACATCCCACCTGTTTCAATAAACAAATTCACACAAAATTTACCCTACAGCAAATGTCAAAAAGCATAGGTACGACAGAAGTTGGACGTAACTCCGTGTTTATTAATAAGTGGTACCTATTAGGTATTGTACAAATTATAGCATTTGCAAAATCTTTATGTAATAACTACAGCAATAGTTACATTTGAATACAACAACACCTTTCATTTATATGGACACAAACCGTTTGAATTAATGAAAAAATATACACCTCTAATTCATTTTGTCGTCTGTCCTACGTAAGACTATTTTTTTTTTTTTGTCATTTTATGTTTATGTCGGTGTTAGCAACCTTTGGAGACAGTTGATTTGAAATGATAGTTCGAGAAAATAAATAAAAATCGCTTTTAAATGAGTGGTACCTATACGACAAGCGACAACGGGTAAAACGCCTGCTGTGGCTACTCTATATTTTAGAATTGAAAAATCGCATTCATAAAATAAATTAAAGTGTAACCATTTCTTGTATTCAACTCATAATGGACGAAAATAACTCGCTATCTTTTAGCCGCAGTACATAAATGCAAACCACAAAGCCACTTCTAAAAGATTAATAGGTATATATAACGATTCCAGTAAAACTCCACAATAATGTGTGATACTTCAAGTTATATCTATGTGCACACGTGCACAACTATGTACACACTAGAACTAGATCAACGAAATGAGAAATTTTCTGTTCGACCTTGGAATCTTGTACGTTCTGTTGAATATCAATAGTTGAAGTTTGGAAATGTTTCGCGACTGGTCAACAGAATCTATAGCATAACGCAGCTTTGTCCAACATAAACACAAAACAAACGATAGATTTCGAAAGCTAGTAAACAAATGTAGGGCAACTTGATATTTATCTATACATTTTGCAAGACCCCATTCATTTGCGCTGATCTCGCTTCATTTGCATTGCCCAGGTCAACCCTGTCTGTACCTACGTACGATACTACTAGATGAAAAAGTTCAAATGGATTTCTAAATCAGGTTTCAAATTCAGAGAGGCTAGCTCCGAGATAGTGCTGTGATTTGACAGTCTTGAAGAGAATATACGATCACAGTTGTTACACGTTTTATACCGCAGACCAAGTGATGGAATGGACGCATTAGTGAAACTTCTGTTATGTTGCCGAAACATCACCTTATTTCTGCATTATTTTATCGATCGAGACCTTTTCAAAATATTCATTCATAATTCGCGTTGTCGTTGAACATATTGATATATGTGACTCCTGTCGAATCGTTGTAAAATGGACATTAATATTTTGAACTCATGTTAAATAATTTATGTTTCTGTGTTCGCCATTTAAAATTTGTTGTGTCAAATAAGTTGCTAACACAAGCAAAAGGAGTGTCCGCCATTAAAATATAGTTTTCAGGTACTCCCACCAGAACTTATGATCTTTTTCACCTTCGGGGGCAATCTCCATTTGGGTCGGACTTGATCCAACAATATGTCATGCATATGGTGGTACCTACGTCTTAGAAGACCGTTTGGGAAAAGGTATTCGTTTCGAGAATTAGCTACTCGATATTGGTCCTGGTGCTGCTTGCGGGAGCCCGCAGAATCACACCAGTACAATTTCTGCAGCTTCCATTCGCGATTGAGTTCGCACTTTATTTGTCAGATGCCAAGTCTACAAGTATGTAGGTAGCTATTATAGTGCTATTAGAAATATCGAACTTAGATTTGGTATTCTAGTCGGTTGATTACTTCATTTGAGTTTCTATTTAATTATTAATTTATAGAAACAATAAAGTGAACTGTATACCTAGGTATTTGGTGGCAGCATTTTATTTTTGAGGTACCTATTGAAAAAGTAATGAATTTCAGAGTAGGTATCCTGAATCAAATCAATTAGGAAAATGGGCGTGGCAAGCTATTGGCATGGTCGCATAGTTGAGCAGAGTGGAGGTTGTTTTCAATTTCAATTGTTACAGTTTGTAGCTATCTTTTCACTGAGATTTGAATGATGGGCCAAGGATTGCCAACCGCGACTAGGATCCACAGCAACAACCAGCTTCGCTAGTGTGCACTCTTGTGTAAGGGTACATTGAAATCTCTAGGTATACGACTTCTGGGATTGAAAGCCACAAAATGTATAATACTTAATTGCTTTTAAGGTATAGGTACTACTATCCCCAATCTATCCTCTAGGAAACACTAGGACTGCCTACTACTCCCCGCGTAGTGGTTTGTGGACGTGGAGTACACAAGCAACAAGCTAGTTGCGTTAGCAATACTTTTCTCTTTTCTACTTGCAATCTCTTGTCGCCTTGCGTTCTTTTTATCAATTCACTATCGGTGCACAAAGGATAGATGGAAATGAAAATGGAAACACAGAATTCTACTCGACAACGACGAAGGAGCGAATAGAATGTGTTCGTTCAAATTGGAATCGGCCGGGTTGCGCGATTGAGATTGCGACTTGAGAGTGCAACAACGAGGAGGAGGAAAACATAAAACTTAAATTCCTGTCTGACTCGTTGTTTGCCTCGTCGCCACCACCTCCTTCATCGCCATCCCTCCATCAAAACAGAAGTAAAGGGCTCAATAGTCAATGCACACCAGCATTCATACGTATAGTAGCAGCTCCACAACTGAAATCCAACCGAGAAAAACCAAACTCGATGCCAAAATGGGAAAGAAAATGCATTCGTACCTGTGCTGGGGTCCGATGTGAAATTGACAAGTTCCTGCATACGATTTACATTTGAAGATTAGATACAGATCCTTTCATAGAGCAGTGCGAGCATTCGAATCAACGGAAAACTTTTGCTTCGTTGGTTTTTTTTTCCTCGGGGGAAAATTGAATATTTTTGCATATTATTCTGTGTGTGCAATTCGCTATCTCACTCGTTAGCATGGCATGTTCCCGTGCTGCTCCTCATTCGTTTTTATTATTGATTTTAATTTATCAACCATACACACTATTTTTAGTCTGTTTTTCTTTTTTGTTCGCTGCTTTGCGCTATGCAAAATGGTAAAATGGGATTTTATTTCTTGATTTTTTCTACACAGCACTGCTCTCGTAATTCACTTGAGAGACGAACACGATACACGGGGGGGGAGGACTGAGGGCACGATGTAACTTTTTCGAAAATCATTCACTGTAATTGGCACAGCTAATAAAGCGAGCACAGATATGTTGTATTTTTTGATTTTTAATTCAAATTCAACTTCGCTGCCACTGAAAATACTTTATTTCGACTTTTTTTTGTCGTTTTTTTACGGGGAATCTCTCACACACACTCAACAAGAATGAACGATTTTAATGGCCGCCACTTATTGGAAATGGGCGAATTTAATTCTTTTTTTTTCTTTGCGTTTCCTTTCTATGTTCACTTAGGTTTACATAAATAATTCGCGCAGCTAAAATAGACACTATTGAGAATATTTTCTAAGCGAAAAACCACAAATTACACCATTTAACCAAAGAAATTGTTGCTCATCGTCGCCCGACATATTTTTTTTCACACACACAATTCTGTTTTTTTTTTTCCTTTTTTTACTTGGCCCTCATTCATGTAATTTGTGTCGTGTATTTCTTTTTTTATTTCTTCTGTTCGCCGAACTGAATTATTTGGAAATTGTATTTTGGTTTTTTGTTTCGTTGGATGAAACAAATTTTACTGTTATCATTTACGATTTTCCTTTGCACAGGCACCAGAAGACACGAAAAAGAGATGTGAAAATGAAAGCACAACACACAGTGAAGGAGAAAAAAAAAGTTTGAGAAAAGAATAGAAAATTATCAACGTTGATTTTCTTTTGTGAGTTTTTTTCGCCGTCTCTTCGTGTCGTTATTTTTTCGCACTGCTCAAGAGCCGAGATGGTGTATGTTGCGAAAAGTGTAGATGAATGGATAAAAAATGTTCTTTTCAATTTATTGGCGCACACTATTCTTCTACTTATTTGTTGCGAATTCTTTTTTGATGAAAAGGAATCAAGTATCTATCTGTCTGTCTGGATTGGATGTCTACGTTTTTTCTCGAGATTTTACCTTTCGTAGGCGCTGGAAAAGGGAATAGATATAAAAGTAGGGAATAAAATGGAGTAGGTATTTATCACATAAATGTAGTAGATTAGTGGAAGCAAATATGACTCGTGCATAAGAGGTATGGTTTTCGGGCCAGTTTTACACACTTTTGAAGTACCAAAGATGCTGGTTTATTAAAAATGTATAAAATACAGAGTTTAAACATGAAGTTTCTTGAAATAAGTAGGTTTTTTCGTCAGTTATTAGATAAAATATTTAGTCTAGTACGTAGTTACGCTAAAGATAAGACTGTAATAGAACGTAAGCGAGCATGTATATGGGTAAGAAAATGAGGTAAGTGTGAATAGTTCGAAGCTACCTCCTTAGATGTCGCTGCTAAATGCTAATTGCATTTCTCTTATTGGTCAACTTCAACAGTTCTCTTGGATATAATAACCTGAGTAAACAAAAACATGAAAACTTTTGGAAAAAGAAATATTTTCATAGTTTGATCAGTTTCGGAAAAGTCAAGCTAAGATTGAGTGCCATCAATGCCATAACGAAATTTCAATAATGTGCATAGGGTATATAAGGCTATAAGCTGGCATTCGTGCTTATTGTCCGTTTACACTATATACTATTTGGGCATTTTTTTCTGTCCAAATCAGCCTGGTCATATGTGGCTTTCAGGTCGATAGAGCATATGAGATGTGCCCATTACATTGTATGACCATATTTTGACAGGAGAACTGTCAGAAATTGGCATTTTATGATCACTTTGCATACAGTCTATATTTACCTTAATGCTATTCGCACGAAGTTCGGGACACGGCTACGTAACGGAATGTCAAAGTTTAATCGCATAATGTAGGAGTATGGTGGCTCACTTGGTTCGCAAAATGGACTCTAAGCTCCAGTATTTAATTTTCTGCCACAGTCCTGTACGTTTTAAGGCTAAACTTTTTTCTTAAAGCACTATTTTTGGTGAAAACACCATTACTTCAAATAGCCGTGTCCCGAAAACAACGTGCGAATAGACACTTGGTTTTTCTGTTTGCTCTAGGTCACTTTGTGTTCGATTGATATAAAAAAGTAATCTTCTTTCGCCTTAAGAGCACTTTTTCGAATTTGTATCTTATCGCTGAGTTGCTTGAGATTTGCCAACATAAATCTGTGTTTGACGCTTTTTGGAGTTTTTTTTACGTTTTCGTAAGATTTTTTAACTGCAAAGAAGCACATTTCATCCGGTGGATCTATTTCGTTAATTCTTATCGCAGAAATGTTAACAAAAAAAGAGCGGCGGTTAAATATTCCATTACACAAACGAATTATAAAATCTGAGGAGAGTGAATCTGAGAAGCCCAATCGAATACAAAACTAGATACCTAATACATATTTTCCAATTAGACTAGCCAAGACACACAACAGTTTCTGGTTTCTTCGACGCCATGTTGCTTTGATCTTTTTGAAATAATAATTGAAATAAAAACTCGCTTCGCAACGTATCGGTATCATCGCCACTTCGTCAGTCATCACAACGGAGCGCTCGAGAGTATTAAAAGTCTGCCCACTGTAGAATGATGCAGTCATATTGGAACATGTGCCTGTATTACATGAGATAAAACGGGACAAACTGAAAATTTCCATCATTTTCCAATTTGAAATCGAACAGAGCGTATGCACTAAAACTGAACGAATCCGCCAATCTGCGCTTTTCTTCAATACTGCTTGGAAAATTGAATTGGTCGGTCGTGTTTAGTGTCAGCGAAGGAGACGACAAAGCAGAAAATACAACGCATCTATTCTTTCTTCTTTTTTTTTGTGAAATACCTTTATTTTATCGTGTTTTAAACAATTACATTCAGTAAAAGAAGTGTGTGTTAAGTGGGCTCCGCTCCCCAAATCGGTAAGTGAAATCTAAATACATATTTATAGCTTCATAAAAGAAATTGATTGATTGAAAATGTCGTCCCCTCCCGTCCTACAGCAATTATTGATATGTATTTCGGTTCGAGCAAAATAAACAATTCAAAGATTCATCTCGATGTGATAAGTAACATTTTCCAAATTGAGTTCAAATTAATTAGTACATTGCATTTGAGAAAACGAGGGCAAACACAGCTAAATCGAGGAAAATTAAGAAGTAAATTTCAAGTTTCCGTCGCCATATTGGATTTTTTCCCTGTGAGCTGGTGCTGTTGATTTGTTTTTCCATGATTATGCTTCGCTATAGCGGGGCACTCTGATGAATGTGTGCGTTTGTAATACCACCACCACGCCACCCTCTATTCCATAACTTTACGAATACCTAGAAGGCAGTTCGTTAAACGCTGACTCGGGCTCGCGGCACGGGTACGGGTACGGGCACGGACACGGACACTCTGGGTTTGGGTTCTATGAAATTGTATTCTACACAACTACACTACAACACCCCTTGAATGTGGAGTGGAGGAGCCCGCATTTGTTTAAAGAATTATCATGAATGTAATAACTGGAGTTTCAATATGCGCAACTGGCATGTAGTAGGCAGGTACATACACGGTTCTCTGTTCGCATCGGATTGGGTAGACAACATACTCCTACGTGCGAAGTGGATCTTGCCGGATTGTTCGAATGTTCTTTCCGGACGTCTCCAGCTTTCCCCCCTGCATCGTGTAGTACTCTGTTGCCTGCTGGTAATTAACAAATATTTTCTTTTCATTACACATAGCGAGCTGCTGCTTGTGTAACATAATTCACCGCAGCTGGGTTGTGTCGTGTTGGTTGTATGGAAACGCGAATGCTTATAAACTTTAATGGAGCGGGTGCGGCAGGCGGGTGATGATGAATTTAGCGAACGCGACGCGATCTCCCCGCTACGCTCGCATATTTCCGACCCAACCGCACCGAATGTGCAACAAAACGGAAGAGCGAAGAGCTTTTTATAGTTGTTTTCGGTTGAACTTAGAGTTTGATTGCTGCCAACCTATGAGGTGTGTAAGTGTGTTGGAGTTGGAGGGCGATTTAAAGGGAAATTCATTCCTCATTTCTGAGAAAATGTTATACATCCTACCCAGAACATGGAATTGTTTACGAATTAGGAAGCCTGCTGGATAAAAATGGATGAATTTTGGTCACTCGGGAAGTCGCGGGTAGAAATTGATTGCCTAATACTGGCATAGTCTATATCCTATTCTGATTCCTAGATTCCCTGCAGTTTTAAATGAGTAGGTACCTAGTTGGTTGCATGTCCTACTGAATTTGGCGTCCAACCGAATAGCATCTGTCTTAGACCTCTGTATGCCGGTGATTCTATCAGCTAAGTAGGTACGTAGAATGAAAAAGGCGGAATCTTCTGTCTTATCTAGAGGAGGACTTTCGATTTTGATTATTCATAGCATAAATCAACAGGACTTCACGCCTGGATTTGGAAACATCACTGGAAGTCTAGGGATCTATATAGGTAAATGACTTCTGCATAAGGACGGAGCAGCAATAGGATCTGTGAAACCGCTCTTTTACCAAAGAGTGGGGGACTTTATGAACGCAATCAGATTGGGCCTCAATGGCTTAGGAATTGCAGATGGTGTAAACTGCCGTCGTAACCGAACCCTCATTGGTGCGTCTGACCACCTTTTGCTGTTCCCGATGTTGGACTACATGTCTTTTTGGTATAAATAAATGCGAAGTAGGTACATAGTTTCATTGTGGCACAAGCTATCTTTTGAATCGTAGTGTGACGATTTGTACCTTTTGCAATACAAAAAAGAAAAGAAAAGAGTTCTTTACTATCCTTATTGTGCATTACAGATCATGACGCATGACGCGTAACTTCGATAGCTTCAATTAGGCCTAAAATATATCTAGTGCCCTTGATTGTCAATAGTCTTAGCTAGGAATAGGAATTGCCTTCATTCACATTCGCAAAACGTAATCGAAACAAGTATGTTACGTAGGTACAGCTGCACTCATTCCGAGCTTATCGATTTTCCATTCCCCAGAAAATGTAGGTACATATTCAAATGGTCGCATGTTTTGTTGATGCCTACTGTGATCGTGGGGGAAAAGCCATTTTATGTACCAATGAAACGCTGTTGAGAAAATAAAATACATAGGTATAGCCAGTTCTCAGTAACCTATGTTATTTTATGTTTAATGAGTCACATCGACGCTGAATGGGTCCCGCTCTATCTATTTGAAATCATCGAAAATCCTTACAGACAAGACAACCGACGGACCGACCCACGACCCACCCTACAAACCCAAACGACGCTCATAAATTATATCCCCTAACCAAAGCTGTGTAGAGTTTGTGTGGTGTTGTCGTTGTAGTGGCAGATATCCTCCCTCTTTTCCTGTTTGGTTCCACCATTGTGTGTTGGAACAAAAAGGGTGGAAAATGATCCCAATTCTCTTATATACCAATCGCTGTCTGTGTATCTGTGTCATAAGCGTTGTGTCGTCGTCATCCCCGAAAGGCGAACACAGATCCCCATATGCGATCCCTTTTTAGTGAGTCGCTTCCACCCTACCCAACGTCGCCATATGTACCTTTTTAGATCCCTTCTGGTCTGTTTGCTTTCACATGTACAATTCAGTTGTGTTTTTTTTTTGTGAGCGTGGAACGGCGCAAATGCTGCGTCGCATTTCATCCCCCTTTTTGTTGAGATGATGGGTTTGGGTACTCCAGGGCATTTAACCGCTTTCCACCCTACGTTTTTCAATGTATATATATATTTTTTTGTTTTTGTTGTGTTGCTCCTTGTCATCGGGCCACGGGCAGCAACAACACGCAATGAGTGATGAATGATGATGGGAAAACTATACAGTGAATCATGGCATAGCCGCTCATCTCTTGGTCACCAATTCACCATCGCCAATAGCCAGCGACAGCATCACATTCACAGTGTTTCTGTATTTGAGAGAGATCAAAATGGCGGGGGACAGCAGCAGCAGACCCAAATGCGGGGATGAGATGATATTCCACAAACTCTAGCGCATTTCCTTTTCGGGAACATCTGCCGCTGCTACCATACAGTTGACGTGCGCGAGTATGCGTATGCATTTTAATATGTGATCTTGGGTATGCTGCTCTGCAATAAACTCCACAATTTAGCGCAACGGTCGGCGCACCGTCATCATCATCATCGTTCCGTTGTTGTCCTCAAAAGGGTGGAAATGAAAATCCATAGCATCTGCGCGTTGGAACACTAACACTGTCTGCTTGTATTGTGTTGGTTTTTTTTTGTCGCTTGTAGCTCCAAACGGAAATCACCTTCCAAGTTGTTTATTCTTTTCTTAGGAGTGAGTTGAGTGTGCTGAAATGTGGTCTTTGGTTGCTGTCCGAGCCCACACGCAAAATATATTCCCCTTGCAATGATGTTGCAAAAAAGGAAGAGGATGCGCCACCCCCCTCAACGCAGTGGATATCTTCTTCGTTCCTCCATTAAAACTTATTTATAGTGTGGGGCTGTACCTACATCAGTCGTAAGCTTTGAAGTCGTGCTGGGTGCTGCTACTTTGGTGCTTTGGTTACGTTTTGCATTGCGGTTGCCTCTCTAGCCGAGGGGAGAGACTCTACCCAAATGCGTACGTGCGTCGCATTACCATGGGTCGTACAGTAAATTGCATGCAAATGTATGTATGGAACGATTGGATTCACAGAACCACAGTGCGAGTTCATTGTGATCATTACCAGCCGCCTACAGAAACGGACCTGAGTGTGTCTGTTATGGCGGAAAAGCTTGACACGGGTGACGCACGCACGAACCAATAAGAGTGTCTCTCTCGTAAACTTCCGAGCGTTCTTGTCTCTGTTTGTTTTTATTTAAAATAAATAAAGATTCAAAGCGTAGGAGGGCTTTCTCCACCCCACAAAGTTCACAATAACAACAGGTCTTAAGGATAAGCATTCGACGACTTGTCGATTTCTAAGAAATAGAATTGCGCCATTGTTTGTGACGCAAGAATAATGCTCATATCTAATCTTGCCAATATTACCTATACAAGGAAAATTATGTAGAAGTTGTGACAGCTTCTGATTTTTCTATGTTTGTGGACGTCTTCGAAATTGAGTAGGTACCTATAGTAGCTAGCTACTTCTTTATTTAGGTATATATGTATTTCATAAATCATTCTCTGGTCGGCTGATTTCTTTTGCAAAGATGTTGTTTAAAGGATTCTCGCTGTCAACTGCAGAACTTCGTCTTTATTGTGAGTTTTGAAGGAACTGTTGGATGGTGTTCGGTGCGATTGTTTTTGTAGTTGACCAAAGTTGATTTTTTTTTTTTTGTCGTGGAAATTTACACTAAATCTGAAAACATTTGTGTTGAACAGTGTTACTGTTTAAAGAGATTGATCCAGTGTTAATCTTCACCGACGGGTGTAGGTTAGGAACATTGGTCGTGTCCTTATGTCGTTCTAATTTGAATCGAACCAGCATCGACCTACAGCGCTTTTATGTCACGTTGCGTTCTTTAAGCTTGTTTTTGTCCTTGAGGTTTTTATTTTGCTCGGTTATGAAGCAGTTTTAATGTACGCATGTGAAGAGTACGTTGTTGTCAACTCGTAAAGCAATAATAATTTCTTTCCAGCAATTGTTTTGTTTAAGTAAATAGATTGGAAGTAGATGAATAATCACTTCACAGTCTTTCTTTAGTGTCATGCAAAATAGTGGTGGATTCTTTAAATAACAGGAACAGTGAAATTTGTAATATCCCTTGTTAAAATAAATAAATAAATAGTTGGCGCATCATTCGTTTTGTGAGTTTTTCTTTTTGGGAAGAGTCGAAGGGATCTATAATTTTATGCACAGTTCAAACGACGAATTGACAAGCTCCTTCACGACAGTTATACCCTCGGATGTTTGCCAGACCTTCAGATGAGGAATCGAACCTGGGACCCCCGCTTAGTAGTCCAACACATTAACCACTAATGCACTATCCCTTGTTTACTAAAGGCGAGTTGTTGAAGTCTCAGTTAGTTCGGTGAACGGGCTGTCTCGAGAAACGGACGCGTCTATTGGCCGCCGAGATCGTGTGATTTAACGCCTCTTGACTTTTTTTATGTGGCTACATTAAATCATTGCTCAGAGCCAATATCGAACGAGAAATAGCGGCCATATCGGTCGAAATGTGCGGCCGGAGTCATTGAAAGTTGGGTTCAACGTATACGTTCCCGTGTTGGACATATGAACGAAGTCGAATTCCATTCATAAGTAACATAAATAAATAACATAACATAAATAACATTAGTTTGCGTTTTATTTAAAAAAAAGAAGTTGTCAAGTACTTAATGAAGGATACTTTATAAGAAAAAATATGCAAAGTTCCTTTTGTCGCGGTAAAGTTTCACAGTAAACCTGCCTCAATCCATTTTTGTAGCATACTCTCTGTTTGAGATGGATGAATAAAAGGAAATGTAAGGGCACTGCTTCCGCTGTTGACTGTCTACTGAACACTGTTCGAATTTCAGTTGCAGACACACACAAAGTATAGACACATCACACAAATGTATTTAGAACATTGACCCAGTTTGAAGCGATTATCTCCTGTTGTTAAGTACCCACGAAAACGCGATGCCCCTGACACTTTCTATCGTCGAATATAAAAACAAAAGCAAGCCGTATTATCTCCACTGTCTACAGGGCGAAAACAAAAGTGAACACTTAAACAAATTGTTGGTTTATAATAAAACAATAACGGTTTTGGATATCAATGAAATTCTTTATTCCTGTGAAAGTACGGTCGATGCCATTATGTGCACGATTTCTTTTGCATGGCCACCACGGGCACGCTTGCAGAAGTCCAGACGCTGAACCCAATTTTCGACGGTTTTCAAGCATAAGCGGCCGATACTGCTGCAATTTCACGTTCGATATTCGCTGGCTTGTTGGCATAGACCTGACGTAGCCCCACAGGCGTCAAATCGCACGAGCGAGGCGGCCAAGCCACTGGACCATTTCGTGAGATAACACGTTCTCCAAACTTGATTTCCAATAAATTGATTGTGACACTCGCTGTGTGGGTTGTGGCGCCGTCCTGTTGGAACCACATGTCCTCCAAGTCCATATCATCTAATTCGGGCTAAAAATATTCGGTTATCATTGAACGGTAGCGATTCCCATTCACAGTAACGTGCCGGTCTTGATCATCACGGAAGAAGTACGGCCCAATGACGCCGCCGGCCCATAAACCAAACCAAACCGTAATTTTTTTGGGATGCAATGATGACTCATGGAGTACGTGTGGATTGCTGCCTGACCAATACCGCATATTTTGTTTATTGACGAAGCCATTCAGCCAGAAATGAGCCTCATCGCTGAAGATGATTTTTCAATGAAAAGCGCTCTTAACGTTGAGGCCACTGACTCCGAATTTCGGTAGGAAATTTTAATAATTTCGACTCGTTGTTGGCTCGTATATCTTTCCATCATGAAATGGCAAACCTTACTGAAGAGAAATGTCAAAAGAGCGGCAAGAAATTCGGCGTCGTTTGCTGTCTCTGTCGCTCTACTTTTGTAGCGTTCCTTTTGAAAAACCCTTTACCTGCGTACATATTGTAAAGTAACCCAGAACATTGTTTAAAAATCTATCAATAGGCGTTTTTCTTTTTTAGTTCAGAGCTGAGCACTAAACTGAGCTCGAGCATTATGAGCGTGCTCTGAACCGAGTGCGCTCAGAGCATTCTGATATTTTTTTGTTTTTCCTGTTTTTTTTTTCTGTCAAATGTGACTGGAAGTGTGCTTGTACATGTGAAATCATCTTTTTCCTCAGGCTGCTCAGTCAATTTATTCTGAGCTCATAGAGCGCGCTCTGATCATGCTCTGAACGAAAAAAGAAACACAAATTTGAGCTCTGATGTATCTGAGCTAAAAAAGAAACACGAAATTTTTGTATAACAGTTCAGGTTCTGCTCTGAACTAAAAAAGAAAAACGGCTAATGTCAATCTGAAGAGGGCCACTTTCCCTATCGGTGTCATAAATGAGTCACAAAAGGGATACTTTATATTGTTGAGTCACTTCTGCACATAGGGAGCATTTTGTTTTTGGGATATTTGCACACCATTGCCACAAACATTTGTTGCCGAGGTACTGGAGTCAGTTCATATCAAGTCCCTCTTGACCTATGTCAATCTTAAATTTTGTCTCTAAAGCGACCTCTATCGTTAATGACCTCTAGTATCCGGCAATATCTGCCTTCCAAGCCAGTTTTTCGTCGAATACAAATAACGACTAGAATTCAACTTTCAAAATAAGACAAATCGAACCAAAAGAAATTATCTTAAAATTAAAGTTTGCTCTCATCGAACAAACTGACCTTCTAACTTTCATTCTCTCCTCCTTCACTCTGTGGTTTTTTGCCAAACTAGTTTTTCTTAATTTTTTGTTTGTTGCCAAATGTTTGTATGTAAGAGTCGAGTATCGCCACGATCGTGGCCTTAGGCTATAAGAAATTACATTTTATTTCTCTTTTATTTATTGGACAACATTTGGTAAATTAATTGTTAAGCCTTTTCTTGTTCTGTTTTTTTTTTCTCTCTCTTATGGATAGCAAAACGTTTCCAAGTGAAAGGAATCTCTAGTGAAATTTTGTGTTACAAAAAAAAAAAAGAAGAAGGTATTTAGGTATTTATGAGGGCTTTTTTTTCTGTAGCCAGAAGCGGTCCGCATTTTAGTCGGTTCACTTTGATGATGAGTTCTGGTTTCGACTAGAATGGCGGACATGGTTTGCAAATTAATTCACGCGATGGTAGGAAATTACATTTTTAGTCGATGATTTCAATTCCAATCAGAGCTAGTGTAATTAAATTTATGATGACTTTTGACAGATTGTTTGACTGTAGAAAACATACAGGCGGTATTTGAGCGATGCAGGGTATACCTCTTACCTGTTTGTAAATGATGATCACTTTTTGAGCGTGTTTAGTGTGTTTTGTACAAAAAGCCACTTGAGTGCCAAACCTCACAGCGAGTAAAATAACGCAGTGTGGTGCGACACCTGCAAATGATGGGAAGCGTTTAGATCGTCATATTTTCACTTGTCAAATATTTGACAATAGATTCTGGCGGCGCCTGAGAGCATGCACAATTTGACGTTTTATCAGACAGCAGGAGAAACATTAGTTTAGTGAGTCTGACGCGATTTGTCTGGAGTTATTTTTTGCCTGGGTTGGTTGATCATATGACCAGGGATCGAATCGCGTCGTCTGTGAACGAGTATTACGTGGCGGAATTTGTTTTTGTTTCACACATAAAATCATATATAAATAGGCAAATGCAAATAGTTGGGAACCACATTCATTACCTTAAACAGAATATATTCGTTTGATTTTTTTTGTTGGGAAGACTGTGCAGAAACGCAGTACTGTACAGAATAATGGTCGAATTCCACCTTTTCAGATTAAGAAGTCGATAATTTTTGATTAAATACTCCCCTTAGTTTACTGTGAATATCTTAGTTTATTAAAAAAACCGAATCGTCTACTAAGGGATATTGAAAATGACAACTTCATTTAAATACCTATAGAAGTCCTGCAAAAACGAGTCAAAATATACTTTCAAACAGCTGGCCCAGTGCCAAATGACCTAGTTGCACTTTTACATGTAAGCACAAGAAAAGAAAGCTATGATTGATGTTACTAGTCATCTGTGCGAAAATTAACTCATTTATTACAAATATCAGTAAGAAAGTTACAAGGCCTTTGCTGATCTCATCACCGCTCGTACCAAAATTCAATATTAAACTGAAAGTTTTCCGTTTGCCAAATTATTTAACAGAACGTGCGCAAAATTCCCTAGTATATAAGGGTTTAAGGCCCGTTTGCTGATCCTCATGTGACAGAGTATGACACAGAAAAAGTAGCCCTAGGTATTTAAGTAGGAATTAAATCGCTATGAGTAATATCAGCAAACGGGCCTGAAACTCTTTTATAACTTACCAGTGGACATTAAAAGCACATGCAGTATAAGAGCTTTGAAGAAACTAGTGATAGTATTTGTAAAATTAAAGTAATAATACGTGTACATAAATTAGACATCTTATTTAATGAAATTTGTAATATTTATAACTAATTTTAACTAGAAAAATATTAAAATAATACTAAAAATCAGTCAATCAAATAACAAGGTATGGTTCTTTTTAATTTTACGTCAAATTTAAATCGAATTTTATTGAAAAGCCGCATTGGTAAGAAAATCTACAAGTTACCTGAAAAATATCCCTCGTGGCACATTATTGACAAGACAAAAACTCATTGCCCCATTAGAGAAGAGATTCAATGGCCGTTTATAGTTATTCCTCTCTTCACAACTATTTACAGTAAAAACTAGGTACTTTATACCATTTCAAGTGAACAAGTTGATTGAACCACATCGCACAGATCGACGGATGTGTTACACAACATGCATAACTGCCAGATAGGGTATCACTAACACACAAAAAAAAACCTCACTGAAAATTAGTTTCTGTTTAAAAATAAATAAATAAATAAATAATTAGTTGGTGCATCAGGTCCGTAACTTATCCCTAGCTTCTCACAACCATTCGTTTTCTGCGAATGGAAGGGATCTACAATTTTATGCCGAGTCCAAACGGCTAATTGAGAAGCTTTCTTATGACTGTTGTACCCTCGGACATTAGTCAGACGTTCAACTACAAGATGGATTTTTGCAAATATACACCTAGTACTATATAAGGATAAGGATATAAGGGATGTACTCACTGAAGACAGAAAAAAAGGCTCTATACCTATTAACTGTTTGACAAGCTCTGAAACAGCAACTCCAAAAATCGGAATCAACAGCATACCTACCTACGCATAGAGAGGAATCATCATTGCCCACTTTGTTCCTTCCTTACTGCTGAGACTCCAGTTACTGTTTTAGACAGCTCAGAACGTGCGATTTTGTCTTTATCTGTCAATAACTATTATAGCTATCGCCACTCATTTAGATCAAACACAAGCAAGCTAATTAAATGAACGAAAATAACAATTACGTAAGAAAAATCCAGATCTAATTCTAACCCTGTCACACAAATCCGCACTGTGTGCAGGTATAAGTGTACATAAATTATGCACACTTGTGCTTACTTTAATCTCGAAATGCACTCCTCCCAATTAGAGCACACAATCGCGCGCGCGTGCACCAGAAATTATTCATTTACAGGTGTACTCTGTACACGTCAAGCATTGCGACGATAATAGGCAGGGAAATTTATATTGTTTACACAAACATACATTCAATTCAATTGGTACAAACCACAAAGTCATATACAGCACTGATAACATGGTTTAAATTTATACAAACAAAAATTTAGTCATCCACTGCACCACCACACCGCCCGCCGGCAACAGTACTGTGTAAACAATTGATTTATAAATAAAAATAAACTCCCATATATAGAGATATGCCAAATTGTATATAATTAATAGACATTAATAAAATAATATGGAAAATGTCAAAGGTTTACCAAGTAATCGGTGCACTGCTTTAGACAAATCCAAAATATACACAGTGAACAAATGAAGCATGGTGGCTGGAACTGGATGCGAACAGCTGTTCCTCTGTTAGTTTAGTCTGGGCTGAGTGTATATTTGCGATTCTTTTCGTCTTTTTTTTGTTTTGTTGTTCCTTCTTTACTTATTCTGTGAGTTTAAAGAGCTTAAGAAATGCTAAAAAAAAGCTTTTATTGCTCTCTATTATTTGGTATGGGAGGAATTGGCGCCTGCCTGCCTAGAACTAAGTCAAACGTAGACAAGTAGACCATACAAAATGGTTAACAAGTGGCTAATGAGTTTTTAAACTGTCGGCATGGCTGCGCTTAACATTATTGTTGCGGGGCATACATTTGTAGATTACAGAGTGTTATCGAGTGAAGATAAAGTGCACATAATTAAAATTTTGACAGTTTTTATTCATTACATAATATAATAGGTGCGCCATCTTTTGTGTCAGAATGTTAATGTGAACTTTAAAAAAATAAAAGCGATTTCCAAATAAAATTTTTATTTTGGTCCTTCTACAATTTATTTGTACTAGTTTTTGAATACGACGATAAGTGGTCGCCTCTATTGATCAAAGCTAACTGTTCTGCGTTTTCTATGACTTTTTCACACATCTCGTGCGGTATTAGCTCGTCATTGGTCCGAGGCTTGCTGGCGTACATTTCGCTTTTCCAATTTGGGTCCAATCTGCAGCTCTGGGTGGCTAGTCAATGAAGACCTTGAAGTATCTTCTTTAGTAAGCCTGACAGCTGGCTGACTTGATGTATCAAAGTTTTGATTGGCTTCGATCGGTCAGATGAACAGCTGCTCCAGTTGACGTCTATGGAGGGGTAGCCGACGAATCTAGTCAAGAAATTCGTGACTAAGTACTAAGTTGACAGTTCGCATATGTGGCTGACAAAGGAAAAGTGACGTTCCTGACCAATCTAATTCTTTCGTTCTGGCTAAATCGAGGCCAATCTATTCGACTAAAGATAACCAGAGTTTTGAATGTGCCCAATGTCGCCATTTTTTGACAGCACACGACTAGGGAATTTTCGTTGCATGCCTCTCTCTTAACGCTTCAACCAGTTCTATGAAACGATCTTCCACTGTCCCGTGTTCAACAAAATTCGACACTTATCAAATCACGAATAGTGCTTGTTGGCCACGATATTCTCGATGCACGTTGAGCTCACACAACTGAACGACTATTTCCAATGTACAGCGTCACTAATTCGTCGCGTTGTTTCGGTGTGAAGCTGTTCATGCTTAAAATTGTACTAAATTTTGACGTTTCAAAAACATGACTCACATGTCAATCGGTTGATAAATGTCAAATTTATTCAATGCTTACATACTAAAAAGGTGACGCACCCTGTATTTATTTGAAATAAGAGCGAGAAAGGAAATATAAACAAACTGCCATTCCAACTTGGACGACATTCATTATTGAAACCGCACTCTTCTCACTTGCAAAATTTCACGAATGAAACAAGGAAATAAAGTTTGCACCCCAATTCTCAGTGGATCATACCGAGTTGTGAGCGATTTGAAATGTCAAAGATTGTAAGAAGAAGTAGGTTCGGTAATTCCAAAAGTTCTGTAAAGCAAAGATTTTTTTGTCCATGCTTTAATTCATGAAAGCGGTATCTGCTGATAGGCATTGGTGAAGTCCACATAAATCTTCTACAAGGATGAAGGAATTTTGGCACAACTAAACTGAAGAATTTCGACATTATTTCTTTGAGAATTTAATAATCACCATAATTTTGGGTTTGGTGAACTTTTCGTCATATTTTTCAAAGTCGAATTGACAGGAAAGAACCAAATTGATGTGGCAAACCGAAGTAGTAACGTTTTTACTAGGACTAGGGTTCCATTCGTTGAGTTGAATTCAAATGTTGTAGGGAATTACCTTGAGTTCAACGAAAGCATTACCAAGCATTGCTCATTTCTTAATAATATGGGATGACCAAACAAATATTTAATATGAGTACTCATACTAGCTGAATAATGGGTACAACAACATATCGTTGGAATTCCCAAAACATACTATAAACTTGTGCTAAATTAACATACAAACCGACCTCTCAATAATACCTTACAGAAACATGTAGTCTTCCCCCTTTATTTTCTTCCAAATAGTGACTCATTTCCAGGCATCTCAAGATCAGGTTCTTGTCTTTATTCAATCGAACGTATTATTGTATCTTTCCACGATCTACATCTACGTGGTTTTTACATAAATTGCAGATTGTTAACACGCAAGCCCTTCACTTGCAAAAGGGAAAATCAAGTGTAGAGAATATTTGTCTCAATTTGACATTTTCAAGGTTAAACCCGACACATTTCGGAGAGTTCCATCTACTGCGTAGTAAAAAATATATATCTACATGTATTCTTTCTATGTAAACAAGAGATACTAATTTTCAAACTCGTTACCAATCCTGTTCTCACTAAAACGGGTACAAGGTAAAGGTATTACTTAAATTTGGGGGATATATTGTGTTGAATGAATCGCCAGGCGATATATTGATTGTATGTATTTTTATAGTAACACCTGAACGAGTCGGATAACTGAATTGTAACGGACATTTAATAGAGCAGTCAGTGCTGTAGCATAATCAAGTGAAAGGACAGCGGAGCGTATCAGTTTTGGTGAAATCGTGACTCGACTATGAATTGAAATCAATGTTTTTCTGGTGCCAAACTCCATAACACCACGTTTGAAAACTGTGGCTACGTAGAATACAAGATTTGTGTCTACACCGGATCTACTTCTAATTTTTGTACTGGCTCATAGACTGGCTTACAGAAATACAATTCGTCGCAAAAGTAATCGGCGGACGAGAATTTCAGTAGGATCTGCCGCATAACAAATCGATTGGGACCATCAACTACATTACAATTGGCAACGTCATCAACTTCAGATTGCCTTTAATGCATGTGCTTAAGTCACTTAAAATGTGGCCATTTACATCGAATTCTAATGCTGGGCGGGTCCCTACCTATATCCAAACTTGTCCGTACCTTAAGGTTTCGCATTCGAAAATATTTCAAAGGTTTCGGATGACATAATGGTTGTGCCTATGGAAGAAGAAAACAAAAGTCAGAAGATGACGTCTGTTAAACCGGAAATTACCGCAAATTAAAAAGCCAAGAAACTGGATTGAAGTTTTTCAAATATTCTGGAGATCTTTCTTCTGTCTTTATTTACTTATCTACCGATTTATGAGTTTTACCTACTGTTGTCAACTGTGAGTTCAAAACAAGTTGATTCTGAATTTGTTTTGTTTGTTTGCTGACGTTTATCAGTGTGGCGAACTTGTGTAAAAGCAATAGGAAAGTAGTTGTATTCGCCACACATTGGACGAATGCATTGCCATTCAATAAGACATCTTCGCACAATCCTTAAAACATTGTAAGATAAAGGAGGTTCATTTTCCATCCTGGACTGTGTAAATTCATCACTTTCTGCCTTGTGTGGCACTCGTAACCCCTCACAAACATTTGTTTTTGTTTAAAATTTAAAAAATGATGCGAACACCTTTGGAATTGGTTATTTGAAGTCTATGTCAACAATTCCACTTCCACGTATGTAATGAAGGGGGGGAGATTCAACGCTCCATCAACGCAATTCAACCACATTTATGCAAAACTGCTTATGGAAGAACTCGACAAAGGAGTGGAAATGTGTCATTGAAAACTTGCAGTGCATTAGCAGGATTTGTTATTATATTGTTAACCTTCACACTCAATATTTTTTAGGTTACAATGGGTAATTTTATATAGCCTCGACGCTAAATATGGTTAATAGTACCGTGGTTTATGTTTTGAATCTGTCTTCTATTTCATTCAAATCCGCGTGGATTTTAAAACACCCTTTACAATCATTTTAGAAAAAATTACCTTTCATTTCAAGTCTAAGGAATGATTACTTGATATTTACTCAGCACTCCTAGTGCGAGAACTACAGACAAAATATTCATTTAATGCAAGTCATACTTTTAGGCCAGATCTCGAACCTTTCTTTCATAATATTGGCGCTTCAATAATTAAAAAGAAATAAGTACCACCTACATGTCGGTTGTCGATTGTCGCCATATCGGTTGATCTTTGACGCACCTTACATGATCGTTGTGCACTGTCAGTACTTAAGCTAGCTGCGATTTCACACTTTGTACCATTTTGGGATGCCGACGTCATTATGACGTAAACATCTGTCCTAAAATTGTCACTTGGTAAGATAGCAGTGCACTCTCACGAAAGACACGCAAGTGACCCCCAAACGGACGAATTTTTGTGACATCAGCATGTCAGAAATTTACCACGAAAAATGAGAATGAGCGTAATCGTGGCTTTATGCTGGAATCAGGGAAGTTAATTCTTTTGATGGAATGTCATTGTTACGGATCGCGAAAGGTACTCGCCAAATATATGATGGAAATGTCCCAATCTTCAGCGCATTGTAGCAATAGAAGTTTTGAAACAGAGTTCCACATTCGTAATAGGATCTATATGTCCATTTGGGCAGTGCATTTGCCAAGACTGAAAAAAAGCCATAATAGAAAACGCCAGCGCAAAGATTTTTTAAGTACCTACCTACCTTCTATGGAATCATTTTCTGTGACAGTTTCCCATGATTCCTTTCCGAATGCTATAGAAATCGCTGATGTGTGCATTTTGTGCGATAGACAAAAGATCCACAACACTTTTTTCGCCACTTGAGTAGAGCGAAGAGCGAAGAGCAAAGTTGAACGTGAATAGGTACCTACACATAACTATCTACCTACAATATCGATTCCTTCTAGAGCTGTGTATGGCGGGCGGAAGTACATCTACGAACAACTACCTACAACACCGGGTAGGTTTTATGCTGCCAGACTCGAGGGGTGTCAGTGCATCGATTTTCAACTCTACACACATATTCGCAAGAGGTACGTACATATAGAACATGATCCCCCTGCTTTTTGTCAAGCGGCTTCTGTTTCCATGGGGTTGGCATCATGGATGGAAACCCTCAAGAAAACCCCCTACTCGAGTATGGCAAAAGCAAAACCCACAGATCACCATACTACCGCCATAAATTTGTATCGCTTGCGAAAAATAAACCTCTCACACTAACACTTTCCCAGTGGAAATCAACCCTTCGCAAAGCGCTAGCTGCTTGCTCACTCTGTCGGATGTCCGTGTCCATTTTATTTGTTCTCCACTCTCGGTTCTGTGGCAGTGCCAATGTGAAAACTGAACACTGAGGGGACTGATATTGTTCGCTGGGCTATGTAGCTACGACACACACATTAATATTTACGTACGCATGTACGCACTCGGCGTAGTTAGCCGCCCGCCAAGCGAACCCAATTCTAAGAGTGATATTTCCAACGAACACACTGCATATCCAGACAGAAAGACCCATGGGACCACCACCTCTTTCTATTATGTTGTACATGTACATACAGCGACCCCGAGCCGCCGAGTCCCCTCGTTTTGCTGCATATGCGAAGCCTCATTAGAACAGAACACACAAAATGAGACACACATTTCTCGCCCATTCAATGTCAGATTTGCTTGTAGCTTGTAGCTAACTGAATGCGATAGGGATCTACATTTTCATTTGATGGGATCTCTCCATTACACATTATGTAGTAGGTATAGATACAGGCTACTTTCTGTGTGATTCTCATTTCGAAAAGCATATTTGCGAGCGTACTTTACCCCGCAATCATGCGCGCTATATTGCTGAGCTGCCCTAATAATATTGCCATCGTCACATACCCCAGTCCACCATGTACATAAGCATACATCACCCCGCCGTCACCGCGTCATTATATGCCCCGAGTTTGTGTCGCAAAAAAAGTATTGCCAGATCAAGTGCGAAGAAAAAAGTAAAATTTCCCAACTTATGTGTCAGGGCAAATTACATTTATTATTTAAAAGGTACCTACCTACTCGTTAAAAGCAAAGCTTTTCATATTTAATTTTATATGGTAGAATGAGGAAAAAGCTTTCGAATTAAACAGTCAAATTTGTGTGAGGGGAATTTCAGTGTTTTGTAACTTCAAGTTTCGAATTAGCATTAGCACCCATGTAAGCAGCAGTAAGCAGCGCGCGCAAATGAAAAATTACAATAAATTAGTATGGAATTTTTAGAACGCTTTGCTCAGATATGCTTTTCAAATTAGAATATGTGGAGGGTAGTGTGTGTAACAGAGCGAAATTTTCACACATGTTTGTAGCTATTTAATTTTGTGTTTTTATTGAAAACATAAAGATCATTTAAGTGATTTTTAAGTTTATTATTAGTTTGTGCCATTTGTGTATGTGTATTGGAATAGACCGCCTGCACGATGGATTCGTGTGATTGGGCGATGTTCTATTTGCACATGCAGCCAGTGCACAAGCGATTTTGAAAATTATCGATTTTCTATGAACTTATTGAGCAGGGGACCTATGTTATTTTTAGCAAACATGGTGTAATCAGTACGTAACTACTCCAATTTACATGTGAGAACAGTAATGCTAATCCATACGATCAAAAGTAACCAAAATTTGCAGTGTGCGTATTAATTTTTTTGTATTAGTAGTAGGTTGTCTCAGATTGGTAGACAATTTGTTACTTTACACGAATTTACTTTTTCGAACTTTATAAACTTAAAAACTGACAGTTGTAGATACAAATTAGCAAGATTACATTATTATTCGAAATGGTGAACGGTTTGACGTTGGAGCCATTAACTTGATATAAAAAGATTTGTTCGATTGCACGGCTTTATATAGATGGAAAAATATTTTTCGAAAATAAAATGATAATGTACAAACTTGTGGGCTAAATGGTTTACTTTACTCGCTCTTGTTCTGTAAGATTATGGAACAATTGTCATTTCTTACAATAAGTACTACTATTGGGTAAATTCAAAAATCTAGTTATCTTAAGTCGACTAGACTAGATTGGACTCGAAACCACTTTTCTTTCATCAGCTAGGTACATCTACGAACTCTCAACTCCAAAGGTGTCAACTGAAAAAGCTGTTCACGTGACCGATCTACGCCATTCAAACCTAGACACCACAAGTCATTTAGCTGTCAGACTTGTTAAACTAAATACTTGAACGTCTACAATTCCAAAGGCGTTCGATTACTTTTTTATTTATTTTAATAGTAAAAAAAGAACTTACCTTCCGTAAGATGTACAGCCGACTATGACGTTTCAGCCCGTCCAATGCTGCCAAGTTATCTTCACTTTTCTTGTGATCATCAGAGACAACTTCGGCCGATTTCCTGTTGCTTTGCCTACAAGCTATATGTTTTATTTATTTGGTGCGGTAGTATTGATACATAGAAATTCGCATTGACAAATGTGACGAAACTTCATAAATTCCGGCTCACCAAACTTCCGCTGTGGGCAAAGTTGCTAGCAGCGTTCATAGAATTTTATCCTTTAAATTTGAAATTATTCGTTACGTGTGGATAGTATTTTTTTTTGGAAATAATTGTACTTTTGCTTAAAATATTTACGAAAAATTAACAATTGCACCTTAGATTGGTTGAGGGAAAATAAAAACATTTTAAGCAATTTTTCTTCAGTTATTTAAGAAAAAAGTAATCGTGAAATCGAAGTTTATGATATTCAAAAGCGGCAAATACACAACCATGGTTGTACTAATATGTTTCTAGTTTATAAAACATCTCATTAGGATAGTTTTATCAACCGAACAAATTACATTATTCGCCTTTTAAATATATATATATTTATAACCAATAGCATTCAGTAATGTTAAAATGTTGTATTCCCGAACTCTATCACATTCCCCCACGGTTGACAGCATTTATTTTACATTTTTTGTCGGTTTTTGAATGTCGCACGGATTCTAAATTGACATAACACCGAAAGGAAAACAAAATGGCGAATAAAAAAAATGAAGTTGCCAGAGGATTGCAAGTTAGGGGTCTCAGTAACGTTTCTCTCTGGTGATCATTTTGCATTAGCATAGTGCAAAAAGTGACACCCACAAAAAGTAACATCCATGTAACGTCTATCTGGCAATAATGCATTGATGATATACTTTCGGATACTTTCACAGCCAAAGTATATTAAATTTTTTTTACGATCACCCACTGCTGGGGGGATATTTCGTTCCTTTTCCTTCTCCTACTCCCTCGGCTATTTGTTGTTGCCAAAAATAAAACAATAATGACAGCAACACAAGCAAAAGCAAAAACCTGACATCGAAATATACCAAACAAACTCCACCATAATTTTTTGTTTATCAAAAGAAAGAGAACAAATGGAAATAGCAAAAACAAAAAAAGGTTTGGTTATGTACGTACCTCCACATACCTACACGGTATTGGCAAGTATGTACCAACAACACTCAAGATTATTGAGGGGCACGGGATACCCGTCGTCTTTCCATCTGCCTCCAAAGTGGATTCGCTGGAAAACCCATGTGTTAAATTCATCTGTTATGATTCGGATCAGCCCTGTGCCTTGTGTGTGCCGAAAAACCTTAATTTTTCAAAAAAATTCTAAACCAAAAGCCAGGAGGGTGAAACAAAACTGTGTGTAGCTATATACCTAGCTCGTCTTGTGTGTTTATGGTGGGTCCCCTTCGCCCCTCGGTTTCGGCTCTGATGCGAGCCATGTATCAATGTGTGATCAGTATGCTATCGCTATGTATGTGTTGGGAAAAGTATACCTAGAAGAAGCAAATTTCCACAGTGCCGCTTGCGAGGACAGTCGGAGCCGAAACCAGTAACAACATAAACACCAACGGAGTACGGTCGTCGGACGCGGGAGAGTGCTAAGAAAAATCTATAAACACAAGCTACTTTTTTTTTTTTTGTATTGTGTTCTGTTCGCTGTGTGGCGGAGAATTTTTAAATTTAATTTCTGTCTATCCAGAGAGAACTCGCAGAAAGAAAATACAAAAAAGAAAAACACGAAACGACAAATATAACATTTTCTCGTTAAATTCTGTGTGGTGTTGTTGTTGTCCTACTGTTTGCCATCGGAACCGAACTGTTGTGTGGTGTTGTTGCCTTTCTCACTTGGAAATTGGAATACAAAACTTGAGAAAAAGTTTTCTTCGCTGTGTTACTTCTTCGTTGTCGTGGCGTGTGCTTTTTTCATATGTTTATACGGTATGTGGTGAATTATTACAGTGAAATTGATCATACTCTACATTCGAGGCATGAGCAAAATAAGAAAAGTGTTTTATAGAAGCTTTTATTGCAATATTTTTGTTTTGATTTCCTCTTTTTTTTTTTTTTTGTTGTTTCATCGCTCCTTTCTACAATTCTCTTTTCTGTTTTATATTTAGCCAACATGATGATTACCTTATTTACATTTCAAGTGAAATATATGTTGGCAATGACTAAATTTTTGCAAAAAAAAAAAAATGAAAATTTAATTCTGGTAAAAGGAAAATGGAGGAATTGTGTTAATTTCATGTGGCCGAAGTAGGTGGGAAGAGATGGAGTGAACTTGTAATGAGACAGGTTTTGTTTCTTATTTGTTTTCTTAACGTGAGCAATTAATTATGTGTTACTTGTGCGATCGATAACAATAAAAATTATCCAAGGAACTGTTCAGTGTTACCCAAAGTTTCGACATCGAATTTCGTTAAGTGGCGTTAACTATGATCGTGTACAAGTTTGACGTATTTATACCTAATACTGAACTAAGGGTTGTCATGCTCTATCGACTAAGCTAGCCGGGAATGTATAGTTTTAGCCTGTCAACATCAACAAAGAAATCTGTTTTGCTGTCATGTCTCATGTGGTCCTTTCATGGCCACAAGAGTTTTAACAAAAAATGTTTACGCAAGGATTATGAAAGAGTGTGAAACGTCATATACGTAAACTTGCAGGAAAATACATTGCTTTTGATGGCCTCTTAGGTAGGTACCTATAATCAAGCAGAGGACCACTTGGCGGATCTCAATTCGAACTACAAAAATTAGTAACTTTCTACATTGTTTATGGCAATGAAATTAAGCTAATTTCGAATATTGAACTCATATTTCGACTACGGCGAATGAATTTTCGTATCGAATGTTTCCAATGAACTGACTGAAAGAATATTTCCAACGAAGTTCAATGCAATGCCATTGCGTTGTACATTTTATATTGAGCTAATTTTTCTCCTGCCGACTAAGATGACGTTTCTGCTACAAAAAACTACAAACAAAAAGAAAATCTTGCCATCTGTCACTCAAAACATTTTACTGGTACAATTGGTGATGCAAATTCAATCAAAAAGTGAATTCCATGTACCTAATGCTTAACAACTCAAGAAGACGGTGGCGAAGAAGTCAAGCTTATACAACTGTCACAACAGCTTGTTCACCAAAACTTTCTTGGAAGTTGGAACAGGAAAGCTAGTTACTAAATATTATCCCTCACTGCAGTTTTTGATTAATACCATTTCTGAACCGGAAGCTGTCTTTGACATTACATACTAGGTATACATTAAAGCGAATTCACTTAATCATTCATCTTGTTTTGCAAATTGAAGTTCTTGTAACTATGTATTTCGAATACAAGAAGTGACGGGTCATCACTTTTTATACAATGAATGTCAACTCTCAGTACTTCTTTAAGGAATACTTGAGTAGATCTAGTCGGTTGCCCCATGTATACCCACGTCAAATGAAAAACTGGCAACGGGATTAACCTAAAAAAAAATTAATTATTCCCGTCAGCTGTCAGATTTAGTGTTTAACGGTTGGGGTATCACAAATTGGTAACTGTCAGTTTCAGACATTTAGGTTCACAATTTTGTGACGGACAATAGTTCGAACAAGACATAATAATGTAACTTGTTGTTTCATATAACATTCGCAGTTCAACTGACGTAGCAGCTACTTAATATTTAAATTTCAACCAAAGATCGTTCAAATAAGTGCTTTCAGTGGCACTGAATCATGTCATGTCTGACGTTGAGTGAGATCTTCTACATATGTGTAAACTAACGAATGTAGGTAACTCGTTTAATTTCGAATTGCATGTTAGTTTCAAATACCATGTCAAACTTGAAATTGTCATATAAAGCTCTACACAAGTAAAGAGCTAATCGATGGAAACTCCAAAGATAATATTTCACAAAAAAAAAACATCGATCATTCGATCTTGAGAAGAATCCATGATCAATTAAAATGTTCACCTGGCAATTCTGTCCCGTCGCATTCATATCTACCTAGCGTCGTTAGCCTAGCTAGTAGCTACCCTCTTCATGATTTTTTTTTGCTATTCGCTTGCAGACAGTGGACGCGTGTTTATTATCCGACAAGGCGAAAACTTAAACTCACAGCCACAGGCAAACCACTCCGCGCTGCTATCGTCCCATGCCCGCCATCAAAGACCAAACCAACGCGCTTTTAATAACACCGCCAGATGTATGCCATGGTGTTTGTCGGTTTCTCTCCTTTCTATATATTAATGCGCCCCTTCTGCTTCGAATGGCGGTGTATGCGTAGCTGTTTCCCCTTCGTCATGTGTTTTATTTAGAACAACACTCTCCACCAACACACTCAATTCACATGAATTTTCTCTGCTTTTTCGAATTGAAGTCGAAGCTCTTTGTGTTTTAGAAAACTTTTACAGTTTTAAGCAAACGTCGTGCATCATTAAAAGCGTCGAAAGTTTCGCTCCGCGAAAAGTTGGTGTTTATAAATTATATTCTTGCAATCAAATTCTAATTTTTTTTTGTTTGCCTCTTCTGTTTTTTTTTTTTTTTGTTCATCTATTATCTACAACTGACGATATAATTGCTTTGCGTTTTGTTGCTACGATAAATAAATTAAATTTGAAAGATCTTCTTTTGTAACAAATTTGATGACGCAAAGAGGACGTTCATAAAAAAAGCTAAACGTATGTACTACATTAAATATTTTATGCTCGATAATTCGAAGAAAGAGTTTTATGAATGTGTGTTCGGTGCAAGAAAAATTGGGGTTGCACCACACGCAGAGTTGAGGGTCGAACAAATTTTTGTGTTTCTAAATTTAGACTGAGGTTTCATTTTACTTTATTTTTATTCATTGCATTCTTAAGTGGCAGAGATTTTTTTTTCTCCACCTGAAATATAAAGTAGAACATTGAATTGGGTCAATAAAAAAGTGTTTGACACAAACATTCCAAAACGTACTAGTTTCGTGGATGAAAATTCCGAAAATTTCGAAAATTTTCTTTTGTCAAATTGTAATCATAAAGCACTAATGGCGTCACAAGAATCACAAAATTCCTCACACATAGGGGATCAGCCATTTTGTTTTTTCCCCCTTTTTCACAAACCGCAAAAATGGAAGACAACGACAACGAGGGAAAAACGACGAACAGAAAGAAAAAAAAAATTTCCTCGCAAACGTTTTATATGCGCGAGAAAGCATTGAAAGAAAACGTAGCTCAACATCGATGATGAAGATGATGAAAGCTGCAAAGCTAACTATAGAGAGTTGTGTGCTTTTAATGTAATAGGTATATTTTTTGTCAGTTTTTCCCTTGATATTCGTTGGAATCTCTTGTTGTTTTTGCAAATTGTAATTGATTGGCTATGCACATATATAAGTCTGTTGGTAACGGTTAACATATTGAAAACGATCGATTTTCACGAACTGCCGTCAGTGTCACCTATCTATGTACATGTAGATTTTGCTCTTCAATTAGTGTGTTGGTTTCTTGGATCTTTTATGGTAAAGGGAAATTTAACTTATTAAAATTAAACTTTTCGCACTCACGTGCACGAGATAGAAAGAGATGGTACTCCACCACTTACCAGGGTAAAGGGCTTTCCGTTGAAGCTTCATCATCTTCTCAGAGAAACAAAAAAAAAAAAAACATTGCTCTCCCAATGTTCGATAGGCAAAGGCATTCTTTTGGCGCGGGGTTGAACGCTGTAAAGATTGGAACGGATCAAACTCAAAAGCGGACAGTAGACAAGACAGTACCTGTTTCTGATTTTTAGAGGAAAAACCTAAAACCCAAAGATGAGCTTTCATTGTTGTGTATATTGCACAGAGATGATGAGAATAGGAGTTACGTAGGTAAAGTTCTGTAAATAACAAACATATTTTAGACGTCTCTGTCTGTTACATGAAATAGGTATCGCATTCTCGGCTGTGTTGAGAATTGCGATCTTAAATTTTGATTGAGAGTATGTGTAAACTCTAGTAGGTACCTACCTTATGTAGACTGAATGTGAGAAGTGAAATTTTCCTCTGCTACAACTTGCGTCATTTTATCAGCACCAGCAGTTAGCATCAGCATCATGACATGTTTAGCATTAGAAAATGCATTTCTGCTTAGTGTGCTGTAGGTGTGTAGATAATAATTTTTATAGTTTGTGTACATGTGTACCTACTGCAAGCAATGCACTTCGTTATGTGATGTGTTCTCTTGGGAGTGATAATAAGAAAGAGGTGCAGTTAAGACAGTCGTTGACATTTCTACTATAATTGTTTTTTTTATTTTATTAGAACTCAGGTAACTCTAATCAACATTTGGGTTTATACCTACCTTTTTAGAATTTGATTGAAAACGTTTAGGACAAGCAGTTTTAATATGAAATCCGTCGAACATACAATTTGGAAGTTTGAAAACTGTAAATGTACCATACACCTACATGTAGGTAACTATGAAAAAATTTCAAGATCAGGGCCGCATTTTGTTGCTAATACAAGTTTACATTCAAAAACTTGGTCGTAAAAGTTTGTTCTAAAAGACTTACGTAGGCCTTGCATTTATCACTTCATATGAAATATTGTACAGGAACTTTGAAAAATTTAACAACATTTTGTATTGTTTCTCCATACGTAGGTAGGTATTTGGTCGAAAAAGGAACAGCCAATTTTCGGATCACAACATTAGTAGTTTTTAAAAACCCAATCGCATGCATTTTTCTATAAGTATATGCGGATTCGGGGTTGTAAGTGATAGGTATACCATTTTGACAACGATAAAACAACGCCAACTAAAGGGCAAGGCAGGAACAGTATAATTGGCATCATTGGCTGTCTTTTAATACATTTATGTCTTTTAATACGTGGTTTCCAGTAGGTTTTATCAAAACAATATGAGGATAATTTCCAAAACTAGAAAATGTAGCCTTTTATGGAGATGTGTTTCCTTCCTAACCTACGATAAGATTATTATGACACGCTGTCATACGTTTGACTTATATGAGTCATGTCCCTTCTTTCTTTTTCATATTGCAAGTCAAATTCAACATCGAGTGAAATTGCCATGACTTCTTCGATTTTTTGAACACGCAACTAGGATTGTTGCGAAAAATCCCATCTTAGGAAAAGTAGGTAAGGGAACAACACGACGCTCCCTCAAATGTTCCCTTTCAATAACATTAAGTAAATCCCTATCATCAATTGCTCTATTCGTTCCAAGTATCCACTTCAATACGAGTAGTTAGTTATTGCAGCGCCAGGCATGTCAACGTGATCGAACTCGATATGAGGTGTTACTATTCCATTTTTGAATGATCTTGCAACTAAAAAATAACAACGAAGCAAAATGCTCTCCCTCCGAACCCCCTAAATAAAACTCATCCTCAGTACATCATCAAGAGTCAGACAAAAACAAGATTAGACTGGAAAAATGGCACCTACCACCTACCATACCCATACTAAGATCCTTAAAGTAAAAAAAAAAAAAAAAACATGTTAAAAACACTTCTTTTGTACTGTTTTCCTTATATCTTTCTTCTTCTCGCAGCAGCATTTCTTTCAGTCTTGTCACTTGCTAAGAATTTTGATGGCAACACAAAATTTACATCTACATCTGTGGAGCGATATATCTACCCATATCGAGTGTAGGTAGTAGCCCCCGAGCTAGGTATAAGCTTTTAAATATTTGCGTCGTCAGATGAAATTTTCTGCAGATCTCTTTTTGTTTTTTTGTAAAAAGACACAATAAACTGGTTTTCTTCTTCGTCTTCGTTTTTATTGTACAGAAATATCTCCTTCTAAATTTCGCACGACGATGTTCTCTTGTGGTTATATTTTTTTTTTGTATTTTAAACTTGTGGTGAAATGCTTTCAAGTGGATTTTTTGGATTTTGTCGTTTTGTTTCGATTTGACTTTTATTCCATTGTAAGGATTTTTTTGTTTCTCTGTTGTCGTTATATGAGAAAACTCGTTTTTCTCGTCAATTGCCATTAAGTAGATCTTGGAAGAAAACACGTTGGTATTTGAAAAGTTCTACTTTGTTCTTAAGAAACCTAATACTAATGAAATTTTTGGAAAGTTGTTTTTACGAAGAAACACGTAGCTGGCTACGAAAATCGTTTGATTCATATCGAAGTATTTCGATTGAATTTCCTCAAATTGTGCTTCGAAGTATAAAATATAAACCCAGTTTAAGTGATCTTCTCTTTTACGTGATCATTTAATCTTCCACAATCAAATCGGTATTCCCAGCTCAGGACTTTCTCTAAAATCGCCAGTTTTCATCAACGTTTTTAATATTCACCAACAAATGTAGCATTTCTCAAGAGAAAATGCTCTGTTCCCAAATGAATTTAATCAGCTTCGATTGTCACTTTCTCAATAGAACACAAGTGTGTGATCAATATTCACGCTTGTGTATGTGACAACATTGCACGCGTATGTCATAACTTTACGTAAGTCATTTATGACTTTTCAAGTTAGTATTAAACCGATTTTCGTGTTGCTCAATCTTGGCAAATAGCTGATCCCTTTCCAAAGTCATTGATCACTTTTTACGGGCAACTCATCTCCTTTCATTATTAATGATCACTTTTCGTAAGTAACTGATCACTTTCCAAACACTTTCATATAAAAATGTGAAATCTGCCCGAAGCTTTTTGCATGAAACATTCATTTCGCTGAAGAAAAACAGTTTCCCCTACAAGAGATCATTTGGCATCGCCTCAAATGAAGTAAGCCTTACCCACATGCAAAATTGTAATCGCTACGAAATATAGCAAAGTGGTTGAAAACAAAACGAACTAGAATTTAACAGAAACTAAATTGAGAACGTGTAGGTAGGTAGGTATATCCATGATGGATATCGATTTTTCCACCCTACCTCTCTGTGTTTGCCAAGAAACCGAAACTGCGCACTAGCTAGGGATCATTTTTTTTCCTTCCCCAGTTGTTGATGGCTTGGCTTTTCTCTCTCCTTCCGTTATGTGGGTGCATGCTTGGATGGAAACGAAACAACCCTCGCATGATTGCGGTTGCGGAGTAAGGAGTATCCTGCCTGGCCTATAACCTGTATATACAAAATCTCTTTGTGTGCGCAGTATTAGATCATCAACCCGATTGCCCACTCCACAAATGGATCTTTCCTTCTATTGGCAAACTCGCTGCGTATCCTTCCATTATCCACCCCGATACTGCTGAACCCGACACCCTTATATTTTGGCGTTAGTTGCCACCACCACGAACCAAACGTATGGCTTGGGGATTAACCAGTATGCCTATGTGCCTCTGTAGTCCTTTCCTTTGTCGGTTGGTATATAGAGGAAAAGGATCAAAAATCTCTTTGTGTTTGACAGTGTGTAGGTGAACATTGAATACAGCCAAGCTCGACAAGGGGGCCATAGACACACACTAAAAAGGGATCGATCTCTCTGTGCTTTGCCCTCGGCCACCATCAGTACAGTCTCAGTACAGTATACTGTTGTACACATACATTACAACAAATCTTGTCTATTTATATTTTATGCGTATGGCTCCAGAGCGCATGTGTTTGGCTACATAATTATTATTATTTTTTTGTTGGATAAACCGAGCGGTGGTGTGTTGAAAAACGAAAGAAATAAGGAACCCTCACTCGGTGTTGTTGGGCTGTACGAGCTACGAGTATGCATTCGCATTATCCCCCTGTGCAGCTATAGTTGCCCTTAACTTACCTACCTAACTATGTATGCTTGTGTGTGCTGTATTGTGCTTGCCTACCTAGGGTAGGGTTTGGGTAAAACCCAAATGGAAAAAAAAAAAAAAAACGAAAAATACCTCCCAGCTGGGGTTTTCACTTTATTGATCGTTTTCGTCGTTTCTGTCTCTTTTTCGTTCATCCGAAATTTGAATAGAGCCTATGCTGCTGCCCCGCCGTGGTGTATGTGTGAGCACTGCAGTTTTATGTGCCGAGCAGATGGGATGACAGGAAACTCTAAATTGAATTAGTGGTACCCTTGCTAATTTAAGTTTTCCCTTCGTTTGCTTCTTTGAAAAAGGGGATTTAATTGTTCAGTGTTGGGGGGAAAACAAGTTTTATATTTTTTTAGATAGGTAGATTCAGCCAAACATTTTTTGTTGTTACTTTTTTTTTTTTTTTACAACAAACTGGTTTAATGACAAAGAAGAATGGGGAAAGAAATACACGAAGACGGATAAGGGTACACCTAGATACCCACATATGTGAAATTGGAAATTCCAGTTTGATCAGTTTTTGATGCACAATGATGCACGCTATATACCTATGCCATAAACCGTCGCGCTCTCTCAGGTGTTACCTACATTATGCATACACTGTAGGTATTGTCTAACAATCGTCGATAAAATATGAACTTGACCTTCAGAAATTACCGGTGCAAAAAACAAATAAAGCTTTAAATTTATCGCTGTAGCACAACCCAGCGGAGAGGTGTTTTCTCGCTACCGCTGCTGCTGCTGTTGTCTTTCTCTCGAATCGAGATAAAAAACAAGAAAAATACAACAGCAACAGCTACGTCAGTTCAGTACATAAATGTACAATGAGAAAAGATGTTTTGTGCACTAGCAGGTATACACTTGCACTGCACTCTATGAATATGCACATCTTTCATAGTAACAAAAAAAAAAAAAAAAAAAAAAAAATTGCCCATAGAAACACATCTCGTCCCCGCCCCCACGTTTGTCAGTTTAGAAATGGAAAAACGCTCGTGTTGAAAATAATGTTGTGTGCTTTCTGTGAAATATTTTAAAAATGCATTTTTTTTTTGTTTTATATGCAGCTTGTGTTAAACATTTCACTGAAAATTTATTGCACTTGCATGCAAACTATGTGTGTTATTGCTGCGCGCATGCAACTATATTTTTTTTTCTTTTCATAAATCATCATTTTTTATCGACACGTTTATATTATGGGTTTGAAACGTTTACGAAGTGGCTCAGTCTGTTGACGGGTGGTGTAGAGGGATATTTATTTATTATAATTAACCTACATAACTGGGCATATACGTGTACGTTTGTGCATAATTGAGCTTGTAGCAGTCATCCGATTTAGTTTATTGTAATTCAATTCGAAGAGGGTTTCATTGATTTGCGCAGAAATTCGACCACATATGAGTTTGGTTTTGCTCCAAATTTGCTAATCAGCAACGAGCAATAAGCCCATAGTTTCGAAAATCATCGTCTGTAGGTTCCGTATGCAGCTTAGTTCTGAGTCTTTAAAAATAAAATGGCGGCTATAGGAACCTATAGTTGTTAATATACACGGCGTGAAAACCCTTATGGATGCGTCTGAAAAAAAAAACGAGACTAGGTACCAATGACATTAAAGCATAATTATGACGATTAGTAAACCCCTAACAGATCTTATTCATATCACCTTACAGATAAACAGATGCAATAAGCTATGGATCGTCAAAAAGTCTGCCTTAGAGGAAAGTAAACTCCCAACAAAGATTTGATTTGATTTGATATTAATTTTGAATTCTTCGTGCTGCATATCTCTGTCAAAAATGATTGATATGACTGATTTCAAACACTCATCCTTACATTGATTTGTTTGCAATCTATAAAATGGCAAATAATTTACTTTGTTTCTGAATTCATCAGACACATTTTTGCTTTCTTTGAAATTGAAATTGTTCTGGCTGCAAAATAATGAAGCAAAGAATCTAAATCTGAGCGATTGCATGGAAGTAATCCATTATAAGTCAACTTACGAATGCAATGAACTTGTATGTGACAACCGTAATAGGATAAGTGACTCATTTCAAACATTTACCGGGACCTTAGAAGAATTTTCGTCTATTTTTGACTAGATTAATCCTCATGACACACAGAAACCAGTTCGCAATATTATTAAGACTTCTCATCGAAATTTGTATCAAAATAGGTACCTACTTCCTCTTCCTTGATTGATGCCGAGATCAAGGAGCACTTGGGAAAACTTTCACCGGCGCGCATATCTGTCACAAATGATTGATTCGTTGCGGTGTTAATTGATTGGAGAATTTTGTCCTCTAATTGAGTCGGATCAAATAACTCAAATGGAATTTTCCCGATTTATTACAAATCATAGAAAATTGAGGATCATTCCTTATATCCACTAATTCCCCTTGAAAACCCCTGCTATGCGTTTAATGTTACTGCAAAAAAGACTCGTATCTTTTAGCACGCCCCGTACTTCTACACATGATCATTGAAATTTTATCTCGATGTTAGTTTCCTATCAACATTGGTTTGAAAATCAACCACTAAATCCCTACGCCAAACTGATAACGATCTACATTCCAGATACGATCTCATTTCTCCTCAGTGTGATAACGAAATTTAAATGAATGTTCAGCGTTGTGGGATATTCCACGCGAACGAGAATGCCATGTACACCTATAAACTAAACAAAACATGATCGTTGTTGTTTTTTATGATCTAACTCAAGTCATTACAATCCCCGCGAATGTTATAGCGCTGGTTTAGTTTCTACCCGTTTGGCACGTGTACCTGTTCAAATTTAACGATTTAACACTGTCAGGCTTAAAATATGTAAAATCGGTAATGTTTTAACAATTTTTATTGTTTCCGGGAAGTTCGTAGTTTGTATACACAAATCAATTTCTATGGTCTGCTCATCGCTTAAATTATTTCCACGTAAAAGACAATGCCCCTTCCTACGTTTTCGTTTTCGTTCTCTTCAGCAGATTTAAATATCCCGTCTCGTTAAAAATAAATTAGCTACCATGCATGCTAACCAACTTTGGGTCCATCAAAGTAATGCATTTCTAAGCACCGCTATGTTCTCCATATTTTAATTGCCCACAACTACCAAGGCTAAGTAGTCCCTTCAAAGGAAAAATCCAACCAAAATAATATAGAATATATTCCTGGAAAAATTGTTTTCATTTGCAAACGGCTTGGGGAAATTGAAAAACCCACAAACACACATACTCGCATACAGATAATCAAGAGGAAAAGGTCGCTGGGGATAATTTTAGAAAGGGACAATCGACATACACGCAGGGAGTGAATTGCTGTTCGTTCTTTTTTGTTCCATGTCATTAAATGAGAGCAGGTAGAAAGGAAGTTCAAAGCAAACGGTAAAAGGGACGAAATTCTACACCAACAACATAAAAAAAAAAAAACTCTGCAATCGATTAGTAGGAGAGATAGGAAACTTGTTTTTTTCCACTGTCGCCATTCGCCAGTCTGCGACCGATCGTGAAAGTGATTACATAGAAGTTTTTGTGTTTTAGATCTCAATTTTGCTCAATTGTTTGTGATTTTAAGTTATATTTAGGTACATAAACCCACGATCGCCGGTGTTTATCTGGTGCTCAAAATTATATTCTGTTAAAGGTAGCTTTTGATTTTAGTTAGTTTTTGTGTATTATTCTCGGATAAAACTGATTGTTTAGTGATCTATTAAGATATCCATTTCCCTGTTTAACCGAACAACCGACTTCAGGAGTGGCCCTTCTAATATTTAGTACATGCTAACAAGTGAACAAAATTATAGTTATTTGATGCCGTTGAGATATATTTCAATATTTGTGGTTTCTCAGGTGAAGTGTCGTTCTGATTATTTGTCACCAAGTTGATTCAAAAACAAAACTGGAAGCAAATAATATTAAAGTTCGAACGAAATTTGTGTAATTTGAGAGCGTCGTCCCTGGACCAAATAATTTTATTATCGCTGCATTAGATACGCTTATCTTTATAAATTGCAATCACCTCATCGGCTACAACATTCAGATATCGCTTTTACCGGTTCAATTTCAGCGTAGTTAACTATTCCTTGGCTCATATTTGTTCATGTGATAATTTGTCACAAATTAAGAAGAAAGAACTAAATTTGGTCGAAATCGAGGCTTCGAAGTTTACCCATTTTGTTCTTTTTTTGTCACTCATTGTTCCAAAAAAATTATTTTTATACAAATTTGATTTTCTTGTGAGTAAGATACTCACAGCTATCTCAATCGATTTTCCGATACAACAACCAAACATTTCGAACTTGGTGATACCTATCGACCGTGAGTGTTAAATATGTACTTTAATGGTCAGACATTAAAAGTTATAGCTTTTGTCAGCGCTAGAGAGATTTACATCTAAAAAGTGACATTTTGTTGCCGATTATGTCAACCAAACCAAAAATATGAAATATAGCTATCATTGATCGTGTGCATAAATCCGCTTTTTGACGACAAAGAATCCATTTGCTGCTGTTATCGATTGCTCATGCATGCTTGTCATCAGGCAGCACAACCGCATAGAAATTATAGTTACCGATCATTTAGTAACAATAAAATAAGTTAACTGCCTCTTGAACGTGCTGTAAAATGTTGAATAATCAATGACAAACACTACAAAGAACAACTGTATAGGGTGAGGTTGGATGCACATATTTTATTACGTGCAGTAGGATCTGCAGCACTATTATGTTTCCCATACAATCAGTGAACCTTTGGCGGTTGTCGTCGAAATTAGAAACCTCCAGGAACTCAGCTTAAGTAAAACTTTAAGTGCCTGTAACTGATAAGAAGTCATATAAAAAAGGATATGGCCCAGAAGATTGTCGTCACACGTGATTGATCTTCCAGGATTTGAAAAATAGACGCTAGGTATTTAAATCAGCCTTGATTCAGGCCATATCACGAGGATTTGGGTAACACTATATTCTTCATTAGTGATTCTACCTTCTACTTACATGATATCTCACTCCAGCTACTCGAGATAGAACTTCTCAACTGCTTTTTGTTGCGATATGTAATCGAAATAACAACATCAAACTCTCAAAGGCTCCTACTTAATAACAAATTCAAACCTTAGGTCACAGCAGGTATTTTTATTCATGCTGATTACTCCGGATTCATTGTACAAACTTTACGTTAAAAATAAACATATTTTCCATAGAAA
The DNA here is from genome assembly GCA_963082955.1 of Cheilosia grossa. Taxonomy (NCBI): domain Eukaryota; kingdom Metazoa; phylum Arthropoda; class Insecta; order Diptera; family Syrphidae; genus Cheilosia; species Cheilosia grossa. Next base: position 41,043,295 of record OY720148.1, on the reverse strand, counting down.
ATTAGCTATTCTGACCTAAAAAAAATGATAGGTGAATAATCACCTATCTTTTGTTCCATCACACCAAAACCACTACCCATTTTTCTTGCATCTACCGAGACCATTCAAATTATATTATTTGCGGAGATTGAACCCTTTTTATCAGACTGGCAGACAATAAACATGCTTCCCAAAAATACTCTTCCCTATTATTGCACTTTATAAGTCGAGACAATTTAATTAAATTCATATTTCTTTTTATTTTATTTGCAGACGCACGAATTGACAAAAAACTGACCACCAAAAAATAAACCTAAAACTAAGATTGTAACATTTATTTGGATTTGGAACAAAAGCAGCGAAGAAACTCCATTTGAATGAATTTTGCATTTTTGGAAACGTAATTTTCTTTAAAAGCCCCACCACCTTAAAGAAAATGGATGACGACCAGCAATTTTGCCTGCGGTGGAACAACCACCAGAGTACACTTATCAGTGTATTCGACACACTATTGGAAAATGAGACATTGGTAGATTGTACGCTAGCAGCCGAAGGAAAATTCCTAAAGGCACACAAAGTGGTATTATCGGCTTGCAGTCCTTATTTTGCTGTAAGTATTAAAAAATTGTTCGTGTCATTTAAAATCGGTACTTATTTGGTGCTTACTCTTTGCAGACACTTTTATCGGAACAATATGATAAGCATCCGATATTTATTCTCAAGGATGTAAAATATCAGGAACTTCGCGCCATGATGGACTATATGTATCGTGGCGAAGTCAATATATCACAAGATCAGCTAGCTGCCTTGTTAAAGGCTGCCGAATCTTTACAAATTAAAGGTTTGTCAGATAATCGTGCGGGCAGTGGTAGCAGTAGTGGTCATGTCGGTGGTAGTCAGCAACAAAAATCCTCTGCCGAACAACAGCAACAACAACACAAGCATATAAATGTACCTGGTAAATTGATGGCCGGTAGTGCGGCTGCTGGTTATACATTGGAACAAACGAAACGTTCACGCATTGGCCCATCATCAATTGACTCACAAGATTTGTCCGGTTCCAGAGAGGGTTCATCTAGTCCAACATCAAGAAGACGGAAAAAAATTCGACGCAGGAGCATTGAGAATGTTTTAGCTGGTTAGTATATATAGTTTGTTCTCTTTTGTTGTTTAATGAAAATAGTTAATCAAGTTGGAGAAAGATTGTTTAAAGTGAAACTTGTGTTGTGAATTGGTTGAGAGAAATGTGCAGTGCTGTGCTTGTTACATGTGATCCACCATGTTTTGTTTATATTTGTTTTTTGATTGTCGCTGGGAAAATTCATTAAAAAAAGGTTTCACTTGGAAAACAATCTGCCCATCTGCTCATATCAAAAGTAAACTAGCAATACTAACAGCCTTTTTTTTTTTTTATTATTATTTGCAGATAACCACGATAATTCAAACTCTTCACAAATCATCCAAGCTGGCACATCATCAATAATTCCGACAACAAATGCAACTGGCGCAATCACCGCTATGGTACCGGTTGTCGGTGGTGTTGTCGGCTCTGGCGCAGGAACAATATCAACAATTGCTGGCACTATTGCATCTACTGTAACGACATCATCATCACTAGCAACTGCAGCAGCGACCGCAGCAGCAAATATTATAACCGCAAATGTTACCAAAAAGACTGAAAGTGTGAAAATGGGAAATACCGATGCCATGAATGCCGCCGCTATAGCCGCTGATAATATCCAAGATGAAAATGCCGCCGATTCCGTTGACAAAGATATGATCATCAAAGAGAAACAAAATCACAAACGTTCAAAACATCAACACCATCTCGATGGTTCCACGTCGGCCGGCAAAGATTCAGAAATTGTTATCGAACCAAAAAGTGAATACGATGACGAGGGCAACGATGAAACTGTTGAAGATTTAACACTGGACGACGAAGAAATGGGTCTCGAAGATTTGGATCATAATGCAGGTCCCAGTCATGGCGGAGAAGGATCTAGTCAAGGTAAGGCCTACAAAACGACGCACCCGAAATGTGTTTAGACTTACTAATTTTTATTTATTTTTTTTTTGTCTTGCAGGATATGCACAATGGCAAGTCGACAGATCTCAGGATGAAGTATTTATGGCCGCACAAGAAGCACAGCAACGGGATCCACAAGGTAGGTTACAAAATTTATTCCATTTTGACAACGAATCCGATTATGTCAAATTTGATGAACAAGCGAAATGAGCACGACAGATAAAAAAAAATTCTAACCAACAAAATAATGCAAATTTTGATAAAAAAAAAAAAAAAAAAACAAATGAAGAACAATCCTAGAAAGTTGATGTAGAATATTTTTAATTTTGATTTGATTTTTTTTGTTGATATTGTTTTCGTATTTAGTTGACAGAGTATTGTGTTTGCCTTGACAAAAACGACAAAAGAGGGAAGAGATGTGTTGTACTCCCTTTCTTTTTATTGGTCGTGCTCCAAAGCTATGCAAGTTCAATTGAAATTGGAGAGTTTTCCCCTGAAGAATAGGCTTTTTAAATGTGGTCCTGAATATTCATTGCCAGTCCTTATGGTAAGGTGGGCTGTAGCTTTGAGGAGAGGTAGCAGAATGTGCTTTTAACTTTTGAGAGATTCCCAAATCTGTTTCGAAATATGGAAATTTATAATTTAACAGAATATTAACTGAACTCATAGCAGAGTTTTAAGAAAGTGACTCTCCCATCTCAGTTGAATTTCGAATTATTTTGCAAGAAAACATTTTTGAAAGTAAATACTTATTGATTTTGGTAATTTTTGGTGTTTGTGTAGCATTTTGTTATGAATTAAAAAAAAAACAACAACAACCAGCTGCCAAATGCGAATCAACTGGAAGCGAATAACTCCGCTATTACTTTCTAAACACTTGTTTACGCAAGTCTGATTTATAAACTAAAAGAACGCTTTTTCCACGCTTCCTTCCACTTGATTTGCATTTGCCACATATTTTACTTACTTACTTGCTCTCTTTTTTATTGAAAACATTTGAGATTGGTGAAAACTAAACTTAACTATTTTAATTTCTATTTTTTTAATCTATAATATACATACGATTTTTTTTTCTAATTTTTGTATTTAAATTACTAATCCTTGATTAAAAAAGTATCAAACAAGAAGAAATACAAAACCAAGCAATAAAATTTGCGAATATTAATCTCATAATCAATAACATAACAACAGTACTTACAAAAAACGTCGCATTTGCTTTAAAACACAAATATATTTAAAAAGAAAAAAAAGATTTCAAAGAAAACCATTCAAGTGTAAAATTATAGTTAAATATTCAACATTAAAGAAGGTGAACAAAATAGTTGTAAGATGTAGAACAGTATAGAAGTAAAAAAATGAAAAAGAAAAAAATGTTTCCAAAGATGAAACGTTGGCCTCTTCGATAAATACACCAGAAAATATTTTTTTTTTTGTTTGCCATGTTACATATTTTTTGATAGAGACGAACACTTTTTTTTAGTTGAAAGAAAATACGCATGCATTGATATATAATAATATACATATATACTTTCTCTATATAAATATTTATTTTTAACATTCATTTTGATATAATATTTATGCTTTTGGTTGACGGGACTATTTTTTTGCTTAAACTTTTATTTAAGTATTATAATTTATTTATTATTTCCTAAATTATTATTATTGTACACAACATAGAAGAAGAATATTTAGTAGGCAGCTTTCAATAAGCTGTGAGTTTTACGTGTCGGTTTTACCTCGGTTGCAAAAAAAAAAATCTATCGTCGTTCCTTCGTAAACGTTTATTTTTTTGAAAAAGGTTGGTGTACCTTTGTTTTGGTACCGTTCTCGTGTTTAAGTGATAGCTTTCTAAATAAAAAGTGATACAAGTGTTTTGAAGAAGAAAAGAAGCCGAAAAGTCGAAAGTTGCTGCTGGCTACATGTTCCTGTTCGCTGTACCGTTCCAGTGTGTGTTGTAGCTGTGAATTTAATTATTCACAGTGAGGTAACCGTTGTGATGTCATCAGTCTGCTGCATTGCTTCCGAGACTTTCGAGTGCCTTTTTTTGCCTTCGTTCACCAGAAAGCAGGTAAGTATATCTCCACTCAAAGTATCGGTTGATGGAGAACACAAATGAGATTTATTATATTTTTAAGTTTGTTTTTTTTTTTTTTTTTTTGATTTTATTTATTATTATTTGAAAACAACATTTTCCTCCCGCTCTTCTCCTTTGTCCCCCAAGCGCCCCACCTCGATCCTTGAGTGTCCAATTCGATATGTTCTGCTCTGAGAAATATTCCGTGGAATGTTTTATTGATTTTCAGGAAGAAAAAAGGTTTGAAAAGCCAAACATTGGTGGCCATCATTGGGTAAAGTATATTAACAGAGTACGTATCGTTGTTTTCGATTTTACAATTCCTAATAATTCTGAAGAATGGGCCAACATTTCAAACTTTGTAATATGAAACATTTTTTTTCCTTAATGAATAACTCTCTAAATTTTTTAGTAATTTTGGCCCATTGTTTTGAGAATTGTAAAATTAAGCGAAAAATTAACAAACACGAGATGGTAGGTGTTTTGTTTTGTTTTCACACCTTCGAAGACTCATTTGGTTCGATCGGCGTTACCGGGATTTTTATAAAGCAAAAGTCGTCCGAATGAGACTGACTGCGCTGAAACTCTTTTGTAAGTACTAACACACATCATTTTTTTTTAATTATAAATTTTATTTCCAAACGAAATTATGTTCTGTTGCCAAGGATAGGAATTCCATTGTTAGCATCTATTTAAAATAGACATCAACTAGTGAAATAATTCTCTTATTACATTCTTTGGTTAGAAAGAAGCGCTGTGGGTATTTTTTTTTGTTTTATTTGAGGTTAGTGTTCGCAGACTACTGGTTCAGCTAGTCAGTGGTGGAGCTTTAAATGTTGCGTGTATCCCCTTACACTGAGAAACACCTTAAAATCAAAGTTACCTTGTGGATCATAAGGGTGAATCAGTTTATGAAATCTGTACTTGATCTGCTGGTCTAAAGTCGCTTTAGCACTGGGTTGCTATTTTTTTTTACACCGTTTCGACGGCGGTCGTGTTATGACTCTATTTCCTGGGTCATAACACGACCGCCATCACGAATTTAAAGTTTTCTGTCATTCGAGCTCATGTTCTGAGTTGCTAGGCCTATGGTTCCATATGGACATGTTCTTCCGCCAACTTTCTCATTAGACACAGTATTGATAATCTGTTGAGGTGTTCCGCTCGGAAAGGAAAAACTGTTAAGAATTGTGATCTGGAGAGGTGTTCAGTCCGTCAACTTTACCTTTACTACACTTCATTAGCCTATTGCCACGTTTAATGCATTGAGTTTGAGTTTGAGCTCAACGGAACGCATATCGGCAATTTGGAGGTCTTCATTTTAATGCGCACATTTTTTTTATATTTCCACATTGGTACCTGGTCTTTTTGACGATATCAGCACCCTTAACCTACACATTAAGCTGTACATTATGTTGTTCTGTAATTGGCGATTACAAAAAAGCTAATTCATTACATTCATAACTGTGTTCCGACGAAAGGAGAGTTGATAAGCCTTATCCATATAACAACGCAACAAAATTATCATTAGCGCAATTGCGAAGGAAATCTTATTTGCGTACATAGTCTAGTAGTCACGAAATCCGCTGTTGCGTCGCAAATGGCTTGATTCGGTATGTGAATTGACCCCTCGGCTAACAGGAGTTCCGCCACTGTATAAATTTAACTTAGGTTTTTCTGAGTAGTATTCGTGTCATAAATAAATCTAGCCATTACCTTTTATTCTTATATTTAACATTTTTGAACAAAATGCTGTGTCAACACGGTTGAACAGGTAATCCCGGACATTGTCGGTAACCTGAATGTGGTTTCATAACCAAGAAGTTTGTCTACAAGGACAACAGCACTTGGAGTTGTGCGACCCTTTGTGGCCAAGCCGAAGACAATTTCTTATCAGTTTCGAACTTGTGCAGTTAAACTGACAGTTGAAAGTATCAAAGCATTTTTGAAATTGTCATACACGCTGTTCTTCGTTACGTTACATATTTCGAAAGGTTTCTTTTAAACATTAAACTCGTCGAACTGAGGAGTAATTTTGTCACTGTCAATTTTTCAGGAAAACTCTGCACTGCTCATCCATCATTAAATACTTAAGTTATCGCCAGATCAATGGACTTACCTCTAATTTCTTAGAAATAAACTTTAAAATTTGGTTTAACTGACGAAATTGTCTCATATTCGATTCACCCAACTAGAGTCGAATCTGTAATACAGCCAAGAGTTTTTCTACTTAAAAGAAAATGCACGATCACATTTAAGTTCACAAAGTAGAAAAAGCACGATTGACTTTTTTGGAGCGTGGCAATATCTACAAACTTCTTTTCCAAAAAACCCACTCACTCTGCAGCAAACTAAATGTCAAAAAAGAAAATGCTATATAGCAAATGTCATTCTAGAAACGGAGATGATATGGCTATACGTCTATACTCTATAGCCTTTCGTCGTCGTCATTTTAGTATTTATTTTTTTAGTGTAGACAAGAAAAGTCTCAATAAAGATACCTACAAACGGGGCAACAAAGACAAAGACAAAGTTTTTGATCCTGAAAACGCCCAACAATCTGTAGGTGGGTTAGGTACGCACTTAGTTTAAGTACGTTTTAGTATAAATACTTCAGAACCAAATTATATTTTCCCCTTTTATTTGGGTGTAATTTTAGTGTTGATAATTTCGTACTCATTCAAAGAATACAAACGGATTGTACCAGACTCAAGAATTTGTATGCGTCCATTTACTTTCAAGTGCTTAAAGAAATCATAGGCTCTGTCTTAATAGAAAAACTGTGCATTGATATTAAAATGCGGTGTTGAATGCCAACACATGAAAACAAGCAATATGCATCATTTTTATTGTTGTACCTAATTTTAGACGACACAGTCCCAATATTATGTCACCATATTGACGCGTTCCCACTATGCTGTGTCCTTTTAACTAATCAATTGAGTGTAAGCTATTTTTAATTTCCTGGAAGACGATCCTGAAGCTAAAAACTTGGCGGAACTGGTTAAACCAACTTCGGTTCGGATGCGGCTTTAAAAGTGCCCAACATTTCCACATAAATGAACCTATCTCACAGCCATTCGTTTGGGTGCTTTTATTTTTGAGGAAAAAGGAAAAAAACGGAAGGGGACCTACGATTTGAACGCAGAGAGGCAGCGGGTGTGGTGTTTTGCGGTTGACTCCGAGACCCTTCAATCTCACTCAGATGTCCAACACACTGACAACTGTGCCACTGCACTTGTGCACTTCACTTGTGCACTTAACTTTTCTGATAATTCATTCGTTTTAAGGCGATCCTCTTTGCTAATTGGTGCCTTTCAATCTTCAGTTTATGACCCGCATATTTCGGACTATTTCTTGGTCATAAGTAATGATCCCATCTCATTTTTGCTGAAAAACAGGAGAAATTCACAAAATCGTAGCGTTTCACAGGTTTTTTATTTTGAAAAAAAGGTGTAAAACAAAACAGTCCCACACTCGATATAGAAATGAGAATCCACATCAGGCTACCTGACATCGGGTTAAACCGGCAGTGTAGGCTGGTTTTTCTCAAGTATATGTGTGCCCCCTTTGATTAACATGGCACAAATACATGAATTCAAACTGGGCTAGACTCAAGGCCAAATTCAGCTTGTAGGCAAATGCTCTTTTTTGGCTGAAGCTGTCAGTCTATTTACTATTTAGTTTATGATTCGCGTACACTGACTGAAAAAGTGAGAGAGGGAGTATGTCTGTATGTAATTTTTGCTCCGTTAGCTTTTTCGCGCAGTTGCCAGTTCACTGCGATGTTCTGTTCGACGTTGACACGTTTGAAATTTTAAAGTTTAGTGCGTTAAAAACATCTTTGGTAAAAAATAGGTTTCTCGAGGGCAAAAACAGGTCACAGGTTTTCGGTCCAAAAAACAGGAGTCTCCTGCGCAAAACAGGAGAGATGGGATCATTAGTCATAAGCCATAAAATACACCTACTGTCCTTATTATGCTCTTTAATAGTTATTTCTCACAAATTGTACCTGGCCGCCGTCATTTAAGTCGCTAAATATTTAAAATATTCCATTTGATCCCAGCCGAACGAAGACCAAAACTTCGGCTGTACCGCCGACCGATAGAAGAATTGCAGATCTTCACGCGTTTCATATTTATGAACTCTGCCCTTCTGTGCTGCATAATCATTTCATGGAATTTATGTCCACTCAACAAGCCTCAATTGACTGATGCTTTGCCATCAGGAATATCGTTGACTAGGATAGCACGTATTGAACTAAAATCACACTTTGAGTGTAAAAGCTGAAATTTGTTTGGAATGAGAATTTGTTCAAATGTCATCTAAATTTTAACGCTCGTCAAAAGTGTCCTTCCTTGACAAATATCACGTTGCTGTCGGTCTCTGTTTCATGAGAGCCAACCATTTCGATAAGTGCCGGATCTTGCGATCAGGAAAACTCAATATCGGTATATTTGTTAGCAATTTTTGCGCACTCAAAAACGACGGTTTGCTGTACGATTTCTATTGAAAAACGAATATGTATGATTAAGTTTTTGTTGTGTAATTTTATATGTTTAAGAAAGTCGCATTCGCTACAGCTGGTGTGCTAAATGGTGTAAAAATCTTTCCTTTCAGCTACCAACTGAGGTTGTTTCACCGAATGTATTCACCCCTATCGTGCACTACGCCGAGGGGAACGTTTCACTCAAATTCAATACTTGGCATCGCAGAATACATTCGAACACCATAAACGATCGAAGTGAAACTCTTCATACAAACTTTGACATATCAAATACTCAGCTAATTCATTGCGTTCGTATCATATCGTTTGTTGTGCGGTTTTGTTGTGATTTTCTAAAACTTTTGTAAGTTTCAAACATCAAAAGCATATGAAAATGTTGCTTTATTTAAACGAAAGCATTTAGTAAATCTGCGAGATAAATACACTTTACTAACAATTTGAATAACAATTGTGCTTGAGAAAACTCACGTCGAATCCCAAAGTTCCATTATGTCCTTTGCAGTCCTTCTTAAATATGCACGCATTGTCCTGTCGTGGGATGCTCTTTCCACGTCGTCTATTATCTCACATATCAGCCTATACTAAGCGTTTATTTTTAATTTGATGCCTGCAAAATAAAATTTAAACTGCTGCCATTTAATGCAAAACAGCTGATTTGCCGATCAACTTTGAAAGAAAATACCTGTCGATAAGGAAGTCTTTCCCGGAGGATTTCACGATGTACATATGTATGGAAAGTGAAACGAGCATGCGGAGTGTATCTCAAATACGCCGTATTCCACAATTATTCCTGTAGTCAAAAACGTCTAAATAGCAACAAGTTTTTGTTACAATCTCCGTTTTGAGGGTTATTCTTTAGCTCTATAAAAATTGAGAAACAAAATACAGCAGTAGACTGAGTGCTCCCCAAATTATTTGCGCATGCGCAGTAAATTTTGACGTCATCCCTGTTTGTTTGGGGGCGTTGGTAGGTTTTGATTTTAAAATCCAACTGTCAGTTGGAGTTGGCAATCGACGTATGAATGTGTAGCATTTTTATAATAATTGCCTTGTTATCATAAATTGAATCAATTATGATGAAGTAATATTTTTGTATAATTTTTGAAAGACAATCTTCTATTCCAGGATTGACAGCTTATCGTGTTATGCTTGTTTTTTTATAAAAGCTTCTATCCGCTTTTGCAGACAAGTACAAGTCCTATGATCGAATAGGAAAGCAAAAATAATTAAACGAAACGTTTTCCCTGAATGAATTTTCTTAGTTGCAGTTTTCTCAGCATAATTGTATTTAAAGGGTTTTTCAATAACAGCTCTACAAAAGTTTTGTTTTTAAAAAAACAAAAACGGTTTTGCATATCAATGAAATTCTTTATTCCTGTGAAAGTACGTTCGATGCCATTATGTATGGGACTCGATTTCTTTTGCATGGGCACCACGGGCACGCTTGCAGAAGTCCAGACGCTGAACCCAATTTTCGACGGTTTTCAAGCATAAATCGGCCGATACTACTGCAATTTCACGTTCGATATTCGCTGGCTTGTTGGCATAGACCATAGACTTGACGTAGCCCCACAGGAAATAGTCTAACGGCGTCAAATCGCACGAGCGAGGCGGCCAAGCGACTGGACCATTTCGTGAGAAAACACGCTCTCCAAACTTGGTTTCCAATAAATTGATTGTGACACTCGCTGTGTGGGTTGTGGCGCCGTGTTGTTGTCCACATGTCCTCCGAGTCCATATCATCCAATTGGGGCCAAAAATATTCGGTTATCATTGAACGGCCCATAAACCAAACCAAACCGTAATTTTTTTGGGATGCAATGATGACTCATGGAGTACGTGTGGATTGCTGCCTGACCAATACCGCATATTTTGTTTATTGACGAAGCCATTCAGCCAGAAATGAGCCTCATCGCTGAAGATGATTTTTCGATGAAAATCCGAATCATTTTCAAGTTGTTGCTCAGCCCAATTCCAAGATCTTTTCGCAAAATTCGCCACAACGACGTCACAGAGATGCCCAACGGCTTTCTTCAACTGAAGCCTCAGCGGCAGCAATATTCTCGACACTACGGGCACTTCTTTGTCTCACTGGCACGGGAACATTTTGTACTGTGCCTGTGGATTCAAATTGATCTGCTAGGACGATTGTGACGACCATAAATTGGACGTAGCGCTCTTAACGTTGAGGCCACTGGCTCCGAATTTCGGTAGTAAATTTTAATAATTTCGACTCGTTGGCTCGTATATCTTTCCATCATGAAATGGCAAACTTTACCGAAGAGAAATGTCAAAAGAGCGGCAAGAAATTCGGCGTCGTTTGCTGTCCCTGTCGCTCTACTTTTGTAGCGTCCCTGTTGAAAAACCCTTTATAATAGAAAGGAAAGGTGCAGTCAAATATTTACTTTTGCATACAATTTTTAGGAAAACCGAAACAGGTAAATACGTGAGACCAAACTGAGTTCACGCGAAATATGTAGGAATTATTCCTATGAGTAAAAAAAAATAAAGACAAGACAAAGATGATTTGAAATTGACTTTTATTTTATATTAACTTTATTCAACAGACGTCTGCTTCGTCTGAGCTCTGGATTAAATCTAACTTAAAAATATGGTTCCGACTGCGTTGTTTGGTGGTTGCTTAGAAGCGTTCGCTTCCATGTTGCTGCTTTTAATTACTATGTCTTCTCTTGGTGTGGAATTTCGGTTGTTGACATTGGATGCTTCTTTTGTTGCGTTATCGTTGTCGTCAATGTTGCTGATTGTTATTACTCTTGGTGTGTTGTCTTTAGGCGGTTCTTTTGTTGCGTTATCGTTGTCGTCAATGTTGCTGATTGTTATTACTCTTGGTGTGTTGTCGTTAGGCGGTTCTTTTGTTGCATTATGTTGATTTAACATAACTCCTCCTCCTCTAGTTTTTCGTCTCCTGACGAAATTATATGTTTTGTAGGAAAGTACACTGACTAAGGCTATTACAAATATGGTTGTAAAACTAAAACTGGTGTAATTAAGTACTTTATGAGTATATAAGTCTTTTGAAATGACATCTATATTATCAATATCCAAGTTTATATCTTTCATGCTTATATTTAATATCTTAATATCTAAATTTATTGGTTGGTATTTAAAGTTTACATAGTTTTTATATTTTATATTAAGAACAGAGATTTCACAATTTTCGAATTTTAGTAAAACATTGTTTTTTATTTTTAAATTTTCTCTTTCATCACAATTACTCTGTAGTGTTAAATTAGCATTTTTGATCAAAACTATTCCTTCCTTTATTTCTGTTATAACGTTTTGGTTTACATTTCTTACTTTGCTACAAGGGTTACACATTCTAAATTCTCTTAAGTGTTTTATTTCATTTTTTCCTTCTTCATAATACATTTTTGAATTGATTAGTAAATTAGTAGATTCAAAATTTATTTCTTCTTTCATAGAATTGGTAATTGGTAGGATTAGGGCTTGGTGGAAAGGGAGAGTGTTATTGGGAATTTGTATGATAAAAATTATTTGATCTTTTCCATAAGTAGCACTGCTTATTTTGGTTTGCTTAAGTTTTTCAAAACCTATTTCGTTTTCTTCAATTTCTTTAACTGTTAGTATGTTGTTAACTAAAATACCTAATCTGCTGCTAAGGAGATTGTTCTGGATAGTTTCAATGATATTGTCTATGTGTTCGAGTCTATTCTCTATTTGTAGGATAATAAGATCTTTAGCTACGTTCGTTATTGGTGAATCCCATGAATTTTCAGGTAATCGATTGTAAATTTGTTGTATACTTGTTTGAAGTTGTAAGTTAATTTTCACTTGTTTATTGTTATTTTCTATGAGTACTTGAGTTGCGTCATTAAGTTTCCTTATTCTTTTTTCTATAACTATTCTGTCTTCTTCATCCATTGTTCCAAAAATAAATTTAAGAATACTACCTCCAAAATTGAATACTCCTCTTTTGGTTATATGATGTTTAGTCTTCTTATATTGTGTTATTGTAACCGTCAACTAACTTTGTATATCCGTGTTTAATTATTGTATAACCACTTTCAGTATCTATGTTTTCGATATTTATTTTACTACTATTTATTACTGTTATTAATATGAAAAACACAATTATTTTCATTGTCACTTTCTAGGCTTATATTTTTGTAAAGCGAATCTGGATGTACAGATTTCGTCTTCTTCGTTAGTTAATCTTGCGGATCGTAGCTCTCTAAGTTGTGCGTATTCACTTCGAGTTTTATTCGCGTATTTCAAGTTGTTTTGGTTTTTAAAATTAGGACGAGTTTTTCTTGCACGTTGTATATTGCGACTATGCTGTTCCCCGGTTGGACCGTATCTGAATACTGGTTCCAGTTTATTTCGATCAGCTCGTGGGTTTCGAATGAATGCTTGGCTTCTACTTTCAAGATAACTTTCGCGATCTTTGTTTATTTTAGATATGATGTGTTCTTTATTCTCAATGATGAGTTCGCGAATTTTTGTCTTATTGCATTGACCGTAGTGTATATTATATGGTGTATCTTTAGTAACACTATGTATAGAGGTATTGTACAGTCTGGTAGCTTTTGCTACAGTTTTTCTTATTTCATTAGTAGTGGGATTAGTTTTTCCTTGGGTAAGTATTCGGATTTTTTGTTTTAGTGCTCTGTGGAATGACTCGATGTCCGAGTTCCCTGTATGTGAATTTACTTTTGTAAAATGGAAATTAATATTTTGTTCCCTTAGAAAGGAGATTAGTCTAGGAGCATTAAATTCGTTGTCAAGGATAAGTTTTTCAGGTTTCTTTGGATGAGAGATTAGTTCAGCTATATTCTCTTCTAGAGTAATATGCGAAACATTAGGGAGGTATCTAAATTCTACGAATTTGCTAAATCTGTCGATACATGTAAGAAATTTTGTTTTAGCTGTTTCATATATGTCCATGGACATAATTTCTCGTATATCTTTTGGGGTTTCAGTAATATGAAATTTATCTTTTATAGGGTGCCTGTCATATTTATACATGCTACAAATATTACAGGAGTTAATTATTTCAGTTATTAATTGACGAAGGTTTTTGAAGTATATTTTCTTTCGTAAGCCTTGCCAATTTTCTTCAATACCTGCGTGGTTATTTTCGTTTTCATGATAGAGGCGTATTTGTTTCACTGCTTCCTCTTCTGTGATTATGTCTTTGCATAAGTAGGAGCATTTGTAGAACTTTATTCTAGTTCCATAAAGAGTTATGAGTTTCTGTTGCAGAATATTATATTGTGATTCATTAAAGTCTGTAAAAATGCCTGTGGGTTTATTTTCTATGTAGGTTTTTATTAGGTTTTCGAAATCATTACCCTTTAAAACTTCTATTCCTAAAAGAATTCTTGTTTTACCTTTTAAAGTTTTAATTTTTATTTTGTTGCCAGATACAAGTATGATTTGTTGCGAATATGCATTAACAGCGGTGTCTTTTATTGGAAAATGATCATTACTTTGTTCAGCTTGGGAGTGTAATGTGGGTATCATGGATTGATTGGCATTAGCTAAATTTATCTCTCTTGAGAGGAAATCAGCTACAGTATTATTTTTTCCTTTAAGGTAGTCTATTTGAAAGTCATATTCCCCTAATTGCAGAATCCATCGCTGTAAGCGAGGAGAAATATCCTTTCCTAAATTTTTAGCTTGTAACCATTTCAGTGGCTGGTGATCTGTCTTGAGATCGAATGTTTTACCATAAAGATATGGTCGTAGGTACCTTATTGCCCATACAATGGCTAATAATTCTTTTTCCGTTGTGGAGTAATTTCGCTCATGCTCATTTAGTGTCCGGGATATATAACTTATAGGATGATTGTCTTGGGATAGGACAGCTCCGATAGCATGGTTGCTAGCGTCCGTAGTCAAAGTAAATTTCTTTTTGAAATCCGGGTACGCTAATATAGGCTCTGTAGTTAAGTACTCTTTGAGATCCTCAAAGGCTTTGAGATATTCTGCATCATTTACGTTGATTTTTGCATTTTTCTTTAGGCATTTGGTCAAAGGTAATGCAAACTTTGCATAATCCTTAATAAATTTTCTATAATACCCTGTAAGTCCTAAGAAACTTTTAATTTGTTTAGTAGTCTTTGGTATTTCTATTTTTTGGATTGCAGCAATTTTATCTGCATTGGGCTTTACGCCATTAGAGGTAATAGTATGCCCCAAAAATTGTGTTTCTTTTCTTAAAAAGTTACACTTATTAATTTGAATTTTCAAATTATACTGTCGCAGTTTTTTGAAAATCAAACAAAGGTTAGTTATATGTTCTTTAAGAGAAGTTGAGAATATTAAAATATCGTCGAGGTAAACGACACAAATTTTGCCAATGTAATCTGACAATACTTCATTCATCATGCACTGGAATGTTGCCGGTGCATTTTTGAGTCCGAAGGGCATGCGTAAAAATTCATAATGTCCTGAAGGTGTTGAAAAGGCGGTCTTCTCTATATCTTTGGGATCGTTTCTTATTTGGTGAAAACCTTTGGCTAGGTCCAAAGTAGAAAAGTATTGGCATCTTCCAAGTTTATCGAGTAATTCGTCTATATTGGGGATTGGGTGCTTATACTCAATTGTCTTTTCATTGAGCTTACGATAATCAACGACAATTCGCCATTTTCTTTGGCCGGAATTATCTTCCTTTTTAGGCACAACCCATATAGGGGAGGCATATGGTGATATGCTCTTTCTTATAATACCGTCTCTTAACATTTGAGAGATTTGCCTGTTAATTTCTTCTTCATGGATTTTTGGGTATCTATATATTTTTGTGTAAACTGGTATGTCATCCGTCGTTCGGATTTTGTGCATAGTCTGCGTAGTAGAACTAAGAGTATCATTTTCTTGGTAGAAGAGGTCTCGATTTTCATGAAGGAACTGCTGAAGTTCTTTTCGTTCCTCGAAGTTTAAGTCTTCGGGAATTAATTGATTTATGCTCATGTGATTTACGCTCAACTGGGTAATATTTTCATAGTCATAAGGGCATTGTAAACCCTGTTTATTATTAAGGAATGAAATTTTATTTTTATTTATTTCTACATAGTCTTCCTTAAGATTTATAACAGCTTCGATAGGTTTGAGCACGTTGGTGCCTAGAATCCCATCAAATTTCTTATTTTGAAAATCTAACAATTTCCATCCCATTGTGGACCCATCTTCTTTGAATTCCACTGGTAATCGAGTTATTATTTCTTCAGATATTTGTGTTTGAGTATTTATCGTATTAATATATAAAGGCTTATCTAATTTAATTCTTTTATAACATGGAAATTTATTTTTATTTAAAAGTGATATGGAGGCTCCAGTATCTATTAGGAGTCTAAGCTCTTGATTATCTATATGAGCTAATATTATGGGAAGTGTCTCGATTTCCCGGGGTAAGTAAAATTTACACTTGGTTCATTAGTATGATCTAAGTTGTTTGTTTCCATGGGTCTAGGAATATTTCGATGTTGATAAGAGTTGTTAAATCCAAACCTAATGTTAGGATTTCTTTGTCCCAAAATTTGATTGTTGTTAGCTCTTACTTGAGCAGAATTGTTTATATCTACCCTCGGTCTATAATTATTGTGGTTCTGGTTAGACCTATATTGCATCTGGTTATTAAATTGAGATGAGTTTTGTCTTGGATGAAAGTTATTGTTATGTCTCTGATAATTATTATTATGATTGCTATGATTTTGAGTTGGATTTGGTTTAAGGAATTGTTGTGGTTTAGGATTATCATTTAATTGTCTATATCTACTTAATGTATAGTACGCATTACTTAAACTAGTTATACTTTGAGCAATAATAATGCTTGCCTGAGGGGCATTTAAATTATTTATGAACTTATTCAGTACGATACTTTCATTGTTGGTTGGTGTATATATAAGGCTGGGTTCCAACTTACATTTTTTGTTTAATTTTTGCAGGATGATGTTTAATTGTTGGTAAAGGGAGTTTATATCCCTGGTATGGACAGCATGTATATCTTGTAATAACTGCTCGAATGTTTCCTTCACTCCGAAGTCCTGGAAGAGGCAAAGTTTAATGGAATCCCACGTTGCTTCAGGGGCTCTTCTTGCTGAATTTGCAGCTTCTCCTTGTATTTTATTGATGATGATAAGGTTTGCCAAAGGTTTGTAGGCAACCTCAAGTAGATTATATAAATAAGTCACATGGTTAGTGAAGTTTAGAACGTCGTCATTGGATCCATCGAATATGGGGACCTTCTCCAATCTAGTTATAATTGCTGCTTGTTCTACGTTAGCCATCGTATTTATTTAATAGTGTTTGTTCTTGAATTAAATGTTAAATGTTTCTCCTAGAGAATTTGTGCATTAATTTTATTCTTTTCGAATAAAGATTTTCGAGCACCACTTTTTCACTTATTCACTCACGAACTCACTTAATATTATTATGAACTATTTACGTTTCTACGGAACTTGTTCGTACACTGGATAACATCTATCGGATCTTTGCGCGATCTTCTTAGCGTTATCCTACCGACTGCGCCAAATATGTAGGAATTATTCCTATGAGTAAAAAAAAATAAAGACAAGACAAAGATGATTTGAAATTGACTTTTATTTTATATTAACTTTATTCAACAGACGTCTGCTTCGTCTGAGCTCTGGATTAAATCTAACTTAAAAATATGGTTCCGACTGCGTTGTTTGGTGGTTGCTTAGAAGCGTTCGCTTCCATGTTGCTGCTTTTAATTACTATGTCTTCTCTTGGTGTGGAATTTCGGTTGTTGACATTGGATGCTTCTTTTGTTGCGTTATCGTTGTCGTCAATGTTGCTGATTGTTATTACTCTTGGTGTGTTGTCTTTAGGCGGTTCTTTTGTTGCGTTATCGTTGTCGTCAATGTTGCTGATTGTTATTACTCTTGGTGTGTTGTCGTTAGGCGGTTCTTTTGTTGCATTATGTTGATTTAACATAACTCGCGTGGCAATTCATTTGAATACTGGATGAATTATGACAATGAACGTTAGCGTCCGAAAAACATTTTTGCACGGTTATCGGCAGTTTTTATAATATTTGTGGATACTAATTTGGATGCTGCTCTTCAATATGTAACCTCAGCACTGAGATAAGTTTCATTTCGATGAAAGCCATCTGAAAATTTACTTGATTGGGGCTTGTTTGTGGTTCCTTAATAGAAATACAACTCTTTCGACCCTTGTAGCTTCCAAAGCACAGTTCGGGGTCTAGAACTCTTGACTGGCAGTCACATTCAGCACATACATATTCCTAATGTTTCGTTACTCTATTATAGTTATGTACGTTTAGCTAGGAAGTAGCATTATTTATGCTTTTACAATTTCAAAATCAGTATTTTTTAAATCGAATTGTTATAAAAAAAAATATTCAACAAGTTTTCACTGATGATTTAGCGACGAAAACTTCTGTTAAACTGTCAAAAATATAAATGATGATCAAAACAATTTTACTGGCGTCGATTTGTAGTTGTATTTACAACTCCAAAATGAGTTTGAAGAAAATTTTTCATAAATCACTGGAAATAATTTTACTGATCGCTTTCAGGCTCAATTTAATTTTCAATAATGCATTTTGCATAAATGGCTCTGGGTGGTCGTATTGCGAATTTTCATTGTTGCTTTTAAGATGTTTTCCAAATTTTTGGCGGTTGTGATGAATCAATCGGGTTTTTGTTGGTTAGAATTTGTCGTAAATGAGACTCGACGACGTAGATCGTTTGAAAGTTCATACTTCCTTAGAAATTGTTGATAAAGTTTCAAAACCCTTTCGAATTTGGTAGTATTGTAAACGACACGAACATAGTTAATTGTAAATTGCTGTTTACTTTATTAGGGACTAGGGAAACCGCAGGTCAATCCGTTTCGATGACACCATCACAACAATGTGAATTATTTTTCTGATGTAAGAAAATGCCCTTTTGCAACCGGCTGGATGTGGTATCATGGATAGCCCTTATTAGGTACTTTGTTCAAGAGTTTCTATTGCTTGATCTGGAGTTACTGCATTATGTCGGTGGCAACATAATCATGTTGGAAGTCGAAATTGCTCAACATTCACCTACAATTTCGAGGTCATACAAATATTACAACGTAGGCATTTGGCGAGGTGTATGCCTTGCCAGCATCTTAAACCTCTAGTTGATCAACTTTTAGAACAGCCACAATGTGACTGATCAACAAAAGTGACAACGACAACAGCAGCATTACCACGGTAATGGCAGTATAGGAAGAAGCTGTTCAATATAGTATTTTAATTAGTAGTAGTAGTAGTTGGGACTGTCTTCAAAGCTAAAAAAGAAATCGTTGCATTTCTTAAAAGGTTTGCAAAGCGTAGTTTCTGCTTGAGCCACCGAAGCCTTTATTCGACCAAGCGCTTTGGCATTTACGATTGCTGGATATTTGAAAATTGGATTTGGTCTTGTTTGTCGTCTCGAATTTTGCTGCTTGGACTCAAAGATCGTCCAATGTAGTCAAATCGCCATTCTAATGATTATATTCAGTGCCCAGGCTAGATTTTACGAACTTACAATTGCGAAATTTTCCAAATTACCCAAAAAAATATTTAGTTTGATGTTTAAGAATGATTATTAGTGTGGGCCAAATTGTTTGGCTTCCACTGTGCATACTGCGCCTACCTTCACGATTATTGAGAAAATTCAAAGCTAAACAGCAAGTAATTTGTTTCATGAGTGGGAATTCCAAGAGAAATTCTGTCTTAAAAGGTTTTACATCTTGTTTGATACTGATGTGCTGAAATATCTACATACACTCTTTAAATTAAATAATTGCTATAATGAGAGCTGTTACTGATCTCGGCTATAACGTATCTCAATTTTACTCTTCTTGAACTTGAACTTTTTGAGTTCCTCTGTTTGACTTGTGTTAACTTTGTCAATTAAGGAATTTATATCCGCCGTGCTGTTCTTAAACTATTGAACTAGTTTCAGTGTTTCGTGCTTAACTTCAGGGCAGTTTTTGATTTTCTAGTTTGTGGGCTTGTCTTTAATTTTTGACGCTACAAATTAGTTTACTTTAGCTCTAGACTTTTGATATCACTTCAAGATGTTTATTTATAGTTGGACATATTTGAATTGTTGGCATAAAGTCATTTTGTTTGGTTCCTTTGGACTTCGGTGTCTTTTTTGGATTTCAATTGTTCCGTTGGGCAAATGTTCAGCAATATTGCTAGGAAAACATTTGTTGTCCTTGACATTCGCTTACAGCCTTTGGTAGCAAACATTTTAAAGTAGATTCCTATTTTTGTTGTCTTTGCTTTATGGTACATTTATGTTCGTTACTCTCAGTCGCATGTGGTGACAATAATACAAGATATTTCATTTAAATTTATATCCTTTCTATTTTGTTGTCAGTTGAGTTTAAATTGTTGCCAATCTTTGATGTATATTTATGGTATTAATGACAAAATGCTACAAGGTACCACAAATTTTATTTGAATCACTGCTACAATTTAAATTTAAATTTTCCTCTATTTAGAGTTGTTAATGCCCCTGTGGGAAGACAATGAACTATTCTATACGTCGGCGTCGGGAAATGTGTTAAACAAGCCTAAGAAAAATCCAAAGAAAAAATCGAAGAAAATGAAATTGAGAAGTCATCGACGTCAAATCAAGTCAGAACAAAGGTAGCCAGCAAAGAGATAAATACCTTTGTAGGAATATATAGATTTGATTTTATTTTTTAAAATTTTTCCCCTACATGCTGCTACAACTCAGCCACACATGGAGATATCAATTTGCCTGCGAACAATGTGGAAAATCATATCAACATCGTGGAAATTTAGTTCGTCACATTCGTTATGAGTGCGGTAAGCCGAAGGCATTTGTGTGTTCGGTTTGTGAACGAAGCTTCCATCAAGTGTGTAACCTAAATCGTCATTTAGCGACGCAACATGAAAAGAAGAAACGCGATAAATCAAACTAAATCAAATTCAGTCCAATCAAACTATTTTTTCTCTATTTTTAGTTTTTAACGAGTATATTCACAATTGAACTGTAATGTGTATTTTAAGGTTAAGTTAACCGATCAGTATATTTTTGAAAAGAAAAGTCGAAAAGAAAGGTTTTTGTTTTCGATATTATTTATATTTTCGCATTTAAACCGTTAGGGAAAAATAGGGTTCATTACAATTCGTGTAAGAACATTTGATATAAGTACAGGGGCTTGATTTGCGTATAGTTTTGAAGCCGAAAACGGTGAATTTTACTAACCATGAGTCTATTTTCTAATTTGTTCACCACATTTTGCGGTTTTTGTGAGCCCAATCCAAGTCGAGACAAAAAAAAATTAAATTGTAGTCGTAAAATTATTTAGAAAAATAAATTAAAGCCGTACACGATTTATATTTTCGCTAAAACATTTCCCTAAACGTTGATTAACACACAGTTTCGAAAATAGTCTGTTTTTAGAGTGTACAAGCGTTTCAATCTTGTATAAAATTTCCTCTCCACGACCCCCATGTTAAACAAGAAATGTTAAAGAAAGAAAAGCCCAGAAAAACAACTGCGAATAGTGTGATAAGATTCTTAACGAGTCTTATTCAACTATAGGTAGGCACTTGCGACCGACGTCGTAACTCGCTATTGATTTTCGATTGTATTGATACTGGGGCTACGAGAATCGATTTTAGTCAAAGGATCTCACGGTTTGAGCTGATTCAATATAGTTATTAAGAAGATTTTCTTGTCTGTAGAAAGTAAACTATGACGACATTGACACTTAAACAAAAGCACATAAATAACCATGCGCACGAAGGGAAGACTGGTTTTATGCTACGTGACGGAATGTCATGGAATCAAATACGCTTGAAAGTTTATATAGTATCAGTGGTTTTGAAATATTCCTGCTTCAAAAAAATGCAAATGAATAACCTACGGATAACGCTTCTTTTAATTCGTCAAAGTCAATGAGCCTCATGAATAATCATTGTTAAACTTCACACTTAATATTTCTTAAGTCACAATGGGTCATTTTATTTGAAATTTTCTTCCGAAAGTTGTATCTAAACGGATATAGGAATGGAATTTCTCAGATTTCGTACAAGTCGCAGAAAATTCCGTACAAAACTTATTGGCTATTTAAGCAATTTTTGAAAAATTCCTTCTCACGACAATAGCATACGTCGTATGCCTTTAGCCTTCTCTAACGATATGAGAAAATTACAAGTTGGCGGGTAAATTACTCTTATAACGACGATCAACTTAACGAAGGTGTTTCCGAGACTTTACCGACCGTAGGGACATATTCAAAACTATTCATTTAATTTTGTTAACGCAAAGGTTAAAGCTAATTTTTTTTTTTAACAAATAGACTTGATTTTTGCCTAAATCGCGTAGCCTTTTCCTTTTAAGATGAAGTATCCTATTAACGGTTATTAATCATACTATGTCACTGATTGTCAGATACAGACTTACCTGACTTGAAATTATGAAATAATAAGCAGCGTTTGCAAAATGTTATGTTTATGTAGATTTTACTGTGTTGGGCTGCGATTAGGATGCTTTGTTTGAAAAAATAAAATCTACCATTAAAAGTCTTTCTCGCATGGCTTTGGCATTTAATATTTTGTAACTCATTCGAAACAGATTATGTGATTTAAAAGGCTGAAGCCGTTCGACTTATAGATGCATATATAACTTATAGATTGCTATAAACTTGAGCCTTGCATAGAATATTTCTGTTGCAAATCCGGAAGGTTACACTAGGTCGATCACTTTTTCAAGATCTTAAAATTTGCGATCTACAATTCATAAAGATATCAACAGGCTTTGAGAGCGCGCAGTCTGACCCTCATTTCGTCATTTCCAATGGCAGAAGTTGAGTTTGAAAGGCTAAATGTTAGTCTTACGCTAAGTTTGGATATCACCCACTTTTAACCCTTAAGCTAAGTATCCTGCTCGCGTTAAATTTTAGCGTCCCTAGTCTCCACTCCGTTTCTCCACAAGCAAAGATAAATGGTCGCTAAATTTTGAAATGGGACAAAAACCATATGTTCATGTCAGATGTCGGTAAACGTCATTTTAATTATACACGTAAAAAGAAATTCAAACTTCAAAGACATTGCAATATTTAAATGTCTGCAAAACAATGGATACAAGAAGAATTGAAGAAGATGTTATAATTGCTGCAGCAGGTGAAATAATTGCTATAGTAGCAAGTAGGAGACGACACTAAACTTCGTGTCGCGTAAATCCAATCAATCAACCAAAATATTGCAGTGGGATTTGTCCTGCAAGTTCCATATAGTTGGTCGTTCCTCCACAAGCCCCGCAAGTTTTTTTTTTTTTAGGGTATTTTGGTTTTGCGTATTCTTTTACTTAATCCGCTAATGTTTTGTGCGGTTTCCTCCAAAAAATCTATATATTGACTACACACAGCTTGGGAAATAGAAATAAATAAATAGTTTGAGATAATAAATTCACCCGGCAGCAACAAAACAACACAAACTTTTTCTTCTGTCAGAATTTATCTTCGATTTAATGTATCGGACATTTATTTCGCGAGCTAAATGAGTGGAGACTTGCCATCGGCCCATCTATATGAAGTTAAGAATTTGCTAAATTGTCTCGCTAAATTTTATCTTTGTAGACATTTTTGTATGGGAGATAAAATTTAGCGCGAGCAGGATACTTAGCTTTAATGTTTATTCTAAAAAGAAAACTAAGCAACCATTGGAGGAAATTTTCATTTAGTTAAGTTCTAAGCGGAAATTGAATGAATGATTTATCCGTTTGCTTTCGAACAGAGCGCTATGCTTTAGTTCACCTGGATTTCTTGTTGCGCCTTAGGATTCCCAGAGCGCTTGTTTTTTTGTATTTTATCTCTAAAAAAATACATATTTCCATAAACATTACACACCCTTGTAATTTATGTTCGAAATATTTCGAATTTGACAAAAATTTTAATTTGAGGAATTTCCTGAATAAATTTCTCCGGAACCCATTTATAAACGTCAATTTCAAAGCTGTTTAGGCTCATAGGAAGACTAGTGATTCGAACTTAATGCCATATTTGATTCCATTCGGATTCTGAAATCTACATAGACAGTAGCATCTGTTTATAACGAAATCGAAAGGTGAAACGAAATTGGTTCGTTAACAATGAAGAGGCTAATTCCCTTGTGCAAGATTCCTGTATTTTTATCATTCGATTAAAATACTTTTAGCTCTATTGTTTTCGGACAGTGGCAAAAAACTTGGAAAATCTAATGAAGCATAGTACAATTAATTGTAAAATTAGCGTTTCATTAACTGCTATTTATTTGTTGGCGCACTGCAGAGACTATTTAAGAAAACTATTTGGTTCGTTATAACTGCCAGTTTTCGGCATTTAACAGCAAAAGGTTTTCGATTTCGTTGCTAAGGAAATTTGATCGTAAATAATGAAATTCATTCGTTTTAACAGACATTTCGCTCTAACTTGGGGCCCTACTCCGCATCTCGTTTCGAAAGTAGCATTTTTCGAAACGTTTTGTACTCTCTATTTCGAAAGCTGAATCAAATGTACTACTACTCGGACTTAGAATTCCGAAAGTATTACAGAGTACCAACTTAAAAGCAATTTCGAATAGGATGGACTTTCGGAACGAAATGGAGAGTAGGGCCCCTGCTTACTTTCAAGTGGTTCCCACTATTCCTTTTTTGTAGTCGTAGTCGTTCTGTGATAGAAAGCAATTCAAGTATTCCATGAGAGCAATCCAGCTTTAGCCAATGTGCTTCACAATAAAAGTGCCCATTTCATGAGTTTCTCCAACATTTCAGTGGAATGTCGTTCACTTTTAACGTTTCGTTAGGCGCTCTAAATTGTATTACGCTTGTGCAAACTTGGCAGCTTTTGATTAAAAAAAACACAATGCAATAACATTTTTATTCCAATGCATTGCAATTTTCAAAGCCTAGGTTGGAATGTAGGTACATATCTTGTTTTTGACTTTGATATGGCTTTCAATCATACACAAAATGACTGTTTAGTATTAACAAACTCTATTAAGGCACCCGTTGGCAATCTCGTAATACCTTATCTGTTTTCCTTACGAACAAAGAACACAAGTCGATTCACTGTTTTCTTTTATTCGATTGGAGTTAATTTATAAACCGAATTTACTATAAGAAACTATTGTGGCTTTCACAGAGAGTCGTCCCCCATTTTAATGGAGCTTTGAATCTATTTACAACTATCTATGAAACTGTTATCCATTTTTTCTTTCATTTTAAATTATATGATACATCGTCAGATTTGTGTCAGATAAGAAGGTACATCTTCAATTAAAATTATGTAAAAAAAAAAAAAAAAATTGTCCCGACTGCCAACTATTTCAATTGCATTTTGTAACGCTTAACATTTTATTTACTTTGTTTCTTATAAATTGCATTCATGATTTTTGTTCGACCTTATTTTTTTTTCTGCTAACAAAAGCCAAAATAACCAAAATCGAATGAACAAACAAACAAACACTATTGTAGGGCAACCCCCACTACTGACACACACACTGTATATTACTACTGTTTACGATTGTTACCAACATAATAACACTTGATTGCATCTAGTTTTATCGTCATTTATAAATACTCTAACCGAATGCGTTTGTTACTATTATCATTTATTGTTGTCTGTCAAAGACAGACATCAGCAAAAACATTTACACTTAAAACTAACAAGAGAATGAATTTAACAAAAAATCGCAAACCAAAAACTAAAATCAGATTTAAATGAAGACAATATTCTATAAAATAATAAAAAAAAAAGCAAAATTGAATTCCAATCTATATGCAAATGTTTTTGGTGTATAAAATTAATTAAAGCCGAATTTCAGGATATCATAATTTCGATAGTTTAATGATGCAAGAAAGTTTTACCTGCCCACAATGCTTTCGTACCTATCGACGTCACGGCACACTGCGACGTCACCTTCGACAAGAGTGCGGCAAAGGCAAGAGCATGGTATGCTCGGTTTGTGGCCATCGAACCAAACGTGCCGATCACTTGCGTCAGCACGTTCGAAAAAAACACCCAGAAATTGCAATGCGATCGCTGTTTCGAAGGCCATCTCAGCAACAGCCAATACAACAGCAGCAATTACATCACTATCAGTCTTCACAGCAACGTCAACGCAATTCTGCGGCGACACCGTTATTACCGCTATCGACGACGACGACAACGACAGCAGCAGCAGCAGCAGCAGCAGCAGCATCAGCATCAACATCATTTGTTGCAGAAGCGGCAGCAGCCGCCGCCGCAGCAGCAGCGGCGTTGTCATCGTCGCCGTCGGAACCGCCAATTCAATCGGTCTACGAGCAAAAATTCAAATTTATTTCATAGTTAAAGCCAAAAATTGAGATTATTTTTCTAGCATAGGAGAAAGACGATTTTTTACTAGACGAAACACGCGAACTCTGTGTTCTTTCAAAAACGCGCGCGCACAGTTGCAATATATACATATTTTTAAATTTTACTCTGTTACAATTTGTAGTACGATTATACTATTAAGAAGTTTAACTCAACCAAAGAATTATTTAACTACGACCTATTTTATCTATCTACTTCTAAAGCATTTATTAGCAAATTTTGTTTATTTTTATTTTCGATATTTGAAAATTTGCAGACATTTTACTTTTGAAAGTTTGGACGTTTTTTTTTGTTCCATTCTGTAAAGGTTTTTTTTTTCCCCCTTTACTTGATTATATGAAATGAAAACAAGCCAAATATATAAATGGAGTTGAAGAAATCCTACATACTATTATATTGTTGAAAAAGAAAATAATTATTGACAAAAGAAAAATGAGAACAACGTTTATTTTGTACAAAAAAGAGAAAGAGATAACAATAAAAGAATATTTTTTATTAAAACATATAAACATAGTTCTTTATATGTTGTTGGTTGCAAATGCAAAGTCTGATTAACAAATGGACATCTAACTGCGAAGGAAGGATGAAGGAGACCATCATTGTGTTGGCATCACTGATAACTGTATATATGGAGGGTTTTTTGTATTTTTATTTTTTAAATTCACTCGGAGATTTATGAGGGCCCCTATTTTTCACTCTTTAACTTGTTGGTAGAAGATTTTTTTAAAACCTCGGCAGTTTTACCGATTCCCATAAATAGTCAAAGTCACCCAGAATAACATTCCTTGTCAAAGGCGAATTGTGCCAGCTAAAGTCAATTGTGTTTAGTAACCAGTTCCATAATCAGTTGATTTATCAAGAAACTTGGCAATCTGACTGATTAGTATGATGTAGTTTCATTTTGAAAAATATAGAGATTTTACCTGGAGAGAAAGTTTTCCGCTGGTAGAAATTAAATGTAAAAGACCAAATACAAATAACATAAAAACAAGTAATGTTTGCTGTTCGAAATATTTTCTTGAAATGTCAAATTTTAAGTGTTGACTGTCTCACAACAGAAATATTGCGTTCGATTCGGAAATAACTATGAGTAGAAACGATCCGATATCTGCCCTGCCGACCGCCTTTCTTTTCGATATAAAAGCAGAATTCACAAGTTAAATGGTCCTCTCAATAAAATGGCCATGTCATAATCTAATAGCGATCGTTATGTTCCAACAAGAATTTCATTTTTTTTTTCGATCTCTGTTAATATCTTTTGTGTTTCTTTCAACCCAAAATGAGTCACCACTCGCTACTCGTTACTTTGATAATTTTCTCTTTTTCTGTGATATTTCATGCGAACGTATTTTGCTATTGACTGCGTTCGATTTATATTTCCACCCCAATGGATCTATTCTCGTACAACATAAATTTTAAAGAGCACCGCAACAGTCATAGAAATGTCATCTCCTTGGGAAATTGACGTTTATATTCCACTCAAAACTGAAAATTTCGTAAATTTTAATATCGGCGTACGCAAGTTCATAACCTATTTACATACAGAAATTTCCCCGAAAGCTTCGCCCTTGTAAAATATATATATTTTTTTACAGATATGTCAATATATGGACTTGTCGTTTAACTGTCTATACAAAACTGCGTCGAATCGCAACTTCCGTGATTGAACTCGAGTTGATTTAACGTGAGAAACAAAAACAAATTCCCTCACGTAATGCTCGTTCGTGGACGACGCGATTCGACCTGTGATTCTTTTCCGGCTTAGTACATTCGGCATCAATTTATCCAGAATCCATATTATTCCTTTACATTTTTGTTCAACATGTATCGTACTCTTTGAAGGTCAATAGGTAAAAAAGGAATTCGAATGTAATAAATTTAAGCAAAGATACCCTTTTCTCACCCACCCCATTCCTCTCCATAATGTTCCAATTAAAATGGTCATAAAATTTTATCCAAACGTACCTACATTCGTTATGGGAGTTTAGATCTGAGAAATTTAATTATTCATTCAAGTTATGCACTTAAGGAAGTTAAATCAGTCGTACATTTTGCAATTATAGTCGATTTAATTGAGAAACGGGCCTAAGCACTCTCATTACTACGACCATAACTTGGGTCTACTGTGATAATATTTATGAATTTTACCAGAATGGCTGGTACGTCCTCTAGCCAAGTTTTGTTTGAAAAAACTGACCTTTATATGAAAAATTATGAATAATTTAAAAGGGAGAATCTTACAATGTTGGATAACTTGCCAACTTGAGCCAATCAGTGTCTAATAAAAGTTGTATTGTTTTTTTTATATATTTGTAAACTTGGTTTTCGCCTATCTATCTACAATCTCAATATGCAAAATTTATAGAGTAGAAATCTGCACTAGCTTAAGACTGAGATAATCTTTAGCTAAAGGTATATACAAAATAACAGCAAAAATTGTGCACTGCTTACAGCTCAAGCACTTTTTTAAATCTCGCTGCTCAATGTGTTGTGGTAGTTTTTCTTTGTTTCATGCGAAATCTTAAAATTGTTAGTAGAATTTGCAGTTTGGGTGGTTTTCCTTTTAAATAGTGTTACATAGAATAATAAATTTTACTAAATATTTCACTTAAACCACGAGATTTATTATAATTCAAGTATCCGCAGTTTATGCCTAACATAATAATAATTATGACATTACGCATGTCATTTAGAACAAATTGCTCTCATCTGTGACTTCATTTTGTGTCCAAAGTTTTTTTATTTCATTATAAAAAAAAGTCCCAAATAAATGTTAGAAATGTAAAAACAAAACTATTTCCTTTAACACTGAAAATCTTTCCAGTGGCATATCGCACACTGACATTCAATAGGCTTGATTAGTTCATCAATAAAATAAAAATTCCACTCTGCCGAGTGAACAAGTCAAACTTATTGAAATTGAACCAATTCTAAATAGTTCATTTATCTTAGTAGTTTTAACCTTAAGCTAAGTCTGGATCTATACGAATGAACTCCTAGTTTGAGTAAGTGTTATTTTAGCTGACTTGCTTCCACGGAATTTTAATGTTTTCTTCTCCTTTTGGCATTTGCAGGGAATTTTTGTAAACTACTCTGAAGTTCACATTTTTATGTTTACTTTGCGGTTATAATTCACTCGAATATCAATCCATTCACTATGCGTCATTTTTTTTTGAGTCATTCGAAGCTAAAACTTGCATATTATCTTGTCTCCTCATGGTAAAAATACTTTGCGCCTTAAAGATAAATTAGATAAATCTTCCCTTGCGTAGCTACCCATTTTCTTCACCTATATTTGTAATGTGTTTTTCATTCTGTAAAACTCAACCCCATCATTCTATTTGAGAAAAAGTCAATGTTCTTAATGTCAGGTCTGTGATTCAGATGATTTTCCTTTTATTTATTGTCACCTTTCGTTCGGACTTGCTTAGTTTTGCATTGCTTGTTCAAAACAATTTTAAAACTTTGCCCAGCATGAATATCAATAGACTACATATTTTTGATTTCTATTTTTTTTTTCTTAACTGAGAACCAGGTTCTAGTTTTATTTTCCTCCATGTTCAATCAAAGCTTTGCAATGACCACAAATCGCCATAAATATAGTTATCAAGTGCGCTGACTATTAGCTAAATATAAAAAAAAAAAATATTACAAATATTCAATACCAATTTAAAAAAAAACAAGCACATCTTGCATTTTTTTTATTACTTTAAGAAAAACATTTTTTTATTCAGACAATAAATGAAAATAAATGAAAATTCAAACAAAAAAGTTTTAGTATTTTGTTGTGAATGTTAAATAAATAAATATTCCTTCATTTCCAAAATAAAAGAAATCAGTTTCTTAAGCTAAATGGTAAATAACACAATATAATTTTTTTTTTGTTAACAACTTTGTAAATTTTTCTTGGGGTCCTCTAAAACATTTTTTTTTTTCCAAATAAACGATATGTCTATATACTTAATATATTTTTTTTGTGTTATTTTTGTGTTTCCTATTTATATCTATTACTGGAAGAAGACGTATATATATAACTGCTATATAATTTTTGATGGTTAAGTTTTATTCACAAAATCTCTAGTTTATTTAATTTACTTTTTTAATGAAGAGGTCTTTAGCACAAAAATGTATAAAAAAAAAACTACCAAAACCAAAATCGAAACCAAACCAAAAACCCCTAATTTTTCAGATTTGCGGACATTGTATAATATCGCTACGGCAGCCGCCGCCGCCGCCGCAGCAGCAGCATCGACAACATCGGTCAGTAGCAGCAGTATTACTGGTGGTGGCGGGTGTATTGGCGGCGTCAGTGGCATTGGTGGCAGTAGTGCGACAAACGCTGGACTATTCGAACCAGAAATAACGATACGAAAATTATATAAAAGTAGGAAATCCTCGGTACCTGGTACATCACCACCACCGCATATGAGTGTATCGTCTGTAGGTGGACTAACTAACAGTGCTGTCTCGGCTAGTGGTGGCAGCCATAGTGGCTGCGGTGCTGGCTGTTCTAGTTGCTCCTTATCGGTAGCCGCAGCGGCCTCTATACAATTGGCTAATTTTATTGGTTCGCAAATGCTGCTGCCAACCTCAGTTGATGTCACGTCGTCTGCTGCTGCGCTAATCAATCAGAATTCAAATTCGGGGTTTAGTTGTATAACATCGAAATTACCACCGCCACCGCCGGGGGGAGGACTTCCATCCGGCACATCGTCATCGACACACCATGCGGGAGCGACATCCGCAACAGCAACGTCTTCAGCGAACTCAGCATTAGCAACGCCAAAGAAAAACACAATTCAATTCAATTGTAATTTTTGTTCATTCACCTGTTCGTGGAAATATGATTTAAAATTACACTTGCGACAAAAACACGGCATACACAATAAGAAAATGTAAGATTAAAAAAAACAAACGAAACTTTGTAAGAAAACACTTGACAAAATCTTCCATCAACATAAAAACTATAAGAAAGCTACTTCCGTACAAAACATTGTAAATTTATAAAGAGAGAACTAAAAAGAAAAAAAAACAAAAAAGAAATGACTACAACTTGTAAACGATTCTCTGTTTATTTGATATTAATTTTATTTTATAAAGTCTTAGCATTCAAAGATATTGGAAAATGCATTTTTTATTGTGTGTAATTTCTCCCATCTATGTCTCCATCCACAGTTAAACTAACAAATCTACCTACGCAGGCGGACAGTGTCTCGATTTTTTTGTTCTATTTGATACCTTCTTCAATTTGCAGGACCATACTACTATCCGCATGTCAAGGACTACGATGCACTACATGGAAATCGTTTCGTATGCATACAATGCCCAGATAGATCGTACAAGTCCTTAAGATCACTGCAGCGACATCTGCGTGTTGAATGCCAGAAATTACCACAACACAAGTGTCCAATGTGTCAGAGTAAATTCTACTATGCCGGCACTCTAAAGACTCACATGAAAGTTCATAAATTAAATTTTAGCCATCAGCCGGGTGTAGCATAGAATATTATATTATGTATAGTTTTATTTAATTTTTTTTTATTTGAGACATACAAATCTACTTTAGTGTAGTGTTATTAGATATTTAGAGATAATTTAGAATTTTTAGAAATTGTTATGTTGTTGATAAAAAAAGCGAATAAAAAAACTTCCAAATTCAATTGAGTAGATAATTGCGCACGGTAATTTCATTTTGATGTAATCAAGTCGCTTTTAGATTTGTTTTTCTTATTTTTATATAAGTTAAATTTTTTTTTTATCTGTCGTTAGTTTTTTTTTTTTTAAGTTGAAATTCCCGTAGTAAGAAAATGCAGTTCGTGAACTGTTTTCGACATATCAGATCGATAAACGAAAAAAAAAAGAAACCAACCACAACAAAATGAAAATGATTGTTTGAATTTTTTTTACCATTTGTTTTTTCTTTTTGTTTTTTTCATTTCATTTCATTTTTACCCTCAATGAATCACACCTACACATTCCATTTGTATAAAAAAAAACCACACAACACAATTAACCATTCATCCTCATAAAAAAAACACTAACTTCGAAATAAACAGACATAAAATTCGATTTCGAACAATCAATGATAATTGGAGAACGTTTTCCATGCAGCGTCTGTGGCAAAAGCTATTTACGTAAGCGCCACTTGCAACGTCATATGCGTGATGAATGTATTGGAATACCACCACGATTCAAATGTGATCTGTGCCCATCAAGATTTCGTCGAAAGTACCACATGGTTAGACATATGACTTCGAAACATGGTATACCACCCGCCAGTGAGGGACCCGAGAATTTGTCGTTGAAAAAGGACTATTACGAGAATGAGAATGTGCCAAGTCCGGGTGCTGGTTATAGTGTAGTACATCACCATGCAGCCGCAGCTGCCGCAGCAGCCGCTGTAGCAGCCGTTGCCGCAGCACAAGCAGGAAACTCCAACGCAGCTGGTAATAATACGGGCGGAGCGATTGTTCCGCCCTCGAATGCCTTGCCGACAACATTGCCTACATATGGTTTGACTGGAGCAATTGCAGCCTTTCCAACATCCGCATCAGCATCAGCAGCTGCTGCCGCCGCCGCCGCCGCCGCTTCGTCCAGTAGTGATGATGAGCATCACAATCACAAAAAACATCAGAAGAATAATCGCAAAGATGAAATCGACCCAAAGAGTGTAAAATTGGAGCCAAACAGTCCATCCAAGGGCATAGCTATGGATGAGGACTGGAAAATGAAGCTTAGCTTACAATTAATATCAAACTCGCTGCTAAAAGAGCGTTTGATGAATTCCATGCCTTTTGCGTATAATAATAATTAATTTCTTATTTATTTTTGTCTTATTTTATTTAACGTTCTTTTTTATTTGTATTTATTTACTATAAGATAATTTTTGTTCCAAAGTGTAAACGCAACAAACCAAAAAGACAAAACAAGCAAACATAATATTTTGTACCAAAAAAAAAAAAAAAACAAAGAAAGAAGAAGACGACAATGAGAGATTAGTAACAAAACTTAATAATTCCATTAACATTAATAATATCGATCTCAAATCAGATTTATTTATAATTTATTTAATATTGTTTCTAAGATTTGTGTATTTTAGTTTGCCTGTACGAGAGTTTGTGTATTTTTTTATATGGCTTGCCATTACTTTTGCCATTCATACAATAAACGATGAAACAAATACGCGAATTTTTATATTTATAAGTGATAAATTCAGAAAAGAAAAACTTGATGATACTCAGCATTTTATCACAACTTAATGATATTTTACCAAAAAGAAAAGAAAAAACAGGGCGAAATTCAACATTTTCTAGTCTTGTTGAATATAAAAAATTGAATAAAATGCCATAGAAAGAATTTAAGAAAAATACATATGTTTAGCGATAAGACTATAAAGAGTTCTATATTTCAATGTTAAAACAAACTAAAAATAAAGCTAAAGATTAGAATTTTTTTTACAAACTAGTGCTAAGTATATTCACATTTTTATAAATTTATATTTTTTTTAAATGTGTCACAAAAGATTATTTTTTAAGCTACCAGCTATATATTTTCGAAAATGTTTGTACACATGTGTTCCAAAAAAAAGTTACACAACAATTTTTCCATAGAGTTGTTACAATATTTTTGTACTCTGCTATATATCATGTTCATGTTTAAACTCAAACATATATGTTTACTGCATAAATAATTTATAAAAGGCTCGTA
The DNA here is from genome assembly GCA_963082955.1 of Cheilosia grossa. Classification (NCBI taxonomy): domain Eukaryota; kingdom Metazoa; phylum Arthropoda; class Insecta; order Diptera; family Syrphidae; genus Cheilosia; species Cheilosia grossa. The sequence goes on along the minus strand of OY720148.1, from coordinate 41,009,638 downwards.
TCGAAACTTCTTAACGGACTGTGTAGTTGACTATCTGTTTTTTTTTTTTGCATCACTGTATACAATTTAAATTATTTTTCGAAGATATGTAAAACTAAACGTCCCACGTGTTTTTATCTACACAGATTTGTGACGTGAATTTTTTATATTTTATGTATATCACAAAATAATTTTTGTAACTTAAGTATAAGTAATATTTCTAATTTTCTACACATAATTTAGTTTTTAATTAAAAAAAAAAATAAATAATTTGTCAAATTTATTTAAAACGAACTTGTAATGTTTTAGTTACTTACTTCCTCCGGTATCCTTCCTCTCCTTTACAATGTTTCTGTAATCTGGTCTCATTCGTAAATGCAATTGTTGCTGTTCAACTTTTCCCTTTAAATCGTATTCGACTCACAAGCTTTTTCATACAAATCGTGCATATTATTCATTTCACAGAACGCATTTGCCTTCGTCATACAAATTTGTAACGAATTTCAATAGCCTTTTCGTACAAGACGCGAATTGTTCAAAAAAACTTTGATTTTATTAATTTTTGTCATCTAGATATAGAAAAGGTTTTTGTTTTTCGCGTTCTTTATTTTAAAAAAAATTTTATAATTTAAAATGATAGCTTTAAGAACGCTTAATACGCGTTTTAAAAGTTGGTTCGCTTGGCGGTTTTCTTAGTATCGCTCGGTGTCCATGAACGTTAACGTTTGTGAAAATTGCTTAAAGTTAAGCTGCACTTATTTCTACGTAGGGTTTTTTTTGTTTAATTAAAATAAAAGCTTCTTAAAAGCTCATAAAGATTCCAAGCAGTTTTCAATCATTTGTATGATTATATTATGGAGCCTACATAAATTCGCCTATTTACCAATTAGTACGAGAATAAGCGACCGCGAATAAATTCCGTTCCAATTCACTTGACATACCAACAAAATACTAATCTGAATAGGTCCCGAGTAACTCGTAACGGACACCACAGCATTTTCTATAACTTAAAATAGAAACAGCAACCATGCATATAAACTTTAGGTCAACGGTCAACATCTGCATTTACGAAAGATTCCCGCAAATTTTTATTTCAATGCCAAAAAAAAAATTAACGTTTTTATTTGGTTTTACTCCATTTTCAAATTGAATTTTCTCCCGCTATCCTTACAGAGAGAGAATGACGAAAAAAAAATTATAAAAAAATAGTAAAACATTTTTACTAACCAAATAAAAAAATATCTCTTTTAGATTGTACGTTATTTACACACACACACACACAAATGCGGTGGAAGAAGGCTTCATCTTTAAAATGTGTATCCCGAAATTTCCTGCCTTCCCATATATGTGCATCCCCAATGAATATTAAAACAAAAAAAAAAAAAAAACGTCTAAAACGATGGTGGAGGGGTTTTCTATCCGATTTTCTTCTACTTTCCTATATTTTCAACATATCCTCTGCTACTACTACTACTACTACTGAACTTAAAATATTCCACTGCAGTACTACTACTACTACTACCACTACTCGTATGTGTTATGTTGAGATCGCAAAAAGCTTGTTTAAAAATTTACCAAAAATATACTGATGGGTGATGGAGTAAGGATTATCTAATTTATGTCATAATTTATTCGCTTAAATTTAAATAAGTTTTCTCATTTGATTTTTCTATGTACAAACAAAATATATATTTAATTACTATAATGTTTACAATCTTTTATAAATGTTTTATTGGAATTTCTAATAAAAAATAACTATTTAAATTTCAAATGCATACAATGTTTTTCATTTATTATTCCGCTCGTCAACAATTTGTTTTTTGTTTTTTTTTTTTAATATTCTTTTGATTGCTTCGTATTTTTCCTTTTTGTTCGAGTAAATCATTTTTCTTTTTTGGTAGATCCTTTGTGTCTTAAATTGCGTGTTAAAACTAGATTTTGTGTGTTAAAGTTGCATTCGTACTTTTTTTTTTAAATCAACAAAAAAAAAAAAAAATTAAAACATCTTTCACAAACATTAAAAAAAAAAAACTCAAAGCAAACCATATAAAAGAAAAACACCCACAAACAAAAACACAAATCATCTAATCTTACAGATTTCCTATTATGGTATCAACACTCATGTGATCAATGTGGTAAATCATATAAAACACGTAAAAGCTTAAGTCGCCATCGCCGTTTTGAATGCCGTTTTACAACCGAACGTCCACTATTCCAATGTCCTTCGTGTAATTATGCTGCTAAACGCAGCGATAATTTGACCAAACATATTAAAACACATTTTGCAAAAATCCAAAAGGACTTTCTGCCATTAGCTGTGAAATTACAAAATAGTCTCAACATGGAAACGGCATAGAATTAAATAGGCATTCAACTAAAAAATCGCAGGACTCACAAATTTACAACTAAAATTTAACCAAACAAAATATTTTTGCATGAGATATCTACTATATATTTATATACATAACATACACAAACTTAATATATATTTTTGATTAAAACTATTTAACTATAACACTTAATTATATGATATTTATTTACGCATAATTTATTAAACAACAAAAAATAATTTATTTGTAATTTGTAAGTTGGAAATTTAGCGGTTATTTACTTTTTTTTCTATAAATTTGATGTAAATGCTCGTTAGTTGTATCATGCTTCTCTGTTGGTGGTGGAAGGCTTTATTCTATGTAGGTACTTGTGTTTTTTTTACCCTTTATTTGGAACAAAAAAGGCGTTGAGTCCGATATGGTGGTGGGTACACTTTGGGTGAAGGACTGACATCAGGTATAGATTCACACAAATGACAAGATAGGTATACCAAGCGGTTAAGAAAAGAAGCATTTATCGGAAGAGGAGTTTTTTTTTTGCTAAACTTAAAGGTCCTCCTACTCGTTATCGGCGACTCGTAGAAGTCCTTAAGGTCTTTATAAAAATTTCTCCAAGGCAGTGAAACTGTTAAAGAGTAACATCTTTTCATTCGATTTCCCAATCGGAAGAGTTTCTTAGACCAAACATTTACACAACGAACAGAAGTTTCAAACGGAAAGTCCGGATTTATTCGCCAATTTTGTGGGCCATTATGTGAAAAGCGTTTTTATTCAATCGCATAAGCACAAGTCCAGCGGAAGCTATAATTTCTATAAAGTAAACACATGTGGAGCTTGTAAATAAATCACATTAACAAACTTATGCAAGCCCTTTCTCCGCTCTTTGAGGTGAAGTGATAGGCTTAATTTTTCATCAAGCTTTAAATTTTGGAAAGCTCAAAGCTAATTGAACGCAAATATGATTTATATAGATTGTTTCAAAAAAGTTTTTGGAAAGTTGTAAAAAGCTCAAGAATTTACACAAAGGTTAAGCACCTGTCGCGACCGTCAGTAAACCCGAATATGTGTTAACTATCCTGAGCAATCTCCTCAATTCAGTTATTTAAACTGTGCGAGCCCTCGCCACAAAAATGTAAACTCAAGCTTGGCCCAAGGTAATGTCTGTCGAGTCAATTTCTTTTGTTTATAGGTTCGTGATTGGACAACGATCATAACCTTAACAAACTTGGAATGTATTTGGGTTGAAGGTCAGTTTCTATCAGTCCGCCACTTACGAGGGAAAAGATCAACGAGGTTTAGTACGCTCACGCAATTCCTTAGGCAAAGTATTTTTTGATCGAATTCATGCTTTTGTTTAGAATTGAAGACTAACATATCTTAGATATCTTAAACGTTACTACGTACGCATTTTTTTTCGACAATTCCGGTAACACTACACTGCGATCTTTACAAGTGATCGTACAAGTGAACCAATTCTTCCAAACCCCGTAACTCGCTGAACAGACGTTTCAAGGGTGCAAACACTGCTTAAGTCGGTCATAAGTCGATGGTGGCATCCTGTTAAGTTTTTCAGATACTTACTGTGGACTAAAACCGACATATAAGTCGGATCTGATGGTTTTAAAGCTCACACATTTGTTTTGCCTATAGGAGGCAATGGTTGTTGCTCAGTAAGCTGTATTTATTTTGAAAAATTACAGTCAAATTTCACTGAGTTGTTATTGAGAGAAAAACTACGAATACTCTGTGCGGTTAAAGCTCCATTTTTGTTTAACTTGAAACTGGATGTTTTTGTAAATATTACCTATGCGCGAAGAACCACATTTCTGGGTTTGAATCGGCTTTAATGTTCACGACATTCAGCCAATCTTACATTCTAAACAAAAACAAATTTCGTCACCTAATACTCGTTCACGGATAATGTCACCACTTATATAGCTCAAGCACTTGTTCTTAATTCTTAGTTTTATGTAATATTTTAAGTTCCTGATTGCGAAAGCCAGTTCTACCTTTAAATGTACGAAAACCGGTTTATTGGTTAAAATTACAGCCACAAACACTCACTCACGGCCTTGTCAACATATTTGAATTGAAAATAAAAATAAAATAGGTAGATGGGGCGCCTAGCTTCTCACTTATTTGAACGTGGGACCAAATAATTGAAAGAACATTTTTAAGTCCGTGCCGTATTCGAAACCGACGAATTTCAGTCATGAAAAGAAGGTATTTTCGTTCACGACTCTTAAAGTTACATACCAAACCCAAAACAGAAAATCCAAGAAAGCCTTCAGATCATCAATCTCAAGAAAAATTTATTGGAGCTCTATCATTTTTAATATCCAGACTAGAGGTACTCTATAGCTCCGGCCAAAAAGGCAATAGCATCGGAAAACTGGAGTCGAATTACGCGGGCGATACGTCATTTTGTGGATTTTACAAGAAAAACAATAGCAAATTCAGTCACGTAATACTCGATCATGTGGTTATTCAACCCCAGGCTAAAAAATTCATTTACAAAGTGATGTAAAATCTAGGTAAACCGATAGGTGTATCATTAGGGATGCTTTAACATGGGAGACGATATACATTGTTGCCATATTCTTCCTAAAATAATTTGTTAGTTTTGTTTATACACAACGCCCTGCAATTCGAAACAAAGATTCTTGAGGCAAACTGTTTTGAAACCTTTTATAACTATTCCAGTGATGCCAGGCGATAATCAAAAATATCCTTTTTACCTATGTGGTTGTTAGAAAAATTCCACGATATTCCCCACCAAAATATAGACATATAAATAAATATACTACAAATAAAAAGCGCACCCAAATTAAAATAAACAGTCTTCTATTTTTATTGTTGCTCTTTTTTTGTTGATATCGACTGATATGCGACTCGAATATGTGTAGCCTTCGACATTTTTTAAAGAGTTTTCCATTCAATAGCTAAATTTTATATTAAAGCATTCGAAATTTCCGTCCCGATTGTTTTCTTTACATAAATAATTTACAAAAATGGATTCACCCGATGCACTGCCTTTCTTTGCTGCAGTTGTCAAACTCAAACGAATTTGGATTGGTAAATCGGAGAAAAAAATCCAGATTCGCAAAAGTACTCTGAAATATGAAAAAGATTGTTTTGTTTTTTTACCAAACGAACATGAAAAGCGCTCCGAGAGCAAACAAAAAAAGGATCTGAGAGCGCCTACTCAAATACCCCATAAATGGGTAACTACCCAAGATCTGGCATCACTGCTGTACACATTATTATGCATTTAGTAAGTAAGTAGGGGTAGTAGACCAAATCAGAACAGTTAATTATGACCGTGGTGATGGCTCTTGGCTACAAGTGAGAAGGCCTTGAAATTTCTCAAATAAACCATGGACTGTGTTATCTTTTTAGTTGGTGCAACTGGTCCGTATAAACTATTCGCTTCTGTTCGGCGCACAATTTACGTCGAAGGGTCCCTGAGTTAATCACAAACAGTTTATATAGATGTCATCCTTCCGGAAAGTAAGCTAGTCTCTAAATGTTGTGACTTGCGAAAAGTTTTAGCCAACCCTACAAAAACAAAGTGTGATATTTTCAAACGCTTTAAAGTTGTTCCTTCTGTTTTTACTACAAGGCAATTAAATTTGTTAAGGACTCAAATTGTCTGACAAATTTATGTCCCTGCATCCAATAGAGCTGGTGGAACCAACACAAATAATAGCAGCCCTGCTTGCTGCTTTAAACTGAACATAATGCTACTAATGACTACCAAAAAAAAGCACTTGAGTCTGGTTAAAAACATCTTAAGACTGTAGCAATAGGAAATGATAGTATACGTAGAATGTGCATCTAAAGAGATTACAAATCGGAATACATATAATCAGAACGTCTATGATCCCTAGGCCATTCGGTAAACGATTTAAGTGCATTTTTTAGTAAAACTTTTGAAGCCGGTTAATAACTCAATAAAGTCACGTTCACTGAAAAAACCGATGGTTTCGTAATAAGCCGAATGAAGTCCACCTCCAAGTGATAAAGGGCACTTATTCTCAGCGCTGTGTCAAACTGATGTGAGAACATATCCTCGTCTTTATATTTATGCTGCCATCATTCACTTCTTCACCACTTCTTTTGGGGAAGGGGAACAACCTGCAGCGCTCCAGTAGCACTGATAGGTTTTTTGTTTTTCTTGTAATTTGTTATTTAGGGGAACTAACGAACCGCGCAGCTTTAGTTACCACCATCACCAGAGCAAGAGAAGCTTTTCAAAAAGTGTGTGTGCAATTTAAAACTACGTGCTTGCACTCAAATGTTTTTAAAAATTGATTTAAAATAAATGTATTGAGCGTACATAACACAATTATTACACTTAAACGAATGGAGGCCAACTTGTCTCAGAGTTTAGGAATATTTTCTTATTTCTTATTAGAAATAATAAATAAAATTCAAGAAAGCAATTTTATTCATGAATTTACGAGTATTTACTTCAAATAATAAAAGAAGAAATTAAACTCCAGCATATAATTAACAAAATCGTATTTATTAAATAATAATTTGCCTAAAAAAGTAATTCGTTCTACGCCATAAAATACTCTAGAACTAAATTTATTTTTTATAATTATTGTATTTGCAAAAAAAAAAAACGATGCATTCCAATCCCAAACTAAAAAAAAACAAACAAAACAAAAACCAAAACATAATATTTAATCACCTAATTTTTGTTTTACTAATTTCTCTAGTCGTCTAGTTTTAATTGCTATTGTTTCCTTTTGAATGCCCTTAATTATTGATAATTTAATTGCATTTTTTACGAAATTAAAAAGTAATTTCGCAGAACCTATATGTTACAAAAAAAAAAAAAAAAATTGAACATAATTTTTGTTGCTACACTTAATTCTGTTTGTTTATATAATTTTATTCGATTGGTTTGTAATGTGTATATTTTCTATTCTAAAAATAAATTTAAAATATTAACCTTCCATTGCATAAAAACAAAACAAAATCAAATCCATCATCAAACTCACATCTCATTTTATTTTCCATTTAATTTCGCCATACTCTCAAAAGAAAAAAGCAGAAATAGAAAAACATTCTCTTATATCAATAATTTGCAAAGAAAATAACGAATGAAAAAAGATTAAATGATATTGACCACAAAACAAAACAAAAAAAAAAAAATACATCACACCAAAAGAAGAAAAAAAAAATTTAAATTCTTTTTTAGATTTTCAACCGACATTTCTAAATGACGAAGGCCGACAACAACATGAATACCAACATCATCATCATGTGCAGCCTTTGCAAAACCAACGCCTAATACGTTTTTCTTGTCTACACTGTGGTAAAACATACGCCTCGCGAGGTACTCTTGGCCGGCATACACGCTACGAATGCCCCTACGTAAGCGCGACACCGAAATTTCAATGCCCACATTGCGATTTTGCTACCAAGCGCAAAGATAACCTCAAGTGCCATGTAATCACCCATTTAAAGCGTAAAGAGGTAGCCTTTAAAGAAGATGCAAACCTAGAATATTTATAATCATACAAAAATCAGTCTAACCACCACAGTAAGTGCTAATAGCAAAATTGAGTATAAAACAAATTACAACCGTTTACTTTGTTTTTTTTTTTTTTTTTTAATACATATAGTGCCTGAAAATGCTTAAACAGAAAAAATTAAATTGTAAAAAGAAAAATTAATATTTATAAATAGAAAATATATACACTGAGTAAAAATTCTTATAAACAAATCAGAGGTTCTATGTATTGTGAAGATAGGGTTTGCAAACAAAAAGATAAAAAAAAAAAAATAAACATGCCAAATTTAAATTTATGTATAGAGTTAAGGAAGTAGTTTAACAAATTATTGTAAGGGAACTTACTAACGGTTCTGGTTTAGTTTTAAGTGTGGACATAGACAGTAGAATGGTGGTTGCGTATAATTTAGATTTAAAAGTATTTCGCATAGAACTGGACTAGGTCTTAGACTTGTTCATGCATTGGTAAAGGGCATCGTATTCCATGTTCGATTTGAATCGCCTTAAATAGGCCAGAAAAAAAAACCGCAGTTGCCAATTTTGAACCTATATACGTTTTAATGCTATCCCCAAAGAAAAATCGGAATTATAAGCATCTTCAATGAATTTAGAAAGGCATTGATGTAAAGCACAGTCAAAAATAAGATGTAGAAAATGTACGTTCCGTTGTCCTTTCTCTATCGATTTTCGCTTTCAAAGCTTTGGTTCAAACCCCTACTAGACTTCTCTTTAATTAATTGACTGTCACAATAGCTGCATTTGTATTGAAGATTTCGTCTATAAGAGTTTATAAATACGTTAAGAGATCACTGAGGGTAATCCAGCTTAAGCCACTGTGGAACTAAACAAAGGTTGTTGATAATAAGATAAGAAAATCATTTCAATCTTTCGACGTATTCGGTTTTCTTCGGACTTAAAAGTTCCTTCTCCTTTTTTTCGAATCTAGCGGCGTAACATTTTCTTTGTTAAAATACTTAGTTTCTTCAGCTTTTTCGCTTTTGGTCTGAAGCCCAGTATACAAGATAAGTCATACGATATTGGAGCCTTAGTTGCTATCTTTTGCCCTTTTGCTCTTCGTTTAATGTATAAACTTCTGCCTGTTGAGGATCATTGCGATTCAGAAAATAGCAATAACCATAAGCTCACCTGTTAGCAGTTCAGCATTCTAGTCATTAAGCCATTTCGAGCTACTGCTAAACAGCCTTTTTATTACTTTATAAAAATACGAGGTCCCGACTTTAACTGAAGGCTGATATTTTTTTAAACGGTTATAATTATCTAACCTCCAAACCTAATGCTCACAATCCAACTACCTGCTACTGTCTGCGATCCCAGTTGAAGTTTAAGTGCTTACATCACATAGGTACATTATACTGTAAAATTGTTCCTGCTTCTAAGTATTTCAACACAAAAATATATACGTCACAAGGATAACCATAACATTTACCTACAGTCGTTTGTGAAACTCGAGTACAATTTATAATATTGTGTTATTTAAATTAAACTAAAAAAGAAGAAACAGCAAAAATGTAACAACCTTCTATATATATAAGTAAAACTCTGTATCTCCCCTAGCGTATAAGAAAAGTTTTTTTTTTAATTGTAAAACTAGTTATAACTCGAAATAACAACAATTGGTATTGTAAAACTTTATTTTTCTACATGAATAAATTTATAAATTTTTGTCTTAACCAAAAAAAAGAGAAGAGAATCGCATTTTTTTCTATTGTTTTATTTTTCATAAAAATGTTGTTATATATAATCATGGATTTTTTCAGAATTTCATAAGAAACATAGAATCACAATCGCTTCATCATCATCCTCATGTTCGCACCATCGTCCCATGCCAGCATCAGAACATATCTAAATAGAAAATAACACACAGAGCGTAACGTAAACTGAATACATTTCAAATTGTAAATATGCTAAAGAAATTAATTTTTAAACATCTATATATCTTTATTTTTCTCCCATAACATTATGTTTTCCTTTTCCTTGAATTATTCAGTTTGTTTTTGTATATTTTTCATCCCAATTCATTTTTTCTTTAATTGTTTTGCTTTTAATTTGAATTGTTTTCTTTTTTTTTCGATAAAAAAAAATCAATAAAACAAATCTTATAGCTTTGTTTAGAGCAAATAATTAAGTTTTTTATAGTTTTTGTTTTCAAGCTTCGGTTTTTTTATTGAATAATTTAGTTTTTTAATCTTAATTTTGATTAAATTGAATTAGTTCTGTTTTCTATAAACTAATTAAAAACAACTTTATATTGGAAATGACACAACAAAGAAAACAGCAGAAAAAAATAAAGAAAATAAATCGAATAGTTTACAGAGAAAACAAATTATGATTTAGTTAAGAATTAACATTTTTTTTTAAAAGCCATAACAAAGTTACAACCGATTATTTCAGGTCGAAGCAGTTCAACATCAAGTCAGACACCACCACCATCCACAACACCACATCAGCCCTTTGTCAGAGACTATTGGTACGAGTTGAAGTTTTCCGATTTGTTTAAGTTCATCAATCCGGACGGAAGGTATCAGTGTCCACGATTCAATTGCTTGAAAAGCTATAAAGATGCTAGTTCATTGCAGAGACATATCAGGTAATTATTTTGTTCACACGCTTTTATAAAAACCTTCATTTTCGGGAATGCATTTACGCTTATCAACTTGGAATCATGTGGAACTTTTTTTTAATCTGTTAACATCAATGTTCGGCATACATTATTTAATAGTCAGATTTGCCAAGAGGCAGCTTGAGGGGGGTCTAGAAATTTTGTTTTATTATCGGTACTGTCTATGTGACTGTAGACTGTACTTCACAATACTTATATAAAGTTTTTGTGCCTGACTAATAATCATCTCCAATCGTTTGCTTAAATTTACTGAAAGTCAGAATATTTTCTACTTATGCCTAATGTGACCCAAATTCGTAAAATTTAATGTGGACATTTAAAATTATTTTGGATGGCATTAAATTTCGTACCTCTTAAAAAAAAAAATATCCACCACTAACGATCTGTAAAGTATGCCGAATGCATTTCATATTCTGTACGGCATTCAGTGGAATGACAGAAATTAATGGTAACCAAACAGTGTTGTGAAAAACAAGAGCGTAACGAAAAGCGAAACATAATTGAACTGCCCCGCTCGCCAGCAGTAACCCAACAGTGGAGTGAGTTTACGGAGTTTTAATACTTATTACATTGTGAAATTTCTTCTGTTCCAGCAGAGTATGTTAAAATGTCTGAAAATTGGAGCGTAACGAAAAGTGAAACACTATTGTACGTATCGAATGAAATGCTATACAACCAATTGACTAGTTGCCAGCCAAATATGTATACTAACTAGGACTACATGGTTTATGTTACGAATGCCAGTTATAATATTGGCATCGTGGGTAGACCTTGAAAAGTGTTATAAGCGAAGTACATTTTGAATGTTAAAATGCAAGTTGCTAAACTCGTCCTTCGTCTTCTGTCTGTCTCGCGAGGCGCGACAGTTGTTTGCATTACTTTTCATGGGGCGTTTCCTTTAGAAACATGCATTTCGTGCTTCTTCTTTTTTGTTGGCTTTGAGTTAGAGTTGTTGCAGTTATAATTATACCGACTCAATAATAAATATCATTTGATTTCATTTGTTAGGTATAACTTTTTATTTTCCATACTCATGGAAAATGTTACCCCAAGGTTTCCCTTGCATCTACATTAAACTATTCAAAAAGTTAAATAATTTATTTTATTGCGAGAAAAGGTGTCTTTCGAAGTTACTCCTCTCGCACCGTTGATGGGTTAGTTGGCAAGTTGGCTATAAACGCAACGAAATGTGTGAAACACCTTTGAACGACCCAGCAGCAATCTATATGTGGAGTGAGTTGAGCACTTTTCAATATCCGTAAGGCTGTTAACATTTGTCTGTCATTTGAAATTCCGAAAAAATCCATATTTGAATACTTGAAGTTATTTATTTACTTACTTAGTCAGCTCTTCAGTTCGAACCGAGGCCTTAACTATCAAGCCTTTGCAGTTAGCCCCATCCTCAGTCAATTGCAGTTTGTTGGTCCTTTTCTACTTATGCGCATCACCTAAGACGACGTTTTTCTCTACTGCGTTGATCCACTTCATTTAAACCGAAGTCTCTGTGTCCTAGCCATCTCAAGCGCCCAATTTGCACTTTAACTATTTTGATGTTGCTGTACCTACAGCTTGTATAGTTCGTCCTATTTTTCAAAATCTATTAAAGCATCTATTAAATATTTAAAAAAATAAATGTTCTCGCCAAATTGCCAAGAATTTCATCATATATGTCTGGCTTGAAATGGGAAGCCCCGTTTTACAATTTCGATTCCGTAATTATGGTCGATTTTCATTCAAAAACAGGGGTCAGATTCTGTAACGTTTTCGAAAAACTTTTTCGTGCGCACGAATGACCCCAGGCCTTTCGGTTCATTTTCTTAACTATTAAGTTTGTTTTGCAATAATTGATTGAAAGATTTGTGTAAATGCTTCCAACAAATTTTTGGTTTCTGATTGAAATACACGTATTTTAACAGATAGTTAAACATAGAGTTTATTTGTTTCCTCTCTTTCTTTCATAGATATGAATGCGGCGGACAAAAGAAATTTCGTTGCCTCATGTGTGCTAAAGCATTTTCACAAAGCTCCCACCTAAAACGGCACCTCGAATCTGGTGTCTGTGTCAAATATTATTTATGAGAAACATATTTTTTAAAACTAAATAATCAATAGTGTGAACAATTAAAATTTAGGTAAAAACAAAACCGAAACGAATTTATTGGATGCCACATCATTTTTAAACAAAAAGAAAAAAAGAAAAAAAAAAATGCAACTAGATAAACAAGCAAAACAAATAGTGAAAAATATTTATTATTAGACAATTTAAGAAAAACGTATATAAATAAATAATTTATATAAATATATACAAATAATAGAAGAAAAACAAGGAATACAAAACAAGAATTATATAATATAGTAATAATGATGTATAAGAAACGTACTGTGTTGATTTTGTTGCCAAAAAAACTAAATACATATTTAAAAAATGAAAGAACAAAAGAGATTGAGATGTAATCTCTCAAAATTATATATATTATACATATATATTTGTTGAATTGTTATTAAGTTTGACAAACAAACATTGTTTACTGAAAAATGAAAGCAAAGAAAATAGTGAAATAAATTATTACACGTAACGCATGTACATAATTATGATGTGTACACATTAGGAAAATGGAAGCAACTACGTATACATATTATATACATATATATTCGAATATATATATTTATTTAACTTTGTTCGAGTGCCATTTAAATTGTTTGTTTTTAAAGAATATATATTTATTATAACATAATATATCATGATATCTAATATCACAAAAGAAAAAAAAAACAAAAAAACAACTCCCCTCCTCCGTTCTAAAACAAAAAACGAATAGTGAAAAACAATAATTTGTAATAGAATAATTACATAAAAAATGAATAATATATATATAATAAAGTTTCCTTTTGTTTGTTGTTAATTGTTAATTATTTATTATTACTATTATTACATTAATTTTTAAGAAAGCAAAAGTGTTAGTTATTTGAAAAGATATTTATACATGTATGCCAAATTTATAAAGCAGCTCAGAACTTTGTGTTTATTATTATTATTGTTGTTTCTTTATTATTTCTCTTTTTAGTTCTATTCGTTGTTCTCTAACAATAAGCTCTCTTAGTTCAAAAAATATACTACACACATACATGCATATATATTTATAAAAGAAATGTTGATTTGTTTGTTAACCCACGCAAGATAAAAAAAAATGTTTTTGTTGTTCGTTATGTGTTATAAAAAAAAAAACAAGAATCTAGTTAAAATAGTAATTAAAAAAAAAAGAAAAGAAAAACAAACTAAAAAAATCGAAATGTATACTCCAAAGATATCAACCAAAATACAAATGAAAACAAAGATTGCCATATTAATATTTTAATTTTATTAAAAAAAAAAACGGAAAAAAAAACAAAGAAGTATATATTTATACTTATATACGTATATACGATGATATTGTTATAGTACCTAAACAAAAACCAAGAAGTAGGAAAACAAATTGAGATTTTAACCAAGAAAAAAAAACAAATTATATATACATATATGATATTTTTACATATACGAAAAAAAATGGAAAAAAAGATGAAAAAAACAAGTCAAAATAGAGAAACATTTGAAATACAAAACAAAAAAGAAGAAAACATATTTCTTGAGTTTTATTTTAATCAATACAAGAAAAACTAGTCGTTCTCCTTCCTCTCGATATTCTCGTTCTGGATGAACATTTTCCCATGTAATAATAATATTATCCAACAGATTTAACTTTTTTTTTTCCAATATTCTTTGTTATTTTTCTTTTTCATTTTTCCTCTCTTATAGTTGAAGAGGAGATCTACGTCGACGACGTGGAAGACTACTTTGAAGAGGAACTCGACGAACAATCCACAGATGAAGAGGACGAAGACTTGAGCCAGCAGAAAGTAGAAGTCTGCTTCATTAAAAAAGAAATTGTTTCCAAGTATGTCGTAGAACAGAGTCGCGCAGTGAATGTTGAAGAGGACAAGCGTTTGCCAGCGAAAGAAATTGTCTCCTATCAACGATTTGGACGTGCAGATAGAAAGATTCTAGCTAAACCATCGTTTAAATGTCATCTGTGTGGCTTTGGCTGTTGCTATAAACAAACATTATTGCAGCATTTTAGTGTTGCGCATCCTACTTGAAAAAACAATACAAAACAAGCCTTACAACTGTGGTCCGGAAGTTATGTTCAGACTTTGTTTGGATTTACAGAAATAAAATGCACATAAATAAAATTCATTGAATAAAAAAATGTGTATGCGTCGTTTTTTTTTTTTTGCTTAAAACATTTATGGCTTACAGACATATTAGAGTCAGGTCAGTTGTTGGTGTTTATTTTTATTAAAAATTGTTTTTTTTTTAATTTTATTTCACTAACAATTGCTACCGTAACATCAGTACACGGTACTACCTGCGACTGTTTTCAGTGTTTTTTTCTTCTTTTTTTTTCTAACAAATCATTCAAATGTCAACTAAATTGTTTATTTGTTAAAGAAGGCCTAGATTCATTTTGTTTATTTGGAGAAGGTTTGTGCTTTGTTAATAAACAACTTAATCAGTATTGTTTCCAGACCTGTCCTTGACCCCATTTCCGTATTTTCTTCCACAATTTCTTGCTCGTTTACTTGCAGAATTCAAGCGACTTTTTGTTTAGCCTTAGCTTTGATCCACTGCCAGGAAGACCATTATTTTAGACAAGAGGATCGCACTGCAGGGGATTGCTGCAAAAATCATCAAAATCCTCATTCAATCACCCAGCTAAATTTTGTGGTCGTGTGGGAAATACTTTGTGAGATAGCTGTTCAAACATCATTTGCAGTCACAAACAGTGATTAAGTTAATGAGGTATTTTATATTATGATCAAGTTGTTTGCCAGAGTTTATAAAAACACTAAATCACAATTTTTATATAAATTAAGTAAAATTGTAGACAGCTTACGAAAAAAGTACTACTGGTCCTCCTAATCAATTAAATACTAATTTTAAATTGTAACTAAATGCTCAATACTGAAAATCGATCCATTCCTTGTGGCTAGAAATATTATTGGCAAGAGTTTTCTTTCGAATGTCACCCTTACTCAAGAAGTACTTGCTTAGAGTTGAAATACTGCTGCAAAATTAAGACTAATAGCAGTTTTGTGAACATAGTTACATTACAAATTCAATTACATACATTTTTTATTACTTTATATATCTACGCTGAGATAAACTTCAAATTAATGCGAATTCGGATTTTTGTACCTCCTTAATTGGCAATTGCTTAAGTTCGTGATTTGTTTTTGTACATTTTTTCTTTCGATTGGATGGGTATAAAATTCGTGGTTGAAAAACGCATGTTGTTGTAAGACTCTAAATGTAAAACTCTAAACTAACAAGATCTCAAATTAAACTCCCAGGGAAATGCTTTTCCTAAAATTGTTCTCGTATACATAGCGTCGAAAAACGTAAGTGAACTCACTGCGCAATTTGATGCATAGAAAACTCGTTATTTGAAAAATGTCTCACTCTGGGGACTCTGCACATTTGAGTAAAAGCAATCGCCATATTTTCTCATTTGGAATTCTTTTTGGGTATTACCCTTCATTAGTTCAAGGTCAGCAAATTTGATTAGAAGGACTGCCATTTAGGACTTTATAATTGGCACAAAAAAAAAAAAAAAAAAACAGTGCTTGCAACCCAATAAAGAACAATAAATTAAAGTTAGTTGCACCTTTGAATATAAATACCAAATTGAAAATCGTTTCATTGTAAATTAGCCAAGAGTTATTTTTTGTATAACGTAAACTTAAGGTAGGTTAAGTATATAGTATGAACCTACAAATTGTAAAAAAAGAAAATTTGTATTAATGTCAACAATTATCCAACAAATACATTTCATAACAGCAACAGTGGTGGTTAAACATGAAATAATTCAATAATATCACCTCTATTTGCATTGCTACTCACGTCACTGACATTTAAATAAAATTGGTTTTGTTATTTGTTTATTTTGTAAAACTTTCGTTTAGTAAATAAAAGATTTCCACAGCTTACAATAAAACAAAATGTAAAATTGAAACAAGTAGAATATCAAACATAATATATGTTTAGTTTTTTCTTGTTTCATTCAACAATAAGAAAGAGCACAAGTAAAGTAATGTACTATCTTTTTATAAATGCATCATTTTTATTTCTTTATAATATTTCACAATTAAATGTTGGCAAAAAGATACATCCCTTTTCATTCTTCTCCTACTCATTAGAGCCATTCAACGTATTTTGTTTTTATTTAAATTTAATTTAAGTTATTAAAAAGTTTATTTATCCAAACCGCATTGAACTAACATATTTCTTTTCTTTCTCTCATATTTCAGACTCCTGGGCCATATCGATTAAGTCGGTCACATCATTAAATAGTGTAGCGATCAGTCGCCTAAGTCGACCCACTGGTTCACGTAGTGATTCAGTTGGTCGACGTGTTGATCCAGTTGTTCGACGTGTGGATTCAGCTGCCAATGCGCATCACGTTTGTCCGAATTGTAATAAAATGTATACGTATAAAAAAAATCTAGCACGACATTTGAAATTCGAATGCGGTGTCAATCCAACGCAAAGTTGTGTCTATTGTTCGTATGTGACGCGATATAGACACAGTCTAAATGCTCATATCAAAACACAACATCCATTATCGTATGACCTACAATGGCAACCAACCGATATGACAGCAAAGGATTGCGATTGAGAAGCGACTTTGGGGCTGTGGTAGTCGTCGTATTCCTTTTGGATCTTTCGAGTGAAATCTTCTTCGGCACAACGTCTTAAATAAATGTTATCTTGTGAGAGAGAAAAAAGAAAAACAAAAGAAATTGTAAATAACTAATAGTTTTTTTATTCATTTTATTTGAAAATTGAAATTGTTCTGAAGATTGAGATTGTATTTCTGTTTCATGAGGTATTCTTCTATTTTCACCGGACACTGTTTTCTCAAAGAAGCGAAATTATTGTTTGGTTTTTTATGGTTTGTTCTCATTTGGTAGAAATATTTTTACAAGAACTTAATCCTAAGTAGAAAACAAGTTAACTGAAAACTTTTCTAAATTTGTAGATATCTCTAGGAAGAGCCTTTGAATAAAGCTATAAATAGAGCTTTAACATATTGTTCTGTAATCGAGGCTTGTATAAAAGCATTCATCGAGAAATATAGCTTGTTCGTAGTTCCTAGCCTTCCAGTCTTATGACAATGGGCTGTAAATATTCTAAATCAATTTGTTACGTTTGCGTCTTTTACCGCCTGACAACAGCATACAACCCATCCATGACCATCTCATACTCATTGTACTCAACTTTGAAACATCTGAACTTCTGGCCGACTTATCGATCTGTTATTACATCCCCCAGTATATTTATCCTCTTCGAACATCGCCGTGAATGATTAAAACTATTTTGTTTCTTAAAAAAAAGATTAACAAAAATAAAATATAAACAAAATCATATGTAAAACAATTTAAATTGTCCTATAGATCATGTAGTTGAGTTGTAGTCATTTGAAATGGTCTTCTTGACTATGAGAGAGATATGATCTATTTTGGCTAACAGCTTACGCCTGCTTCTAAGCTTTCTTTGCAATTGTTACTTTTGTGGAGGCATGTTATTTCTGCGAAATATGGTGATAACACCAGTTGTTTTTGGTGCTGTGGAGCTTACTTTGCACAGGGCTAAGTCTTGGATTATCTATATTTTATAAATCGACCATTATTTACCTGTTACTCTTCCTCTTTGTCTTACTTCCATAGTCTTCCCTTTCTTGGTTATGCGTTTAAAAACATTTATAGGTTTATCAAGTAATCTTTAAATAAATGCGTGTTTCATTGCTCAGCTTTATGCTGCTGCAGAATACAGTTGGGTTAGGTTTTCGGTGGCGTTTTAAAACGAATAACAAATGGTCTTACTTACTCCTTGTGTTTTTTTAATAATTTGATATGATTTTTAGTTTCTTAAGATCTAATCATTTATTTGTGAGTGCTTTTCTCTGTGGATCTAAATTCTTGTTCGTACTTTAACTGAAATTAGAATATTGATAGGACGAGACGATACATTATGAATTGGTTCTTACTTTACTTTTCAACAATCTTTTTGCCGTTTGATTACATTACTGAAAACATATATTTCTTCTAAACAAATGATTTCAAAACATTTTGCATGCTTACCACCCTCTGAGTGAGTGGCCGGTAATGACACATATTGTAGAAATGATATTCAGTCTGTCTAGAAATCAAACTCTTCTAACTCTGATTCAATCTTTGCCGCTAAACATATCGACCCACTTGTTTCAACTTAGGTTTTTCTATAACATTCGGATTTGTTTTGAATCAGAAGTATCAAAGTAAATAAAATGTGTTTAGAGGACCAGCATTGTTTTAGATTCGAAAATGGGTATATAACTGGTTATTCTTTTCTTTAAAACAAATCAATTGGTGCAGTTTACTCATAACCTTGAAGTTTCTGAACCTACTTACTTATTTCTTCCGTTCTTGCGCAAATATAGCTACTAATACTACCCATAGATTAGAACACATCCAGCAATTAAGTGTTCTATTTTTATTGTTTCTTGTTGATAATTTTGGTCGGGTCTGCTCAAATCCGATCGATTACACTCCATTAAGGGCGACTTCTTGAAGATCTATTTCCACATTATCTTCATATCTCCACCGAGATTGAATCTTGAAACTTCAAATCCTCCACGATTTAGCTGAAACCCTTAGGAAGGAGTGCTATCAGTAATTTAACCTTTGATACACACTTAGTTAAAAATCAGAAAATGAAACTATTAATACTCGTATGAAAGGATCAGCCTCCCTCCAGATCAATATTTTTTTCCTTTTTCTTCTCTGAAGTGCAATTTCAATTTGAAAATAAATTTATGTTTTAAATAACATAATTTAAATTTCATCATTTCAGATATAATTGGATATGCGACCACAAAGTCAATGAACAGATATACTATTTTACTCCTTTATATTCTATGTATTTGTAAAACATTAAAACTTTGTATGGGAGAATTTTGATGGCGGCATTAAATCGATGCGCGGTTTTTTATTTCTCAATAACAGCCAAATATTGTCGTAATTATTTGTAAAAAATTGTATTTATATTTGTTTTTGTTACGACAAGCAAGAGTAGCATTCAAATTTAAGACAGAAATATATTGAATTTGTGATAGAATTTGTCTTAGCGGCAGATTGGTGGTGTTTATTGTTTATGTTTATATATTTCTAAGATAATATTATTTGTGTTTTTGTTCACTGATTTTAAGTTATTTGTATTTTTTGTTTTGCTAATTAATTAACTTACAAAATTAATTCTTAAATTTTGAATAACCATATACGTTACCTACTTATTTTCAACATTTCCTATCAGACCCTACAATCAGATTTAAAATCGAATTTCAGTTAAGAGCTCCATAAGTTTTCTACTTACTCGTAGAGCCTGGCAGACAGGTGATTGGTTGCATCGAACGCTTTTTTACGCGTTTAAGTTTTGAAAGACACGGAGAGTGAATTTAGCATTTATAGTTCTCAATCAGGAGTCGAGTCGTCAAACATGTAAATACGCTCCGTTCACCGAATTATTTCAATGTTACACATGAAAAAGAGTTAAATTTCTTCATGTTTTGCTCCTTCACAGATGTGACAATTCGACCTTAGATTGTGGTGCATTTATGTTTAGTTCAATTTAAAAATCCATGCAATAAATGAAATTAAATTCTCAATAGTAGAAACAAATTCAAAACATGCCTTGTAACATATACATATTTATATATATATTACAATGTATACATATTTCTTTCCATCTACTGCTCTATCTATCTTGATGTTTGTTGAATCTTAACAATAGTTAAGAGAGTCAGTCAATTTGAAAATTCTATTTGAGATTGAAAGTGTGTCCAAATGGTTGGTGATTTTTAAATGGCTGTTCTGGAGACTTTCTTACAGCGTTATACAAAATTTCAACTTTATCCTAACCAAATTAAAACATGATTGATCAAAGAAAATTATGACCAAAAAACGTATCACTTTTATATATAACGACATTCCATCTTACATCAAAATATCTCTTGACCTTCCATAGCTATGTCGTTTTATTAAGTGAATAGGTACCTAGAGTGACTATGAAAGATCACCTGCTTTAATTTTCGAAATTAAACTGCAGATCGTATAATTGACCGTTGATTGTTGACAAACGATAGTGAAATTGATAGACCAATTTTTTGTTTTTATTCTCAATCAACTACTCTTCTGGAAATCGTCCTCGTGGGAGCTTACATAGTATTTACAAACTCTACTTGAGGTGGAACTTATCTGCCGCTAACTTAATTAGAAACATATGGAATTTCTTCACCGAATGACTGTGTATTTTCTTTTTCTTTTGATTTTGCTGCATTGAATTTTTTGTGAATTTTTATTTTTAATTTCTCTATATAATATACACAAAAAAAAACTTCCGTTTGCAGGTAGGCTAACAACTAAGTAACTTAAAGTAAAACAAGTCTAAATAAATGTATACCATCCTCATATCTAAGGAAACAAAACCGTAGTAAAAAAAAACAAAATAAATATTAAATAAAAAAAGAAATAAAATAAAGCTTAAACAAACAAATTAATCGTGTGTTGTGTACTGTTGATATGCTACAAATAATTTTAGACATAATATATTTTATGTATTTTGTTGTTGTTTTAAACAATAACGGGTCTAACATTTTCGTGGATGGAATGAGTATTGTTATTTAGTTTTTTTTTTTTTTTTTCTTACTAAATTACCATCAATAAGATTTCACCAAAATTAATTATTTTGGATAGGTGTATTTTTTTTATTGAATTGTTTACAAATTCAAAACATCCACATATTTACTAATTGTTATTTTTCGTTTGTTTAATTTATTTTTCCATTCTTCAGTGAAACATGATAAAAGTGAGCAGACTGATATAACACCAGAAGAATTTGAATTGGATGATTGTCTCTTGGAAAGTAATGACATTGTTATCACACAAAATAAGGATGGCTTTGTGTTGCATGTAAAGAAATTAAGTAATGTCACATCAACAAAACTTACAACGTCGGAAGAAGACCAAGCTGCAGCTGTGGCTGTTGCTCAGGCAACGGGTCAAGCTCATGTTACGGACATACAGGAATTGGGCGATTGCAAACCAACATTGACAACATTAACCACGAGTCATGCAATTAAACTACCGTCGTCGGAATGTGGTGAGTGTTGAGATTTATTGGTGTTATTTTTTTTTGGAAAGTCATCAATATCAGAAAGTTGCCCTACTTTGAGTTGATATGTTGTTCTCTTTTAAATAACCACGGCTACGTTGGTTGATCAAATGTTCACTTTGTAATAAGTGAAGATCAATGTATCAACACAAACTAAGTGTTTGTGCTAATCAGTAATCGATTTTAGTCTTCAACTGTTTTTTTTTTTTTTTTTTTGGTTGGTTGAGACATGAATTCCTTGATAGATTTTTTTTTTAGTTTATTTATTTCCTGCAAAAATCGGATTTAACTAGCAACTGAGCCACTTCATCGGACACAATCAAAAAACACTTGGTATACTGTGGCGTATACGTAACACTTTGGAATAATTTTTGTATAGCTCTCCCAAAGCAAACAAATTTGAATTTGTTGGAACATTGTTTGAAGGATTTGAATGCATTAAAGCAGTTTTTACCATTTGATAGATTTTCTACATTCTGTCTTAGAAATGGTAGGAAACGTTCTAGTAGGAAAGCATAGAAACATCAACATTCAAGATACACATAATGTAAATGTATTTCAGGATAGTGATCATTTCTTTTCCCCATCGAGGGGATGGCTTAGGTATTTGTTGCGGATTGCAGTACAATTGAATTATTGTATTTGATGCAAAAGTGATGTAAACATCTGTTACATTCGGATTATTTACATGCATAAACTTCCTGATTGGGTCGCAATCAATGTCGAATTTGTTTGCCTAGAAGAAGGTTGGATATATCGCATAGATCTACTACTAAAGCTGTTAAGTTTAAATGTCACCCAATCATGCATTCACGTCTGACCCTGCCACAAGTATTACCATGAAAAACCTCAACCTTTTGCCAATAAGAAAGCTATAGATATTACATATTCTTAAGAAAATGTAAATTATTTCTCGTCAACAGAATTGATCAATATAAAAAAGGTATGCCCAACATCAGCCATTTCCGTGCCCCACACAACAACAACGACAATAATCCAACCACAAATCCAACAAGTCCAAGAGCACCATCCGAACATTGTCTGTGCCAATGCCCAGACCATAAACACCCTCATCGGTCTGCGTAGTGTACAAATTGAACCCAAAAGTCTGGGCCCACGCATCAAGTATTCCCGTGGCAAAATCATCAGCCCCCAAGGAACAACCATTCACATGGATTCCGACAAAGTTATGCAACATCACCATCAAGACCTAACCGAGACCACAAAATATGAAATTTCTGAAATCGATTTGAACAATGCTCAAACATCGGCATCGATAATAAGCGATCTGGTCAAATATGCCGAAATCGATGATATCGAACTGCCCGATGGCACTAAAATTGGCATTGGTTTTGCGCCAACAGAAATCACCGAAATGCATACCACACAAACAACAACTCAAATCACCGAACACCAACAACATCAGCAACAACATCAACAGCTTCAACATCAATCGCATCAGCAACAAACCGACGACGGTATGGAGCAGGTATCCAATCAAGAACCGATCATTTCCAAAAGCTATACGATTCTAACAACGAGACCGATGAAGCAGGAAAATTCATCGAGTTCGACGACCACCTATGAGCTGACGCTCAGCGACTCATCGCTCAGTGACACCAAATACGTGTGCCGTCATTGTGGCAAGAAGTATCGTTGGAAGTCGACGCTACGCCGTCACGAGAATGTTGAATGCGGTGGCAAGGAGCCCTGCCACCCGTGCCCGCACTGCTCGTACAAGGCCAAACAACGTGGAAACTTGGGCGTACATGTGCGCAAGCATCACCCGGACAAGCCACAATTGGAGAGTAAGCGTGGACGCAAGTAAGAAGCGAATTTTTTTATATTCTTATGAACTATTTAACTAAAACAAAATCCTTCCCTTCTTTTTCTTTGCCCAGTTAAAATGATATATTCTATAAAAATATATATACAACCACAAACAAGTAAGAAGTGCAAGTAAAACCTATCAAAATTTTAGATTTACTCCTAAAAAGTAATCGAGTTAAAAACTTAAATTGTAAGCAAAGAGAAACCACTTAAAAAAAATGTTTATCTTAGGCATTATTCTTTTCTTTTTTTTCCTTTTATTAGAACTAGAACAAAAGTGTAGAGTTAGAACAGAAATAAATAACAACAAAACAAAAAATCACAAACTTTCGTTGTAAGATTTTTAAAAGTAGCTAATAGGAAACCAACCAAATTTTTGGATTAATTTTTTTTTTTTGAGAGTGTATATTCGTTTTTCTTTTTTCCTAAGTATATTGAAATTACATTAAATACATTTTCAACGGCGATTGTAACCGGGCAGTTGGAAATCATGTGAAGGCACAGCTTTTACTGATGTTCTTTCTAATGTTGTATCGTTTGGCAATGACTGAGGGACGTAAATATATTCTTTCGTAATCAATACGAATATTCAGTGCAAATTTGGACCATCGAATTGCTGTGGATAGTTATCAAGCTTCGAGTAAAACGCTGTTCCTTCATAGAAGGCTCAGCAGTTTTGTATGGCATGTACACTTTTGCTATTTTATACTACGAGTACGTGATGCGAAATAGGCTGAAGCAAGTATTTCAAAATACTGCCGACTTTGCTACATTTTAAAAAGCAATTTGTTCTCGCTGTGCATTCACATAAATATCTTCAAACATCTGTGTGCATTCGCCTGCATTGTAGCGTTACACATCTTTATCAGCTATTGATTTGCTTTACTTGCAATAACTACTAATTAAAAAAAAAAAAAAAAACTAAAGAGTCGATAACCTTATATCAGCTCCCAAATTCTTTATTTTTGTTACACTTTTTTTTAATTTCTTTTTATATTATAATTTTATTTGTTGTTTGTATGTTATTGAGTTTATACAAAAAATCTTTATTATACATTTATATTTTAAAATATTTTTTCATACATGTTTTCCTAATTCCTGTATATTATTATTTTTTTTATTCAAACTATTTTTAACAGAAAAGTGCAAAACTTGTTTCAAAGAAATAATTAAAAAAAAATCATATTTGGCGAGGCCAAACTTAAAATTAACATTAAAAAACAAACGCATCAAAATGATTTTTATTTTTTGTACTCAGTTTGATGAATTTTTTTCCCTATTTGCGTTAAATGATAGTAATTTGTGTTCAAAGGAAAACGTTTTTGAGTTTCTAGTATATTTATTCGTGGCTAAGCGATTGTTTTGTTTTAATTGAGAAATCGTAGCTAAATATTGTGCACAAATACATTTATTTTATTTCACCAGATCATTTGTAGAACATTAATTTTATAGAACAATAAAATGGAGACTAGTAAGTAGGCCAGATTTGATGGAAAATTTCTATTTTTGAGACGATTATTATGAAATCGATTATGCCAATCAAAATTGTCTGTTTCTCAAATTCTTTATTCTTCGAAACCGCATATAAACTAGGCATAGCTGAAAACTTTCATTGAAAATGCAAGAGAAACCAATTGATTGAGATTGTAGCTAGTTATCTATCAGACATCAAATTTCATGCACGAATTTGACACAACTGTTTTGTAACTGGTTGGAAATATATATCGAGGCGTTAATTAATATAAATCATCATACATTACTCTGATGTGAAAATTCTAGCCAAACTGACAAATAATATGGCAACCATTAAATGAAAAGATTTTTTGATTCAAATGTTTTTCGTGACAACATTATGATTGCTGGGCCAAGCGTTTCACTCAACTTAACTGGAGTTTCGGTCATTTTTGACGCTGGCCAACCTAACAAACCGTACTATGTTGTAACATTGAAAGAATGTAATTCCTATATCTATACACACAAGATTCTGATTAGTCTTAATGTATCTTGGGTGAAGCATTATTGCCCACTTAATATTGCAAAAGTTCCAATTACGTTTTCCAAATCCCGATGGAGTTACCAACAAATTAACGACTCTGTTGGATTGGAGTCTTAAAATATGTGAAAGATTTCTAAAAACGATTACTAGCTCACTAAAATATTGCCGAAATTGCCGAAATTAACAGTGTAAAGACATTTCATTGAAGGACATGAAGTGGTCTTCGATAGAAGGTTGAATTAGTGCCTTTCCACTCCACTCAAAGAACTGTGTTTCTCTCGGTTTTGCAACCTGAACCAGACTTTTATTTAAATACCAGTTTGTTGCAATATTAAGAGTTGGTTAAAAATGAAAGCAAACATTTGTTCATACGCGTTTTTTATGATTGTATCGATTTTTAAGACCTACGCTCTAGAGTGTTGGCACTCCAGTAGCGCCACAGAAATGCGTGCCCATTTGATATATATAGTACAAATCTTTTTAAAACACATTCGACATTACAATATTTGGCACATATCTGGTGTGATCTGTATGCCATCTATTTAAAAGAAAAGATCGACAGAAAGAAGTTAAGCCATCAGACACATTGTTAGTTTTTTTGCTTTGTTTCTTAAACACCAGTTATTAAAAATGTCGTGCATTAAAATACTTGTATTTGTTTGCAGAGCCCTTAATAAAATGTCTAACTGAATATTAAATCAATATTACTGTTATGTATCTTATTTCTAATTCAATTGGCTTATTTTTCGTTTTTCTATTTGTGTGAAAATTCTAACTAAAAACTATTTTTCTTTTAAATACATTTTTAAAGTCATTTCATATCCTGTTTAGAGGCTAGACAGTTATTACAGAAGGAAAGTCCCCCTCCCCAAACTATGTAATTGATTTTTTATAAATAATATTCTTCAGATATATATATATATATATTTATAAATGCAAAAGTGCATATATCTTGTAACTACTTTAATCTAAAATCAGAAATAAATAATAAATTTATATAAAAACACAACACCCTACAACAGAAAGTGAACTACCCATTGTACAAAGCTTTACAAATATAAATCCTCTCTGTGGCACGCATTTTTTTTCCCGAATCGCAACTTTACTAACAATAAATGGAAGGGCGCCAAAAATACATTATAACGAAAAAAATAAAGAAATGGGTATTAGTTATAAACTTATCTCTGAGTAGTTTCTAAAACAAATTGCGGATTATTATCTTAGTCGTACTATAAAAAAAATAAATATTATATGAATATATATGTTGTATCGGAAATAAAATCATACAAAGTTTTACAAGAAGAAAAACAAGAAAGTTCGAAAAAAAGAGTATAAGAAAAAATTTTAAAAAAAATTAGACGAAGCACTCCAGATTAAAAAAAAAGAAGCGATAGAAAAGTATATATACACCATAACTAATAGTCGTACATACAAGTTTTATTTTTAAAGGCAAAAAATACAAAACAAAAAAAAAAAAAAACAAAAACATTAAGATAAAATGTAAACGAGAAAAAAGTGAATGTAAGTGTCGTTTTATTCATATACAAACAGAAAAAGAAATGATAAAATATGATTAAGGAAATAAATGTGTTTTATTTGAATTTGTTATTTCATTTTTCTGTTTCAATTTTCAGGTGCGCAGTCAGACGATTCACTTGTGTTCTTAATCCCTTACTCATCCCAAACATCAATCCCTTGTTTTTCCATCTCTTTATTTATTTTCAGATAACGGGTTCCATTTTTAGGCATTGTTGAACTGCTACTAACGTATTTTTCTTTTTTGTAGGTCCTTACGAAAGAGACGTCTTCATCATTGCTTTTGGTATGTGAGTAAGAGAACTGTCAGTGAAAGGTAACAAGCCGGCTGTCGGGCTTTTGTTTACTGTATTGTTACTAACATATTCTTTTTTAGGAAAAAAAAAAGAAAAAAAAAGTGGCAAAACACGGAACTAAAATGAAACGCAGAAGACAGAGAGGAGGACACAATCATGACTTGTAAATGACTTCATAATTAAATCAGAAATCCCTTTTATATGTGTGTTGATCCCCTACTGTCAATTTTAAATACAAATGTGTTTATTTTATGATTTTTTTTTCTAATGTTTTAATTGTTTTTTTTTTTTTTTTGTTGCCTTCCCTTTTTCCTTTTTTCGCTCTTATGAGTTTCAATTATTTTGTAGTTAGAGTTGTACAACAAATGTTGTGCTGAAAGAATCCATTGCAACTTTTTTTTATTTGTTTATGATGACATCGATATAGTGTAGTCGCTGATATTTTTGGTAAGTGCTTTGTTTTTTTTTTTTTAATTACTAGAAAAGGCGAACGCTGTTGAAATTGTGACGTCCTATATCTCGACTGCGACTATCAGTCGGGTGAATTTCAAGCAACTCAGCTTGACGTTGTGCCATAAACGAGTGGTGATTGAAAACTGTGCTCAATCATTTAGAAACCAAGCACTTTGTCCGGTAAAATTAAGTTTTATCTTTGAAAGACTTAGCCAAGCGACGATAATTAAGTGGACAAAAAGTCCTTTGTTTCGACAACAACTCCTTCATTTGATGAGAATTCCTTACGAGTCATTTAAATAGGTACATATATTTGAAAATCTGTTCATAAGGTGTTCGGGTGGCAGGCCACATCGAGTGCAGCCTCACTTACGCCAGGCGCCAGTGAAAGAACATCTTCATGAAGTGTGTGTTTTCAATGAACACTTTTCTAAGTGAATCAAAGTAAAGAAGAATTTTCTCCACTGTATTGCAAAAACTATTATCTGCTTTGAAGTATTGGAAATTTCTGTACAGATATTCAAATGGTAATGCGTGTCATAATCTCGAGCCTATGCGATAGATCGCGGTTAGAGTAAGCAAAAGCTATGTAGAAGCAAAAATGTGTGCATACATCGCTTAAAAGCATTGTTTGATTTACTCCGAACTTTGAAAGTATTCCGATATCGAATCGGTCTGATTTTGGTTTCGGAACATTTTTCGAACAAAAATACCCATCGCCATGGGGCTCGAGTGGAACATTCCTCCGCCATTCTTCTCCAAATACCATTAAAATATGAATCATCTTCCAGGAAATACTTAACAAACGACAAAAGTCTATCTGTGTGTTTAAAAAAGAAGAAGTTTTGTGTCAGCATTACCTATCTTCATCATAAATACTTAAAAAAAAGGAGCAATGGAAACGTTGAGTAGTACCTACCGTATTGTAATGCCTTTTAAGCTCTTTCCTACTTAAAAAAGAAAACGCTGGTGATAAATATAATTCTTGAACAAGTATTGCTTGCTTAGACTTAAAACGACCTAAACAACAACCGATTTGTTTATGGTTCTTCCCATAATCATTGCTCATTTAGGATTTGCTTTTCACATGCTTCTCATTATGTTGTTATCTCGCTCATCGCCAATGTATTTATTCAAAGCTTTGTGTAATTTCAATTCATAAATTTTAAGTTATTCAATTTATTTATTCTACAGTGAAATATTTTTTTGTTCGTTTAAGTTTTGTTATAAATTTATATATTTTTCGTTTTTAGCCAAATTGTATTTTTTTTAACTATTGTTTTTCCCTTTTTGTTTTTTTCTTTTTCTTCCCCACAAATTAAACAAATCAATTTAATATAAATCAATAAAATTACAAACACCAAATAAAAATAAAAAAAAAAAACTCAAAATTTGTATGCTTGTGACCCCTTCCAACCACCAAAACCACCACCACCACCACTACTACTACTTGCATAACACCACCACCCACAACTACTACTACTACTCTTCTTGCCACTGCCACTACCATCCAACATAACAATTTATACATAAAAAAAAAAAAAAACAAGATTTAAGTATTACGCGTATAGCCGGTCTAACATGGAACGAGTGGAACGCCCGCCTAGCTATGCCATTAGTCACCCAGCTACGCGAAGGAACTCATCCACTGATCTTCCCCACAGATCTATCAATCAGCTCAATGGACAAACATCAAAATAGCAACACAGCTACCTCATCACCAGTCCACCCTTCGTCGTCGTCCTCGATAGTAGCAGCAGCAGCAGCAGCAGCCGCAGCGGCGGCCGCCGCCGTTTCTGAACATCATCTTCACCAGCACCACCACCTGCAGCATCATCGCCATCGCAAATCACCGAATGTCTTCTCAACGCCGAACAGTCAGGGCTCAGTCGGCAATGCCATAATAACTAGCACTCCAATTGTTGGTGCTACATCACGAACAGGAGCAGCCAGTGGTAGTGCTGCCGCCAATCCAAATGCATGCGGCAACACTTCCGATTCGATTATAAGTAGTAGTAGCAACCACCACCATCATCACCACAGTGGAGGCGGCGGCGGCAAGAATACCACTAGTGACTCTGAATTGATGAAAAACGACAAGGGTGCCAACAGCAGCGGTGGCGAAGGCAGTTACTGTGACGACAACGACAATGGCAACCATCCCTCGGCCAGCGATTATCACACCCTCAATGCAGCCGCAGTCGCTGCGGCAGCGCTTAGTGGTGGAGTTGTAGACAACAAAAACTCCGGACTATGCAGCATGAGCCTGCTTAACAGTTTTAGTGCTATGAGTAGTTTAATAAGTGGAAATGGATCCGTTGGTGGCGGCATGGGCGGCAGTGGAGGTGGTCACCCCTGTCCCGATTGCGGGCGAGTGTATAAACTAAAATCGTCGTTGCGCAACCATCAGAAATGGGAATGTGGCAAGGAGCCACAATTTCAGTGTCCATTCTGTGTGTACCGGGCCAAGCAGAAAATGCACATCGGCAGGCATATGGAACGGATGCACAAAGAGAAATTTATCAAGCTCGAAGATATTAAGAGTTACACTGGTGGAGATGATCCGACATCGCTGAGTCAACATTTTTCGTAAGCCATTACAACTGACCATAGCCAATCTCTCAATGTAAACAAACAAAATATGTTTTCCTCTTCTTCTTTTTTTTATTTAAACATCAAAATCCAAGATTTTGCACCACAACCGTCGATGAAGACGATAAAACACACGAGACACAGGGATAAGTTATGTTAGCACGCGCTGCAAAAGGATGGATATTTAATGGTTTTTCTTTTCAAAATGTGCCAAAATGTTTATAAAACATACATTTTTACATATAAAAATATATATATATATATTTTTTGTTTTTTTAGAAATTAATTCGTAAACGAACAAAATTCTCAGAGAAAAAAAACAAGCAATATGCGCAAGATCACAAGTTGACGTATATTATCGGCACTAGTATTTTGTATAACATATAAATATGTTATATATATACATCGGGAGATATTTGTCTATATAAAATTTTCTATAAAAGTGGAAAGTTGTATAAAGTAATTGAAACATAATCAGTGATATTCTACTTAGGCTTAAGAGATGTGAAAAACTATTTTTTTTTATATATATATTTAAAGTAAGTTTCTTTCCTTTTTGTTAATTTAATTATATATATATATTTTTAATTTATATTTTCCATCAAGTGCAGTACATTATGAGGGAGTTTTTAAAGGAATAGTCACTTTTTTCTTTCTTTTTTTTTTTAAATAAAAACTGCCGTCAACGAAAGAAGAACGATTTCCTTAGTTTTTGGGAAAAGAAAAATGCGCAGGTGATAAACCGAAATTCTGCTGACCAATCTTCTTAATTATTTTGTAAAAAAAGAGAATGACCTTAATGAGAGTGATATATTTTTTACTCGGTGCGTTTTTTATTGAACAAAATCACAGAAACCACCAGACAATTATGTTTGCGCCAGAACTTTTGAGTAAACTAACAGCCTCTGCATGGCCACTGAAGTGTGTATTCGGTTTATGAACGGTTTAAACTTTTGTTTGTACTTCTGTTCCCGTCTGCTCATAGCCTAATGTTGGCTTTAAATGAGATTCTTTGAGTTTTCGTTTTTATTCTTGTTTAATAATTAAAAAGGAAACAAGCCGCATTCTAACAATCAATCCGAAGTCTCACCACTGCCCCAGTATCAATGGCAAATGCTGTGACTAACCACTAGGTGTCAGTAAGTTCCAAAAAATTATTAAGAAATGTGCAAGTGCTGAGTGACATTGATGAAAAAATTCCATATGTGAAGCTCTGCATTTTGGTGACGTTCAATTGCACTCACAATATTATCAACACACATAATACCGAACAGATTTCATAGTGATAGGAAACGAATCGCCACATTGTCGATAAGGGTGTGCTTTCATGAAATTAAATAGATTTTATCTAAATTTCGCTTTCTTAAACTGCAAACAAAACCTTCATGTCTCGCTGACTTTCACTGTCGAATTAATTGTTAGTAAAAGGTGCGAATTTTCTTACAACAAATAGTGCACATACGCCAGAGTAACTTGGATTATTTGCATCCACAAATAAGAGTACCCTATACTTTGCGCCTGGGACTGTACTTCTTCAGCTCAACCGTCACTTCATAAAAACAAATACTTCATAAATACAAACTTGCATTTGACAGTGTGAACTCGGAATCAAATTAAAATTTATTTTTTATTTATACGGCCCTGAACAAACCTAGTGGTACGATTTCGAGAAGTTAATTCTCCCAGTCACGAGCTATAATTACAGTTTAACTTTTGTTAACTATTAGTATAGATAGGTCACTCACTTTTCGGTTTGAAATCAGTCAGCCCGCGAAGTGTAACTCTTTTTTTGTTGCAAAAAATTTGCACATACTAAGAGGTAAGCGCCAACGTTTAGTCTCTATTACTATCGTATACCTCGCAGCTTTCAAAGAAGTCGAGGAACTGTTCCGAACTGAAACTTGAACTTCTTTCGACACTACCTATCAGCTAGAAAATTCATTCATTCATTTTCGAACTCCTGCCCATCGGAAAATGCTCTTCATCCGATATTCAATCAAACAATAACTTGTTTCAATTTTTATTACATCATTCTTTCTATCATTCCAATTGTATAATATCGTACATGTGCAGTTATAAGCTGTGCAATTTTTGAAACATTCCATTCCAAAAGTATTTTCTACAACCGATTTATAGATACTATGTACTGTCAAAATATTCTCAATTTATTTATCCAATGACATTCCAACTCTCAAATAATGTACTGTGCTAGAGATCTTCGAAACATTCAATAAAATAAACCTTTAAAAGACAACAAGAGTCATTCCGTAAAAATAAAATAATAATAATAATAATATTGAATATAAATATAACAATAGTCAATCATCGCCACCACCTGCATATTTATAAAAAGAAAAGCAAAAACTACAACCAACAATAACTCAGCGAAAAACTAATCTAGGTACTAAATGCATTTTAAAGAAAAACCGCAAAACCCACTAACTAAACAATTGTTTAGAAAGCCGTTTAAGTATTTTACATAGTCTCTTAAACTAATTTTCTTTTGAACTCAAAGTCAACCCCAACCAAACAAAACAGTCATTTTTATAAACAATAATTAAAGAAAGAAAACAATAAATTTATAATACATTCTTTAGGTTTTAAGGGAACAACAATTTACCTCAAATTCATTCAATACACGTATAATCATATTTAACTTTTGTTTTTCTTTTATTTTTAATTATTTTAAAACGAAAATCGTTTAAAAACAAGAGGAAACAATTGCTTATATTTTAACGATGTAGCTGTGTGGAAACTAATACAAAAAATCGCTTCAGGAAAAAATTAAAAAAAAAAAAAAAAAAAAAATCAGCTAAAATGTGAGTAACAATATTATAGTTTGATAGATCAAGTTTCCTATAAAGTGCCTTTTATAAACGTTAAGGTTATTTTTATTATTATTATTTTCCTTTAAACATAACTAGAATTTATTTAATGATAGGGTTTTTATTTTGAATTACATTGTTATTGTAAGGTTTTCACTTTGTTTTTCACTATATATATATTATTTTTAAAGCAAACTGTTCGAGAAGAAATTAGGTAAAACAAAAACTAAATTCAGTTATAGTGCCCCGCCATATTTTTAAAGAACTTTAACAAAGCATCACAATTTTTTCTATATATTTTTTGAAAGCTTGCAGAAGGCAGAAAAAAAAACTCAGGTACTTAGTTTGTGTTTGTTTATTGTTAAGAACATTATTATATTTGCATATATTTATAAACGGAAATAAGTTTCCTTGTTTTTTCCCTTCGTATGTGGTTGATATTGAATTTACGTTTTGTATTTAAGTTTTTTTTTATTGTTATAATAATGGGGAATCATCCCGTTGTAATGCAGATTCAACTAAATTGCTCGATTTGTATAAATTTGTGACTAAATTATAGTCAGATCAAACTTTATAGTTTGTAGTCTATTCTTATTTTAAGTCTGTTGTGATGGCAGTAGAAACTCTTGTTCATACTTCGTTCAGTTACCTTATCTAACGGTTTATCACAAGATACCGTTCAAACCATTAAGTTTTAATTTTACATTTTCAACTGATGAAGATCCGCTTTCAAAGTTAGATGCAAGAAATAAAATACAATTTTTTTACTCGGTCTATTGTACGACAGATGCTTTTCGGTGTTGTGGTGAAAAAATATTTATTTTTTTTTCATTTGTCTTTTCCACTGAACATTGAATCAAAGTGTATACTCCATTAAGCTGTTACAAAAATTCCGAAATGCATATTTCATTGTGTATTTCCAGCAGTAGGGAAACTAGGAAAATAGGATCGTAACGTAAAGTTAAACGCGATCTCACTCCTTATGCACAAACCCAACTGTGGTTAAGTTTATCGTGATATACCGTACTCTGTAAAACAAAAACCGCACTAGGGTAAGCTTGCATGTTGCCCCTTTTCCTTTTCAACGGGTAGTATTCTTTAACTTTGTGAAAATTCCCTTACACAATTCTGTGTTGAATTAAATCATTTCTAACAAAACGAAACATTCACCCGCTCTGATAAACGATCCTGTATAATACAATCCACTAATGCAAATTGTTTTTTTTTTTGTTATATATCACATTCCACTATAATAATTTAAGCCTTAAAAGACAATCTTTATTTAAGTACGGAGAGTGATGTATTTATATATTTGTTTATATTACACCACGTACTGTTTTTCATTGAATGTCAAACTTCCTTATTATGTATTCTTTGTTTTTATATTTATACAAAAGCGAGACAATGTACTCGCTCTAAGCAAAACAAAACTGCAAATGTGAATTTTATATGATAATGTATAAATAAAATAAAATTTATTTATTGTTTAGACAAAATTAACGGAGAAAAGTCAATCGGATAAAAAAATAAAAATCAATTGGTGATGGGAAAAATAAAACGTACACAGAAAAAATTAAAAATTCATAAAAAAAATCTTTTCTCTTTTAAGCATATTGGTTATTAGGTATTGGATCAAATCTTTATAAAAAAATATAAAAAAAAAGTAAATCCTTCTTTTTAAGAATGTTTTAAAAAATACTCATTAAATGTTAGTCGGTTTCTTCCTTTTTTATATAATACTTTTTATATATTCTTTTTTTTTATTATATAAACTTTAAAAAGAACAAAAACTCTAAAAAAAAATATATATATATTATACATGATTTGTAATTATCCTTATTGTTTGATAAAATCAAAAGAAAATTCTTGTAAATTCAATTGAATAAAAGGAAATAATACTTGTATTATTGTTAAATAAAAATTTAAGATTTTTATATATAAACATAAAAAAAGAAAACAAAATATTTTAAACGAAAACCAACTGATGTTTTCATTTATTTTACTTTCCAACAAACATCAATTTTGTCTACGAAGCGTAAGTATACAACCAGCACTGAAAAAGAAAAAAAACAAAATCACACATTTTTTTAACTAGTTTGTATTTAAACAAGAAAGTATACGTATTTTTGTTTTTAGCACTTTTTTTTAGATCATGTGTATTTTAACCGTCACTTAGAAATTTTTGATTTTTTTTTTGGTTTGTCAATAAAAAAGAAAAATAAATTTTAATGAAATTACAAAAAAAAAACTAAATAGAAGAAAATAAAAAAAACAAAAAAATAATAACCATTCTCATCTCTATGCACATACTAATGTACAAACGTTTTTTTTTTGTTTCTTTGTAGAAAATGCTGTTTCAACGTCAGCTGAAGCAATCTTGGCCAAGACTAAAAATGATTCGTCGACAATTATTCAGAAAACCGCAGCAACTGAGTCAAGAATTCGAGTACGAAACTGGTTGATGCTGGCTGATCAGTCGATTTTACAAAATTCAATTAAAAATAATACGACGAGTGAGTACTGTGATACTGAAATGTCCTTAATTCATTTTTCTTTTTCAGTTTTTTTTTTCTGTTTAATACATTTACATATATTTTTTTTAATTACGTTTATTTACGTTTTATGGGCGTATTTTGTGTTTGTTTAAAGAAAACATAATTTCGCTTTGTTTATTATAATATTTTGTTTGCATTTCATTTCAACAGAACAGGTATGTCAATGTTAATTTGTGTTTATGTTTATGGTTTTGTTAAATTAGCTTGAGTGTTTAATTTTATTTTTTTCTTAATAATGTTTTTATCCTTTACCTCGCTATTTATATTTGTTATACGTTTCTTTAACGTTTTACTCTATTTCTAAATTATTTTATATTCATTGGAAACAATTTATTCTTATTCCTAGGCATTTCTTCATTTGAGGGTTGGCCCTACACAAAAGCCAGCATCGGAGCTTGTCTCATTGTCGATGAATCTAAATGGCGCATATTCCTTGAAAGGTTTTGCTTCATATTTCAGGCCGAAAGCCTCGTTTTCTGCTGGTATTTAATGTCTTGGCTAGAACCAACACCAAAAACTGCCTTGTACAAATGAAAGCTTGCAATTTATATAGTTTGATTTGAACTAAAATTGTATATGTGAAGTTGAATTTATAAACTCGAGGAAATTCCTCACTTTAACCTTCAAAATCACACCGAATGTAGGCTGTGTTTTTGCGCCCTATGTCTAACAGACATAGATGTATCAATAGTCTAACAACTTTACGTACCATAATATATACAGGTACCAGGACTAGCTGGCAACCATTCGTCCGTTTATTATGAAGTATTCTCTTTTTTATGGAAGAAGTCAATGGAGAAGTTCAATGCCTCATGGATCTAAATCCCGAAAAAGTTTGTTGGGCTTGATTTATCCATGCCGCATTTTGTCTGAAAGCTTTCAGAAAATTGTTCCAGTTTTTAGCCTTTTCGTATGTATTTTACTCAATCGTTTGTCTTAAAAAGTATCGGCCTCAAAGCGGACCCTTGATGACCCCATCTAAGGTTTTTTCTGAATCGTCACTTCTTGGTAGGCATCTTTGAGGATATGCAGAAAGGTTTTCCATATTGTGTCCTTGTTTTTGCTGATTTTGAATCAGATTGAAGCGTTTTCTACAACTAATGTTCGCAATAAAAAAAAAAATATATTCAAATAGGACTACATACTTATGGCGACCGACACCAGATCTGTCTGTATATTTTCCTCTACTAATTTAGCCACTAGTTTCTATCTCTGTACTATTGACTTCATTTTAAAGATTACATTTTATTTCAACTAATTTTTGTGTTTCTGTTAGTTTTTTTCAATTTTTTTTGGTTCTTTTATAGTTTTTGAAGCGTATTATTGACTCGATTATAGAAAATTCTGATCACCCGTAGTCGAGACTTTAAAACCTACCACTTCTTCATCTACACATTGCTTTCATCAAATGTATTAACAAAATGGCATTTTATCTCTTTTCATGTAATAACAAAAAAAAAAAAACAAAAAAAAAAAATAAACATTCTAATACAATTTCTAACCAAAGTCCCAATAACAAATGAACCTGCACCTCCTCAACCTGTAACTCCTGAGCCTGTAATTCGCCAACCGAATACAAGAAGCCATAACAAAGTCTATACTAACAAAACTAACAACAAAAAAACAATTCTAACCGAATCCACTGGTGATGGTGTTACTAATGCTATTCCCGATGCCGCCACCATTGGTGCTGCTACCACTGGTCATGGAGCCAGTATTTTCGACGGTGTCGATGACAACACAACCGAGGTTATAGTCAAAATCGAACACAGTACCTCAAGTCTTGCCGATGAGAGTGAGAATGAGAACGATCCTTTCAATTATGATCTGAAAATATCCAGCCCCATGTCGTGGGCTTTCGATTCGGTGAAAATTGAAGGTTCTGAATTCGAAGAAGTCACAGAAATGGAACAAGACGAGAACACAGCCGATGCTGATATTGATGACTGTGGTGGCAATGAAAACGAAAATGAAAACGAAAACGAAAACGACAATGGAGTAGAGAACAATGAGGTGGATGATGCCACTCAGTCAACCGTGAGACATAACGTTCGACGTGTCTACAGCGGTGCTGGCAAACATCGTTCGGGCATCAGAAAACGTGTCTTGGCCCAATCGGTAAGCGGCGCTCTAAACCTGCCACCTGATACAACAATCACCAGAACAGGGGGCTCTGCGGTCAAGCGATCGGCCACGACCGTATCGGGTGCGACATCAATCGGCATGTCCGATGACAAAAAATATCGCATTCTAATTCAGAATCAGAGAATGCGCAAGGAAAGCCTGGAACACTCGGAGGATATGATCTACAATGCTGACATCGAGAAGCCGTGGGTGTGCAAAAATTGCAATCGTAACTACAAGTGGAAGAACAGCCTAAAGTGTCATCTGAAAAACGAGTGCGGCCAACCGCCAAGATTTTTCTGCAGCAAATTATGTGGCTACGCCACGAATGTGCACAGCAACTTGAAGAGACATTTAAACACAAAGTGCCGCGATAAACTCGATGATGAGTCAGAAAAGGTGGAGAAAATCGAAAGCCCCGACAAAACTCATTACACACTTGTACTTAACCAACAGGATTAGATTTGAGGGTTGAAATGATTCTCTCTTACGCATGTGCATCTCATTTTTTGTTTTATTCCCTTTAATTAACGTATATTATTTATTTTTAAAATATTTAATACTAATTTTTAGCGTTAACACAATTAGTTAAGGCATTTTTACTTAAAAAGACTTATTTATTTATTTAACTAATGATGTGGTAGATTGTGGATGTCTCAAGACTGAATTGCAGTCGATCAATTCTAGTCACGTTCCATTTGTTTTTGGAATGGAAGGAGTTTTAAATAAATAAAAAACAATTTAACTATGTATCTCACTTATTTTTCTAGTCAAATGAAAAAGAATATTCTAAAACAACCACGAGTGTAATATTTATTACTTTCCACAACACCAAACAAATTCTAGGAAATTATTATTTTTTTATTTATTCAACTTATTTAAGAAACTCTTAATATATTCAATTCGTATAGTATAATAAATAGCTGTAACTTGTATTTAATATAAGAAATGTCTTTTTATGTTTTTTCTTTCTATTTGTTTGCCTTTTTTTTTTTAAATTCCAATTTCAATCTGTTAAGTGCTTTCAAGTATTTACCAAACAAAATTAAAATGGAAGAGTAAGAGAAATATGATTCAATCTAGTCATAGAGGATTTTAAATACTTACTGCAATATTTATATAAAAAACAAAAACATAATGCATGAGATCTCCCAGGAGTGTTAGATTACATTTAATTGTAAGAAAAAGAAAACTGCAAATGAAATAAAAGAAACCACTGCAATACATCCCTCATTTAAAAAATAAATAAATGTTTTAAAATATATGATTATATATATTTGAAAATGCTATAAACAAAATATTTTATTTTTAATGTTAAATTTAAAACAACACAAAACTGTAATCTTATTTAAATAAAATTAAAACAAAACAAATTATTATAAAATACGAATTAATGAATAACTCAAAAAACCAAAGCCATTCCAAGCTGCAAATAAAAATGAAAGAAAATTATTACAAAAAAATAAAAATAAAAAATAATAATAAACATAAAAAGCAAACAGTTACTGTCAGTTGTTTTTAATTACTTCTTAGTTGGATACCCTGACTAATGAGTTCCACTTGATTTCCCATTTCCAGCTATTTCCGTTCCATATCTCATCTAGCCTCGTCCCTATTGAGTGATTTTGTTTCATATAATTACTGTTTTTGTTTCCGTTGTTCTCACATTGGTTACCGACACATTTGCTTTTTTGAATAATTTTAATAACGTTCCTCTCTTTTAGGTCCAACCGGGGATATTGTGGTGCGTCTTCGTTCACCATCTAGAGAGATTGATTATTGTGTAAAACTTGGAAGATGTTCCTATGTTTGATGATGATGAGAGATGCAACCTAAAAAAAAAAAAAAAAACAATCCGCCATTGAAATGTGTGATAGTATTCGTATTCTTGTTTGCTGTAGATACACGTATATTAAGTTGAATTTTCTTGTATTTTCTTATTATTACCTTTTTTTTCTATAATTTTCTTTACATTTTTTTTTTTTTTTCATAAAAATTAAGTTGAACAACTCTGTAGTTAGAAAATGATACCCTGTATTTCTTCTTAAACAAAAAAGATATAAACTAAATAATGTAAAATTTATTGATTAAAAACCAAAAAAGAAATTGAATGATTCCTTTTTGAGTAGTTATCCTTATCATAGTGCATGCGTATTTTTTTTACAGTGAATTTTGCGATTTTTTTATTGTTTGAAATTGATTTGATTTTATTTTTAATTAATGAAAACCTACATATTTTTTTGGACGGTGATAGTAGGAGATCATATTTTTCCGCCTTGACAAGTGTGATCTTTATTTTCTTATTAATTGCTAGCTTTTCATTTAAATTTATGACAAATTATTACTAAGATTACAATGTCACATTCTTTTTGTGCACAAAAAGCCTGCCAGTTTGAGTTATATATTCTGGGGATATTTGGGTCAAATACAAAATAAAAACTGCGAACGTTTGGTTGCTACTGAAAACGAAGTTTGGCAATGATGTGGAATAAACTTGACCACTTTTTAAGTGATTTTTGATCTGTGAAAGATGTGTATGCTTTGGAAATCGGACCCTGGGATTTATAACGGCGTCAATTTGCTTTCCTAAGGACAATGTGTCAATGATCATACCGTTGGCACGTATCCTACAATTTTTGCGATTATCCCATTGGGTCTGATTTATTGTATATCTTTTTCTTTCACAAAATTGATGTCGTCGCTCAAAAGTGATGCAGCAATAAGAACTACGCATTCATGTAAATTCAGCTGAATATATACCCATGTGTAGTGGTAGTTCGTTTGAATATAATTACATTTTGGAGGGAGTTTTCAGTCTCGAAATGTGATTAAAGTCGGGAAGGAAAATTTCGTGCCTTTCTTTTGGTTATCATAGTACACAGTTTTGGAAAATTATAAAACACAGTACACATTCGTTTATGGTTTATGATTTCGTTTATGTATTCGAAATGATATTTTTTGCTTTTCACGAACCATGACTCTGTTTTTTCAGGAAGACGTTCTCTATTATGACAAGAATGATATGGTTTCATAGAAGCGACACGCCTTTTGCATCCTTGTGGGAATTACCCTGATAATTTAGAGTCACGGGCGAAATATTGAGAGTTCAGAAGGCACGAATTTCCTAGAGTTCGAGTTTGGAAAAAGAGAAATTTCAACAATTGGCGCCGGAATTTCTTTTGTCAAAAGGATGACGGTGCTTAAGTTGTTCTTGTTCTATTTGTTAAATTCAAGTCTGCAAGTTTTGTTCTGCCAAAACTTCATGTCGTTGAAGGTAAAAATAAGTTGAAGATGATATTACATCTCCTTTGATAACACTTTAAACATGCCACTCAAAACATTGTGAGCTGCAAATTATATCCTATATCGCGCGTCCCATTTTTCGAAATGTAAAATTATTTGAACTAGCTAGGCTACTGAACTAGAACTAGGGTCCTTGGTTAAACTCGCAAAAATTTGTTTTCTATATGAAAGTAAAATTCGACAGTGAATCACAAACCTTAAACATCCTCGTTCGAGGTTCAATTTAATGAAAATTTATTTAACATTGAACAATAAAAGCATAATCTTAACTTTGTTATTTCACGAATATATAAAAAAAAAACACAACTTTTATCATTATCTTGATTATTTAATGATTAAAAATGTTTTTGAGTAAAATGAAGCAAAACGGGTGGCATGATAAACATTTGGTATAAGTGAAAAGCGATCCCAGTTTATACACCAAACAACTGCTTTCAAATTTAGTTTTTGGGCAAAACATTATCTGTCTATAATGTTATCGCTCTTTAAAATTTAAGTGCAGAATTAACACCTTTCAGCAAGCATCCAATTTTTGTTTGTCCATCGTTGTTATAACCGAAAAGAAATAGCTTTATCTTACCAAGTATTTTTCGGGTTTTTTCAGACGATATAGTCCAGACACATTCAGTTAACTCAAATGTACCAATTGAATAAAAGCACAAGTCTTCAGATTTGTGAGTCGCTGCTTTCTAAATTTCATGAGATATGTATTTAAAAAACTCTTTGAATTTTTTCGGCAGGTTTAAACATTTTGCTATGGCTGTTTCTTTGTGCGCAGTTTTGGCCAGAGATTATTCTTAATTCAGTGAGGTAAATTGACACAATTTTTGCTCAGCGAGTTTCGGTCTTTCCTTAAGTCATGGACTACGAATCATCGTCTGTTACAAATTTATTAAAACAGCTTCATCCCCAATTTTAAGTTGTTTTGTACTAAACACAACGAACGCGTTGTTATTTGGTCGCCATTGAGAATTTGTTGAATTCATTTTGCAGATTTGTTCGCCTATTAGTTGGCATCGCATCATTTTCTGGTTTCCTGTTCTTGAATCTTGCAGAATGAGCGACACATTTGTGTCATCTAAGAGAATATTGATTCTACTTTCACGAGCGTGGTTTTCTAGCTACATTATTAATACTCGCATTATTTAATATCAACTAATGAATTATTTTTAAGTTTTATTTTAATTCGGTGAATTGAAATTAATACGGTATATTTATTTAATAATGAACCAGTCGCGCCCCGAATATCTATACAGTTGAAAGTCTATTATAACGAATATTTCATTTTTTATTCGTTACTTGTTTTGCACGTGGTTGGATTGTTTTTTTATTTGAAATTAGTTCATCCAAATCAAAAATCTTTAATGATTGATATATTCTGAACAGTTTTCTTTTATGAAGAACATAAAGAAATTTAAACAATTGCCCAATGTTCACGTATATGGCATTACTCTCATAGCTAAGTTCAATTCATAAATAATACAAGGTGCGCATTTGTTAATCAGCCTCAACAAATTTAACACATAACTTTCAATACGAACGAGCTCACATGACACCTACCAATAGAAACACTTTTGGACCGAATATTACCCCTGCGACGGAAAACAAATGAGTGCTCCTAGTCTATGCGCTATTCTAATAAGAAATTTTAGTCTTGACTTCAAGCTTACAATTGCATAACCAATAAAATTTTGTAGTTTCGACTCTTAATTTTAGTAGTTCACAGTTTTCCATACAAATTTCGTCGCTCTGTTTACTACCTACTAGAATTAGAGTCGAAGCTAGAAATGCTTATTTGTCACTGAATAAGTCACAGAAATAAGTATTTTTTCTCGGTGAATTTTATTCTTTTGAGGTTTACAAATTTATTTCGTCTTACAAATAACTATTTTTAATTTGACTTGAAATTAAAGCAGTATCTGTTGTTCCATGCAAACATTTTCAATTGTGACCTTCTGTAAACTTAAAGTCGATAATAAAATTTGTTACTGTTACCTTTTGTTATTGGGTATTCATAGGTGCTTAGAAATTGAAATTATTTAATATGTGTCTGAAGTCAACTTTTGTTATTTAACTCCAAGTCGTCCCTCTGCTCTTTAAAGGAAAGGAAACACGTTAAACGAAGGTTGACTTTTCTTTTTAATTTTGAATAATTTGAACTGAACCGATGGAGGTTTTTTTTTTTAAATTAATTCAGTAAAATATAATGATCGTCTATTTTCAAGTCGTCTTTAGATGTTTCCATTGCACTCATTCTCTAAAGGCTATAATAAAATAAATAAAACAAGTTAATGAAATTTAAACACATATTTAATCGTAATTTACCTCGATTTATTGATGCGTGACTTGAATAGTGAGCGTATGGCAGGCCTCTGTTTTTTCAAGAGCAATACAATTTTTAAATGACAGAAAAAAACTGGGAAGAGCTAGATTCGTAAAAATTGGCGTGTTATAACTAATCAAAATTGTTTACTTTAACCCTAAGTATTTCGTA
The DNA here is from genome assembly GCA_963082955.1 of Cheilosia grossa. Lineage (NCBI taxonomy): Eukaryota > Metazoa > Arthropoda > Insecta > Diptera > Syrphidae > Cheilosia > Cheilosia grossa. Next base: position 40,965,912 of record OY720148.1, on the reverse strand, counting down.
CGTGACGATAGAGATTTTTAGAAATGGCACGACTTTGTCATTGTGATTTCCTAAAATTTAACCCGGACACTGAAATTTGCTTTTACCTAAGTACCGTGCAAGAAGTGTCCACTTTGTAGTAACTGTTTCGATTAACAAAATGGTCTATAAAATAATATTTTGACTTAAACCGCCCTCAAAAAGTGGGTATTGCAAACATCTTTGTGTGTGTGATAGCAAAATTTTGTTACTCCAACAATTGAAGCGAAACGACATACAAAAACTTTTTTTAACATTGAATTACATTACAAAAAAAAAAACATTTACAAATCTTTAAACTAGCAAAATCTCCTAATTGGGACAGTTCCCAATGGGGACAGCCATTTTGCCACCCATACACCTCCGAACTGGGACAGCAAAGATCCGGTCCCACCGGTGTCCCAACTAGAGAGGTCTTACTATATTTTGTTTCCTTTTGAAGTGTTCAACAACTACATACAACATTCACTTGTCTGCCTGTTACCGATTCAAAGGGTTTGCAATTTATTTTCACTCAATTATCGAAGCCATTGTCAATAGATTCACTTCCACAATGAGATAGATTCGGCTGGAGATATTGAGAATCTCTTTTATGAGGTTTTACAAAATGTTAAATTTGTCCCTCTCTTCTGATCTGTACAAATTATGTTGCGACTTACAAATAATAAATTCAAGTTTCGACTCTTAGTTTACGGAAGGTCACGATAGCGAAATTTAGATGAAAAGTAAGTGAAACTAATTAAATTTATAGTTGAAACTAAAAATATGTACTACAAAGAATTTCGAGTTCAATAAAATTAGAAATTGGGAGCAAATTTTAGTTTTTTTTGTTTTTTTAAATTATTTGTGTGTGACCTCTTCCGAACAAATCGTTGTTTGTTTCAGTGGTTGACCGAAACTCGAAAGTTCATAACCTCTAGCGAATCGTGTCTGCGCATGAGTGACCTCTATGGTCATAGTATGTGAATATATACGAAAATGTACAAAATAAAAAAATATAAAGCTACCTTAAAAGATTGAATCCAACGATCGTAGTACCTAAAATCTGTTAATACCGAAACTACATTCTTGGATCGGGCGTTATGCATTATTTGCTATAAATCCATCTTATGATAGAGCAGGCAGATTATATCATTGGTAACAATTTTGAAAGGATTTCGAATGAATAACAAATGAAACAAAACATATAAAACTGAAATACAAAACTATGTAATGTACTGCTTTTCTTTAAAAATCGAGATCTATTTTTATTTATACATTTCTAAGTATCTAGTTGCAACCCTTATTATTTAAACTCCTATAGCTTCATAACTAATAATATAAGAAACCAAAGAAAAACAATTTAAATACTCTGTATGTACTAATTTCGTCTTGTGCTTAACAATGTTTATTTGTGTTAATCTATTAATTTAATTCATCTACTACTATGATAAACGTATATTGCAGCTTTTCATTAATTTTACATTTACCCCATTTCAATAAGAAATATATGTCCATAACAATGATACAACTCATCCATCACAAACACACACATCCATGTTTCCAGGCCTCAAAATTTGAAATGGTAATGTGAACTTTTTTGTTTTTTTTTTTTGTTTACAAATCTCTTTTAAAAATTAAATTTATTTAAATATCATCGGCAAGGAAATCAATTCCACGCGAAACTATGTGTTTTTGTTTACAATAACATTAACCATCTGTAATAAAAAACTCAAAAATATAAATATTTCTTTTAAGAAAATAGTTTTAGACATTTGATGCAAATAATTTTTTTGATCTACAATAGTATCTCTTCGAATAGGAGAACCCGGAGGAGGAAGTGTGGCAGCCATTGGCGAACGGCGACGCTCAGGACGACGTCAAAGTATTCGGCTCAAGTCCAGTCCATATTCGAGTCCAGCTCATGGCATGCATATGAAATACGAGACAAAAAAGGAAGACGAAGAGTTCGACCCTGGCCTGGGTGGGAGTGGCATGAGCAGTGCTGGTGGCGGTGATGACGACGATGATCAAAACGATGACGATGAACAACCTTGTGATCTGCGGCTAATCAGCACATCTGCTGTGCAGAAAATCAAAGAGCTGGTATCAATCGCCCAACAACATCAGCAACAACAACAACAGCAACAGCAACAGCAGCAGCAGCAGCAGCAACAGCAGCAACAATCAACTCAGTCATCACTTCTCTCATCGGCGGCAGCAATTGAATCCCTACATTCTCCCACATTGAGTGCCCTAACAGCGCAAAGCTCCGTGTTGGTATCAACGAGCGCAGGAGGTTCGCAGTATGCGGCGGGGTTAGTGGCTGGTGCCATTGCAGCCGTTTCATCGTCCACATCGAATTTGCCGGTAAGTGGGGCAGTAGTAGCGGGAAGCTCAGGTTTACAGCAACAGGCCCAGCAACAGTCCAAACTCCAATCATTTCAATCGATATCGCAGGCGGCGGTTGTAGCCGCCGCTGCAGCAGCCCACCTTTCGCCACTACTAGTCTATCCTAGCATCAAGCGTAGTGGGTCGTTTAGTAGCGGCACAGCTGGCGGCAGTGCCCCGGGAGTTGGAATTGGGATTGTTCCGTCTGGTGTTGGTGGTAGTAGTAACGCCGCAGTGGGGCCATCGAGTAGTGTGTCGTTTGGTGGGAATAGTGGCACGTCAAGTTCGGCAATAGGCAGCAGCGGGGGTGGTCCAGGTAGCTCTAGTGGCGGCGGTGGTGGCAGCAGTAGTGGCGGCTGGGCAGGTGCTTACACATGTGATCGCTGTGGAAATTCGTACGCTCGTCCGCACAGCCTCAATCGGCATGTCCGTTTCGAATGCGGCGTTGAGCCAAAATTTGAGTGTCCCATTTGTCACAAGAAATCCAAACATAAACATAATTTAGTTTTACACATGCGAACCCATCAAAATCGATGATACAATCAATGCACCTCGACTAAAATTATTTGCTGTGCTGTATCGAAGCAGTTTTATTTTGTTTTTCTCTCTTTTGTTTTGTTTTTATCCGTTAAATCTATTTTTCTCCGATGATCTTGAAATGTTTTTGTTTTTTTCTTCATTTTTTTTTTTTTTTCATTAACTGCTACTATAACTATACACACATATTCTAATCGTTTTTAATATACATAATTATATTTTAAATGGAAGATCCAAGTCCATGTATATACATAAATATTTTTACTATTTACAATGCACATGCTGTTTTTTTTTTTTTTTTGTTTTTCAATACATATATATAATTTGTAATTTAGTTTTAAGTTTTATTATTTTTAATAATTCGTGCAATACAACAAAACACACACAAAAAAAAAGAAGAAAAATAACAATTTGAGGAAGAAATGATTTAAGCAAAAGCATCTAGTTTAGTAAGTTATTCACTAAAAACTATATATTTACATAAATGTATGTGATTGATCTGTTTCAAAAAAAAAAAAAAAAAAAAATATCCAAGGATAAACCTGTATTGCTTTGCATAACTAATTTTGATAGCACTGGGGTATATAATGATAAATTGATTTTTATTTTTATTTGCTGTTACAATAATTGCAAAAGTAATAATAATGTGATAAAGAAATATAAGTGAATTGGTGATGTTTCAGAAGGGAGACAGTAGGCAAAGGGGACGAATGGAACAGAGTATAGTATAGATTAGGAAGAATTGAAAGGAAAAATAGCGTAGTTAATGACTGACTTTGATTTAAGAGGGTGATTGAAGAAGGCGAGCTTGAAAAACGCAAAACGAGACGAGAAATCACAAAGCTTTATGTAAGTATAGTTTTATTGATTTTTCGGTGCAACAAATGGCAGTGGAAAAGAAAATTAACAAAATATTCTAAATGGGTAAAAGTGAGATGTGAGGAACAGAAAAACCGAGTTAGCTAGTCAAGAAGTGGCAAGGAAAATACGTTCGCAAGGAGTAGGTTTACGTTTAAAGGAAGATAAACATAGAATAATTATTAAACAATAAACACACACATAACACTTTACTGTTTGGTTGTCATAAATTCAAGTTTACTACATTAGAAATATCTTCTCGTTTCGAGTCGTTCACGAGTAGCTGTTGCGAGGTGTACACACAGGTGTTCATATGAACTTTAAATTTGTCACAAATCCCCGTGTTTGATATTGGTATAGTCCATTCATTTGGATTCTAATAAATAACAAAATTGTTTTGTTAACAAGAGAACTAGTCCGTACGTTGTGTCCAAATCAACGTAATTGATAGAGCTAATCGACTCATACACAATAAGCGAACCGTGGCCACAAATAAAACACGGTGTCAACCCATTATGATAAAAAAAAAAAAATCAATTTTTCAACTTTTATTCAAATTCTTTAAATTCAAAAAACTGCTCTCGCTGAGTCCACATTTTCCACAAACCTCTCAAAAAGCTTCCATTCAATTTATAAAACTGTTTTTACGCGATTCGCTATTTAATGTTGAAAAGTTCGATAAAATGGATATCGTCATGATTTTAGTCAACCGAAACTGTGTACATCAATTGCCATTTCAGCTCTGAAGTAAATGCCAAAGCTCTTCTCCATTTGTACAGTACTTACAAAACTATAAAAAAATGTACACAAAATCTGTGATCGGATAAAACTACTCTCTTGATAACCTTATCCGTCCTATTCTATGCAAAATACAATACTTCTTCTAACAACCACACGCAGCCAACCAAACAGTCACGCAAATTTGAAACAACAAGTCCGTTCGCAATCAACAAAAAATGTATCTCCTCTGGGAATTTACAAAAAACAGTAAAAAAATAACACAACATTTCTTTTATTCTTCCAAATTAGTTTTTTTTTAATGTAAGCATTATTGTATCTTATTCTGATCTTATTATTCTAATTATATTTATTTTTGCTAAAAACAAAAATTTATAGGAAAATTTAAATGTGTGCATATATTTTTATTTTATTATATAATATAAAATATAGGATTATATACTTGCGATCTCTTAACATATTTTAGCTATTTTTAAGTTATTTTTTTCTTCATTCCATTTAAAAAAGAAATTATTAGAAATGAAAGAGTAAAAGCCGTCAAACACGACACAAGAATTGAAATCATGTTTTACATTTTCATATTCTTTACTATAATTTTGTTTTTAATTTTTTTTTTTTAGAAATGCGATAAAATCAAAGAGAAACTGAAATGTGATAAAACAAAATTAAAACAAACATTTGGCTTTAAAATTCATTAGTATTAAACAAAAGTTGTTTTATTATTTAATTTTGACTAATTTATTAAAATGTATATACCTAATCGGTTTTGAAACTAAAAAGAAGCATGTGTGTAAAAATGGATCGACAGAAAGATACAATTTAAATATAAACCTAGTGCTATCAACGATTTTCTTTCGGAAAACCAATCATCAAACAAAATACACAGTAAAACAATATATATACATATATATTTTTATTTTTTAAATGGGATTCATATATGTAGTAAATTTTATATACAATTATAGGTATATATAAAACTATGTATATTTCTTGAATAAAATACAACAATTTAACAAGTAGGCACAGAGAAATGGCAAATTTAAAAATACAAAGTAAAGTTTGAAAAGAAAACCGCATTAAAAACGTACGTAGTCATCATATAAACAATTGGAATGTGATATAAAAACATAGTCCCCTCATATATAAAGTATGTATATTTTAAATATATCAATTTATATATGTTTATATAATATAATATATTTCTTAATTTCCGTTTTATTAATACATATTCTATAAACAAAATATACAATACTTGTGTTTAGTAAAATCAAAAATGATCTTTATTTTTTTTTTCTTTATTAATTTTAGTTTTATTTCACTAAATTGTTTTTTTTTTTTGTCTAATTTTAATTTTAGGTAATTAAGTTTTCGTTAGTAAATAGAACAAACATAGTTACTAAAAAACAATTATATGTGAATATGGAGAAAAAAAAGCTTTTTCATGTCGGTACGATTCTGGTTTTTACATAAGAAAAAAGTAAAACGAAGTTTCAGTAAAGTACCTTATCGGCGCATTCACACGGTAGTGATAAAAAAAGAAAAATTGGTTAGAAAAAATTCAGTATTCTTAAAATTTTATTTTGTTTTTGATTTAATTTTCTTAAAAAAAAAACCTAGTCATATATGGAAAATTAATAACTTATTGGAACGAAAGCAAAAATTTATTCAAAATAAATGGACTGATTGGAATTTTTATTTAAAAGTCAAAAATAATTTTAAAACGAAAGTGTATGAAAAAGCTGTCAAAATTAATGTTTAAAAGGAAACAAAAAGCAACAAAAAAAAAAAAGTTACGCAATAATTGTATATTCTTTTCTTTCTTTCTTCTATAAATTCAGGTTGTGGTTTTAATTTTAAAACATTAAAGTGATTAAGGTGTGTTTGAAGATACTGTACGTATGAATATATTTCTCTTTAATGTTTCGGTACTAAACAAAGTAGCTAAATATATTAAAAAACAAATATTTGTTTTATCTTTAACTGAGATAATTATGATTCACAAATTCTTCAAATGAAATAGAAACGATTGAAGATGTCTTTTAGTCAAGCGGAAAGTGAATAGATTTACATAATGTTGAAATGAGTAAAATAGATTCTTTTTTTCGGTAGCTGTGCAATATGGTTTTGCCGAAATGAATACTTTCGAATAGGAAGTCAACTTTTGAACTACAATGATCTTAAAAACATCAGCTGGCAACAACTTGCTTAGGTTCATAAATGAGTTCTTCTGGATATTTTTTTCCATTTTTGTAAAGATTCTGAAAATACCAGATGACAGTTTACTTAGTAAGGAGGTTTCTAAAATGCATAAAATTGAGTTAATTTTGTTCCAGTCGTTTTTCGACGCATGATTTGCGTTTAATTTTTTGTCTTGTTTATTAATTTCGTCCAAATAGAAAAAATGTTTAATAAGAGCAATTTTATCGTCGCTTGAAATTGAAAATACCTTCAGACAATGCATTGAGACATTTTGCAGAGAACACTAGGGAACACATTTTACATAGGTACGCAAAGCATTCTCAATCAGAACGAAATTTTCGCTTCTAAAGTAGGTACAAATTTCTGTGTATTTTTGTTTTGTCTTAAAATTTACAAAACAGTTTCGGACCGAGTACGTATTCTATTTGACAGAACACTCATTGTCTACAGAGTGGGCAAAATGTTTCTTTTTGCAACAACAAACTAATAAAAAGTAATTCTCTGAATTAGGTTTTCCTTGAATTTTTATCACCTCTGGCTTAAGTTCCCTGTATGCTCTCAGGCCTGTCTGCGATCAGGACAGCCATCAGAATTCTGTCAGTTTTTTATTGTCTCAGGAATGTTGTTATCTGCTCTCTAAAGTGGACAGAGGATGTGATGATGAATTGTTTTACACCACAACAAGAAATTTTATCAATACATTTTAGTTGGTCTAGTTTTTGGGGAGTATGTGTGACCTAAAATAAGTAATACTTTTCATTCACAAAAAGCCCGTCAAACAAAAGAAATTTCAAATTTTCAAATATTGCTGTCCATTTTAGTTGAGGTTAACGATAGCCCTGCTGTAACGGCTACAAGGAAATATCAACGAATTTCACTTTTTCTGCTGAGACTCATTTCAATTTCAAGAGTCCCATCTGAATATTTCTGTTTATTTCACTAGTTCACGCAGTTTGTTGGCCACTCCATAATCAGATTGCGTCGGCTTTAAAATTTGTCAATTATTGTATGAATTGATTGACTTAAGATGGATTACTCCCATCCAATCCTAATATTGTTACCGCTTGAAAGGCAAACAAACAATTGTAGATCTCCCCGACAATTCCTGTGCATAGCTACTTTGAAATGGATTTACTCCTATTGTGTTAATTTGCTCGTTTCAAACACTGCACAACTTACTAAACAAACAACATAAATGTATAACACAAAGAATCAAACCACAAAGTTTACATACACACATACATAAAAACTAAGTAAAATGGCAAATGGAATGAATACATATGCATTTTTCAAAAATTAACAATTTATTTTTCTAAAACTATCAACAGCATAAACTTTAAAGTTTTTATTTTTCTACAAAACATTTTAACTTGTATTGTTCATATCTACAATATATACTGCATGAAAAAAAAAGAAGAAAAACTTAATGAAAGTATAAATAAATAAATAAAATATTTTAACTTTTGTTTGTAACCAAGGAGCTGTGAATGAAATATTGATGTGATTATTTGTGATTGTTAATAAATAATGAAAAAATGTCAAATAAAAACAACATTTAATATGAGTATAAAGGAAACAAAAAACCGAAGTAATAATGTTACATACATAAATAACTGTTACTTTTCGTTTTTAATTAAATATTTTATTTACACCTTACTATTTTAATTTGTTTCTATCCTTTTTAAAACTCTCAAATATTATACAAAACAACAAGTCCGTTTTCTTAAACAAAATTAAAAGAGTAACATTTTTATTTTATATTAAATTTTTTTTTGTAACAAACATGTGCACAAAACTTATTATTTTTCAAACAACGCACTAATATTAAATGTACCGAATGCAAATCTACTACTATATTTTTATCTATATACTAACATCTCTGTTATTATAAACATGTTCATTGTAACATCGTTATAGACATCAACAAATCTAAAATAATTCCGATTGTTAAATAAACTTAAACAGAGAAACAAATCTTCAATAGTAAAGAAATAAAAAAACTTGCAAGTTATATCACATATTTAGATACAAATGAAACGTTATAATATCTCCTTGTACTATAATAAAACAACACAAATTTAGAACAAAATTGTAAATGTTTTTTTGTACACTGAAAACTAAGAAAAAAAGAAAAATATAAAAAAAAAATCTATAAACGTAGTTTGCATATTAGTGTAATATTTTTGTAAGAAAAAAATAATTATAAAGAAAGTAAAATAATTTGTAAAAGCCTTAATATTGTAAAATGAAGTTTTTTTTTCTTTCTAAAAGGAAAAGAGAAACAAAAGTCGATATAATATTGTTATAGAGGAAAGCAAAAATATGTATATTAAAAACAATATTGAAAAAAAAAAATATTTTCTGATGTTTTCTTATTTTTAAAAAAATCTGTAGGTTTGCTGTGTCATCATCGTTGGGAACATTTACTTTCAAGGTAAATACCTTCTTTGTTACTTTATATTTTTTAATCGAACAATTAATTGAAACAGTATTTTTCTTTCTTTTTTTGCAGGGTTGTCAGGTAATGTCTTTTCGTGTGCCTGGTGTGGGTAAGTGCGCCCTAAATTTTGTTTTCCGCAACTACCAAATGTAAATATTCAACAGAAAAAAACAAATGCAAAATAAAATTGACAAACAACCCTCGAATTGTTTTTTAATTTTATTATTTAGAAAAACATCAGTTGTTGTCGCATACAATTTTATTTATTTTTTTCTATAAGCTTTGTCTATTCATTTCGTTCTTTATTTTACACTTCCTTATACATATGAATGCTGGTGCTGGGAGTAGAGTTATAATTTTATTTCCCGAGGTAATTACATATTATATGGTTTTGTATACAAAATTTAGGATTTTTTTTTTAAATTACTTGCACACGTGAAAATATGTTTCACCTAGACTAACATGTGTCTTTTTTTAGGTTATCATTTGGGGTCCGAGACTGATTTGCCTCTGGTCGTGATTATGGATGACGGAACACCACGATTTGTGTGCCCACGTTGTGGTGTTAAATATAAAAAAATTTGCGGAGTCAAGGGCCATATGAAGGAGTGTGGCCTGGGGGCCCAGTGTCTATTCTGTCCGAAAATCGTAACGCAGAAACGTAATTTAGCAAAACACATGGAGCGACATCGACGCGATGGAATGAAACCGCTGTTTGCAAATAAGTAATTCGATGTGTATTACACCACGATGTATGATGTATGATATTGTGAATTGTCAGAAAGATGTAATATTAGAGCGTGATGTAGTGTTTCCTATAAATGATATGTATTTATTTAAGAAATGTTGTGATATTTAAAAAGGTTTTGAAAACTATTTTATCTTGATGCCGTCCCATATGTACTAACATCGCAATTGCGAGTAAAGAATGATGAAAGAGATTTATATTTTGGGTCGTGGTATGAAACTAGCAGAATGTTGGCCGAAAAGTTGATTTGTTTAAATTTCAATTCTGAATAGCACAAACGGTGAGGAATATTTACTCGAACAACTTCGGTTTAGCTGTATTGATGTATTCTTTTTTTTTAATATCCAAATTAAAAAATTGCATTCTCACTGAATTTGTTTAAGTAAACGTTTTGCACAGTAACTCTTAAAGGCGGCGCTAGTAACATGTGCGTATAGAACCCTGGATCTTCTCGCAATATTTTGTTTTTATTAGTTTTATTTATTTTTAAAACGAAATAAAAATGATTAAAAATAAGACCTATTGAGTTGAGGGAACGACGGCGACGTTCTCGAGAGGCGCAATAGACAAACTATCCATAGACTTACTGTCGCACAATAATTTCGTTCTGACGACTGAATTCTGAAACATATTCAGGACAGTCATATTCTAAAATATTCCATATTATATTGCGTAAGCGAAAGCTGATAGTTTAGATAGCGGTTTTTTCATTATTCTGGGAATTGAACCTAAAACCCTTAGCTTAAAACAATAGTTATATGTGTACACTGGGTCGTATACGTAACATCTTAGAATAATTTTCGTCTATCTCTTCCAAAACGAATAGTATTACTTTTATGAACACATTTTTCTATAGAATTGTGATTGCTTTCTGTAGTTTAACGCAGTATGGAACTTTGACTGATCTGTAAAACAAGAGAGGTTGCGATTGTGACGTGCAATCAATTATGAAGAAAATTGTAGAAACTTGCAAGTAAACATATTTCCCATTTCCATCCATTTTTTTTTCCTGTCAAGTTGATGAAAAGTTTATTTATTACCACAGATAAATAAATTAACTTTATAAATATAGGGACTAAATTCTAGTCTAGACTTTGAATCTGCGAGGCATGCACACTTGCGAAATAACTATGAAAAATATATACTCCTATGTGTATTCAATATACAAACTCAAGGCCGAATATATTTCCCCAATAAGTTCAACTCAAATATGTGATACGATTTCATAATTTAAATTTGTGCATCATATCAAGAAAGAAAGAGTTTTAGTTCAATGAACTTAGCACAAGGTTCAAATTGCGAGACATTATCATAAAGTAAAGATTGAATGGATCAGTACTTCTTTTTCAGTTCTATAATATGGGTAGAAATAAACTAAGCAGTCATATGAAAAAAATACTTCATTTTGCTTGCTTGTTTGTGGTAAAAATTAGTTTCTTTAAATGTTGTGCCGCTTTTACGGAATTTATTTTTGTATAAAACTCTTGTTTATGAAACGTATTTGTTTTCGCATATTCTACAGTCTGGATTGGATTCATATGTTTTTCTTTCAAGTTGTTATAGATTTAGTTTGATTATTAAAGAAGGACACGTAAAATACATACGTTAAGTGTTGTTTAGCACATGAATACTATTGTTTAAAAAAAACGAAGAATAAATTAAGAATCTGCACTTTTATTTCAGTTGATGATTTATTATCGGTGCATATTCAGCTGAAATTCTTCAATAATTATCAGTTCATTTTCATTATTACATTCTTTACTAATAGAGCTAAGGATAATTTCGTTAAAAGAAGTAGTCTTGCACAAACTGGACAGATTTCTGGCTGTGTTAGAATACAATTGAAAATTGTTGCTATTTTTGGAACAATTTTGCTGGTTTCATCGTCCCACAAAGAAAAATAACTAGCAATCATGTGTTTGCATAAGTTTTCATTTATTTGTAAATTGCTCTTTCATCATTTTTTTCTTCTTCTAAGAATTGCGTACATGACTTTTGCATCGAATAACTATTTAATGTAAGAAATAATATAAATAGATGTGTATCTTGGGATAATATCCGTATATATATTATTGTTGTTCCATAAATCGAAAAAGTATTAAAAATAAAATGGAGAATATAAAAGAACAATCAAAAAGACGAGCAATTTTGTACACTATTATAAATAACTTAGTTACAAATTTAAGTTTCAAGGTGCTGTAAATATAAAACAGAAAGTCAAATTTAAATTTAATGGGATATCTTAGTAATAAGCGCTACACATAATTATGGCCACTGGATCAAAACTACTCTAATCATCATACCCATCTTCGTCACCATCAGCATTTTGTTAAAAAAAAAATCCATCGCCATCATCCTCATCACTTCTGGTACTCACTGCTACTTGGCACTGTCATTGGTATTTATTTACATTTTATTTATTTCATTTACGCTAATTTTTTTTTTTTTTCTATCTTCATTTATTGAAAAACAAAAATCATTTCCTTGTGTTTCTTGTTCTCTTTTTCTTTTGTTTTCTTTTTTCTTTCTTTTTAGACATTTATCCAATTCTCGGCAGCCTCTTGGGTGTCGAAACAAATGCAAATGATCTCAGTGTTGGATATTGTTTGCTCAATAATGACTACTTTGGTATTCATAATCTGCGTTTACAATGTAAGAGGTGTAAACGTTTCTATAAGAACGCACAAAAACTACAAGAACACATTCGAAAATATTGCGTCAAAGAGAAGAAATACAAATGTATTTCGTGTGAATATCGATCCAGGCGTAAGGATCATGTACTGCGTCACGCAAAACGTAAACATCCGGAGGCGTTTTTGAATTTGAACTTGCCATCGAGCCTGCAATTGGCACAATTTTATAAAATAAGCAATGAAGAGGAGTCGACGATACACTTGCCAGATGATGTTGTAACCGATGATGATGATGATGAGTATGATGATGAAGAGAATGGTAGTGCTGTAACGTGTTTACTAGGTCCTTATGAAACTGCTCTTTCTTAGGAATAGAAATGTTTGTACATGTTTATTTTATTTTCTTAAGAATTGATTTGTAAAGAAAATATGCTATTTTTTGTAAAGCAGTTTGTTCGAAGGGGGCAAATGGAGTAGCTTCAAAAATGGAAAATATTACTTTACCGCATAGTGCAGCAATGGAACTCTATTAATTATGCATTTATTTAAACACTTGTAAACATAACCGAACGATTTTTTGAATGATCAGTGTACCTACTGGTAAAGTAAATTTGTTCAGACAGACTATAACGAACGAATTTTATTTCTCATTTCATTTATATGTTACCTCTTACTTTTTTACTCAAATCATTTATATTTTTGTTTGAATCAGACTCTTTCATAATAAAAAATTAAATAAGCAAAAGAATATATATATTTAAATACATGACAACTACAACTTTGCTGAATGTGTTAACTTCATTCGATCTTGTTCTCGGCTCAATTTAATCTGAAATTAGCGTAAGTTGCAAAATTTCGTGATGACTTTTTCAATGAATTTGTTACAGTTTTAATGTGAAAAGAGTTGCCTGCTACTATCTAACAATACCAAGATTTTTTACCAATGTTTGATTCAATTTCCAGCCCACCAGAATTTGTTTGTTTTGAAGAAAATAGAATAAAGAATTCGAAAGACTGAACATGAAAAACATATTTAAATGTAGCACGTGAGCCTATATTTAGTTGAAAATTAGTATTTAGTGCTTAGCAGATACTGTGGTGCAGAATTACTTGTTTAAATACAGCTCCATTCTAAAAACAACAAATTTTCTGTCGCTCTTACAAATGACATCAAAACTGAAATAGTTTATAAGTGATCAATAAGTAAACGATCGAGTCTAGAAGTCAAACATAAAATAGGGAAGCTAGTCAATACTATTTATTCATTAATATAGTCTTTTTTGCTATAACATAAATTAAAATTCGACTCAAAGGACCATACCTAGTAACATTGTAACCCGTCGTCTCTGTTATACTGGTGTGAAGGTAGCGACTTCGAGTTTATTTTTCATTCTTTGCGTCTTGAAAACTTCAGAGACGTAATCAATGGTATTTCCCTTTAAAGAAAAATGTCGATAAATTATATGTAGTATCTTACGAATGCCTTAGCGTTTCTAATCTTAACTATCTTAAATATTAATATGGGATATTTCGACAAATAAGCTTGGAGCAACATGCTTAGTACAAGTATGACTATTTTTCGTTCTACTGTTTCTCCTTTGCGGTAAATAATTTAAAATCAATAAGAAACACAACTCTGTACTACATGCAACCACTCTTTAGTGAGTTTTTTTTTTTTTTTTTGTTTGTTTTTCCCTTAAAATTATTAGGTAGGGTTGATCGAAATGATAAGTATACAAAATAAGGAAAGGCATTTTCTTAGTGAGTTTCATTGCTGTAGTGACATAAAATTTGTTGCCAACATTAACTCTTGTTATTATAATAACGCGCGTAGCGAAAAATAATAGCCTCTCGTCAAGCCCCTCCGAACAAGCTCAATAACGGCCAATGTTGCATTCCCATTTAAAAACCATTCAGGAATTACTTAATACTTCCTATATACTTTTTTTTATGCATTTCTATTTGTTACAAATTGTACTTATATTATCGATAACCTTAAGTGGAAATTGAACTTGAAATAACATAAATAAAAATGAACTTTCTCCAGGAAAAAAAGGACACAAAATAGTAATTCGTATTTTATTTGCTGTTTTCTTGCTTCGTCTCGTCTGCTCACTCGTTCTTGTATTTCAGTGGATTTGGAGTTCTAGTTTATCTACTTAGATCCCTTAACATTGTACTAACATATTGCTTATTTTATTTTTTATTTTAGCTACCGACGGATACTGGACAATCGTCGAGACCGTACCATATCCCGTCCAAAGTGAGAGCACCATAACGACTACCCTATCGCAGGCTGTCAACCATGTTCAACCGACTGAAGCTGATCTCATCACCACTGCTACTGTTGTCGTTGAAATACCATCCGATACTGCTGGTGGTATTGCTGGAGGTACTCTAAAGTATACGATTCCTAAGGCTGAAACGCCGATCCTCAATCCGAAGCCAATAATAACAACGACTATACCCGCAACCACCAGTGGTGGTGCAACAATTCAGTTGGTGAAAAAATTACCCCCAACTACAATTCGTTTGAATCCCGAGCCGCAGGAGTGTCCAAAACCGGAACAGCAACAAGAATTCCACCATCAATGTGATGTCATTGAACAGTGTTTGGCATCCGCACATGTATTGACTGGGAATTCAAGCAACAACATTGAAATTGCTGAATATTCTGTTCGACCCGCAACCACTAATCAGAGACCTCAATACGAACAGCAATATGAGGCACAAGTCGAATTCGAAAACGAACTGGACTACGAAGAAGACAGTGATGACCTAGATTTGGCGGAGCAGAAACGTCGACAGGAGATCCAATATCAAAAGGAGCTAGCAAGGCGTGGACGAGTTATAGCCACACAGTGCATGGGCGAGGATGTGATTGATCTTGAAGATGAGCTCATAACAGATGAGGAGGCGACATTTTTACGAGTCCGTCAACAGGTTCGTGATCGTAATCCCTCGCTCTTGTATGTTTGTAAGGTTTGCAGCAAATCGTACAAAATCAAAGGATCTCTTAAGAGGCACCAGAGCTACGAGTGTGGCATAACGCCCAACTTATCCTGCAAATATTGTCCACACAAGAGTAAATACAAGTCGGACTTGAGAAAACACATCATACAGAAGCATTCAAATATTGAACCGGATATTATCTAAAGAGTAAGCACTGAAAAGTCATGAAGTATATCTCTCTTATTAATAAAGAAATGTGCACAAGTTATCAATAACTTTGACGCAGCCTTTATTAATACGGGGATATATTTTTAATGTAAAATAAAGAAAGAAATCCTTTTGATGATTGTACAATGTATTCGGTTGGCGGATTTTTCAATGTTAGGTAGGAATATAATGCCAACTTCTTTAAGCTTAAGTATGTTGATTCATATAGAAAGAAGACTCTCTTTTGTACTTCGTATAAATACTTGAATAGGTGATTGAGTTTTTACTGATAAATTCTCACGTGTTATATCTCTTGAAATATTTGCTCATGCTCATACACCATTTGTTGAAGTTTAAAATGTTTTTCTACCCTTGTTAATAATTTAAAACCAGTCTGTTTAGTTATCACTGTTAATAACCTGTCCATGCCCTATATAAGTGAAGTCACAGTAGCAAGTGAGTTCGTAGCATTTAAGGTCGGTACTGAAACGAGTTCTTAATTTCAAGCTACGCTTTAAGTGCATCACTATTTCTTGCCATGATGGAAATTCGCATTTGAGATCTTAAACAAAATAAGTTTGTCATTGTTAAAAGAAAGCTTACCTTACTAAAAATGGTCTGTGCATTACATGATCTTTTTCAAGAAATCATCAAAATCTGGCTCGAAGGACCAACGTACTTGGTACATTATTACATATCGTAACATGCATACCACACCTACATTCGAACAGAAGGCACAGACTGAAAGTGAATGTTATGACATGATCTTTCTTTTATTTCCGACTTCTATAGTTCTGCTTTAGCGAATGAGTGAAATCTCATCAAAGCTCTATACAGCTCATAGAATAGGTACGTTCTAAACACCCGTTTGGTAAATGAGACGCGATTTACGTAAGTTTTAATTGGCCTTAGTTGAACATTATTTTTTTAGGCGACATCAAAGAAAAAATTCTGGTACGTCAAGCGACAGATGAATGTGGTGTCAAAGACTAGATCTATTAGATCTTATTTTCCCAGGGTGCCGCACTAAAAATCTGTCAAAATTCAAAAAATACCTTCTGAAAGGCTTAGAAATCTTAAAACTTAAACAAATTCAGCTGCCTCTTGTTACTTGTAACTAAAAAATAATTTGTGTAAAACAAAAGGACATATATTTCAAACTGAAGTAAATATTTACAATTTGTTTCAATTTTTTTTTTAAGTTATGTAATTGAAAACTTATTCCATTCTGGTGAAAAATCTTTTTTGTTTTGCCTATGTTTTTACTTTTTTAATTGAACAAATTTATGGTTTCATGTCGTTAGAAATTCTCTGAACTTTCTAAAGTCAGAAGGGAATTACTCTCTTCTTTTCTTTTTTTTTTAATGAGGACGTGCTTAGATTTTTTTTGAATTTTGTAAGTAAAATCCAAGACTTTCTTTTAAATAATAAAAAAAAAATTATTGAGTAAGAACTTGGGTTACGCATATACAAAATTAGAAATATATGAAGGTCCCCTTTTGTGTGTTATTCTGCTATCCATGGAGGTAATCGATGCTAAATTTTCGATCAAAATAGTTTTTCAATGCCAACTTATTTGTGATACTTATGATTTTATGCACAAAATTTATCCATACTATGTATATTTTTGGCTTAGACATCAAACATTTTATAATAAGGTCGTTTTGTGTATCTACACTTTGTGATCTACTGCAGATTAATCTACAAAATTACTCCACTGGGCACCGCTTTTAAATACAATTAATACTATGTCCTCTAAAGATGTTTGTCTATGCTGGTCATAACTTTCTTCTAAAAACCACGAATTTACTGGAAATTATTGACATTACTTAGTTTTCCATTTAAAAAAGGTGCCTGAGAGCTTTATATAAATAATTTTGCTAATTTTTTTGGTCAAAGCAAAGAACGAAGAAGATAATTATCAGTATTGGTGTCCCCCTTGGATCACAGTGGCGACAAAACATTTACTATCAGAACAAAAAATTAAGTCACAACACTAATGATCAGTTGTAGTGTCCAGGTTACATTTAACGAACTCATACAACTTTCCATACACATATTATTCAAAATGGTCCAATTTGAAGAATTATATTCAGGTTGAAGATTAAAAATATGAGGTCCAAGAACTTCTACATTCTTAAGGTAATTGACTGTCGCAGATATTTCATTTTTGTTGAAAACCTCTTGTAATTATTACCTGCAAAACAAGAATACCATATTAAACTTTAAAGTTTGTTGTTTTTGAATTCATTCAAAAAATATGCATTTATATGTATAAAAGAACTAATCATTTAGAATTTGTGTTAACTTTAGTTATATTTCTTGCCGCAGCTGAGAACAACAACAAACGAAAAAAAAAAAAAAAAAAAAAAATGTAAACGTTTCCCACTCGAAATAAATTTGTTAAAAAATAAAATTTAAATAGTTGTACTGTGCCAATTATGTAAATAAGTCAGCTTTTAGTTTATCTTTCATTTTGTATGCAACAACGCTTCAGAGTCTATTTTGACTATTCAAGTAATCATACGTAATATACTTATCGAATAAAATACAATAAAATGTAATAAATAGTTATTACTTACTTTAAATGTATAGTTAAAAATTTGGAATAACCTTGATGTAAAGCAAACAGAAAGACCATAAATGTTTAGTAGCGAACAATACAAATTGATTCGAAATAAAAACCAAATATTAATATAAACAAACAAGTTGTGTTCGAATTGTTTCTCTTATTTCAACTTTGTAGTATGATTCAGCTTCTAATTATATAAATGTTGGACTACTGGTAACACAAAATTGCAAACATTAAATTGTATTTCAGTCGTTAACGTATTTTTCTTTTCTAGGTTAAAAGTAGAGGAGTCATTTGAGGAGCAAATTTGGAGTTTCCTGTGAACATTCTTAACTTATCAGGTGTTGTATAAATATTGTTCTTGATTTTTCTTTCTGGGCTAAGTTTGGAAATCAATAGAAAACAAAAACGATATAGTTTTTGAGAAAAATTGTTCGGTTGTGCGGCACGCAACTTGCGAAAGACAAGCAGAACTGTAATGGGATGGAATAAGCGGCCGACTTTTGTTTAAATGTTTTTTTTTTTGTAAACGTGTAGGGAAATTTTAAGAATTTATTAATATTTCTAAGTTTTAAGTCTAAATTTTTGGAAGACAAATCGTTATCCAATCTCTTTGAAAGACTGTTCAATTTATAAAAAAGCCTTTATTTATATCAACATACTTAAACGTTAGTTTATAGAGTTTTGTTTAAAGTTGCTGTAGTGGAATTAGTGTGTAGTATAAGTTAAATTTTGTAAGATAAGATAGTCGCGAATTTTGAAATTTACTTTCTTTGCTAGTGGCCTGCTTTTTCTTGTGTCGCATACACATACGATACATGATTTCCTACGATATTCCTCAGCTGTTTCCAACTTTTCCCAATTACAGTTACTCTCCCTCAACTACCCCACTTTGGTCGTTGGATTACTATGCATTTTGATTCTGTTCCATTTTTTTCTTAAATATTTATGTTCATTTAATATATGGGTTATCAAGAAGGTAAAGATTAAGTAATAAATACCTCCATGCAAAAGTCAGCAGCTATACTCGTAAATGCCTTTAGCTCACCCTCTGACTATTGCTGGGCGGACAGTGATGTCCAGTAATGTTTTTTTTTTTTTGCTATCGTAGCCAAGCAGTGGAGCAACGATATTGACTACTTTTTTCGAACTATAAGTCCCATGAACCTTTGAGTACTAGATAACAATTTAAGCCGCTTTCCTTCGTCTGAAACATAAAACTCACGAAATCCTCGCGAAAAACTAAACCCTTGAATGTTGTTGAAACTAATGTGGGCTAAGCTAGTGTCAAAATTTAAACGTTACAAACGGGCAACCAACCATGTTGTGGTATACACTCCCGCTGTAATCGTAGACTGGCTTAAGCTGGATTACGTAACGGACAACAAATCGACTCTTTGAATTTTAGCAGTCACAAAAAATGAATTGTGTAAAGTTCGTCTTCAATATGAAGTACGTAAAGTGGAGAATGCCGCCATAGACAAACCATAAGCCGTTTTCATCCAAACCATCATGTGATCGCGCAAAGTGTTAAATATTTCCAAAATTGTAATGGAACACATTTGACTTAACAAATGACCGCTTTTAGATTGAGTCCTAAAGACTTGTTACTTAAAATTATTAAGTTTTTGGACTAAAACAAATTGTTGCACAGTTCAGTGTTGTGTGTGGCAATTTATTAACTTTTGTACTTTTATTTTTTTTTTTGCTAAATTCGATATACATCTCTTGTAGTTTTAAGTTCTCAAACTACGAATTTAAAAACCAAAAATGTGCATAAGACAAAGAAAAAAAAAAAACAATAGAATAAAAAGAAATATTTAAACTCTGAAGCTAAATAAAAAGAAACGACTCTCAATCAACACATGTCAACAAAAAATATTCGCAAATCTAATGTAAAATTCTGTTTACTGTAAGTTTGGTTTTATTTTTACACTTTTGATATGATTTTTACTGTGTGTGCTTTGAATTTTATTTACACATTACAACTAACTTTGTTGTATCAAACATAATTTCTTTTATTTTTGTTTGTTGCTAAGCATTTTTTTTTTTTTGTATAAAATATTGCATCGTGTGTTTTATATATTTTTGCATTGACTATTTAGTTGTTATAATTTTGTTTTTACTTTCTTGCCATCAGTTTGTGCATAAATACTGTCTTACCTAAAATGATTACAGAAATTCCAACAAAACCCACATATGCTAGATTGTGACAAAATATTTTTTCCAGATTATTGGGGCGAATACATGTATTTAGCGCAATATGCCGATGACGGTGCATCCTCTTCATCGCTCAGTCATCTAAAGAGCTCGTCAAATAATAAATCGAAATTCCTACAACACTATCGGAGACGTGCGGAAATATTTTCAGCTACCTGTTTTGCGTGCAGTAAATGTGGTCGAAAATACTCGTCACGGAGTATAATGTTGCGTCACATGAATCACGAGTGCGGCGTTGAAAAGAAAGTACAGTGCCCCGTGTGTCCGAAAAGGTTTCGTCGTAAATGGAATCTGGCACAGCACATGAAAAAATTACATCCAAAATGAGTAAAGCTTTTGCGAGTGATTTTTTTGTTTGTAAATAAGTTCCTAAGTTTAGGTTTACGCGCAATGGGCCATACTGGAAATCGTTTTAAATATTTTTATAAAAGTACATACACAATACCAAAATTAAAAAATTAAAAAATATATATGTATCAGAAATGATTATAAGTCGTGCGCTAGAGTTTAAGATGCTTTTGTAAAAAAAGAGAAATATTTTGTTGAGACTACCATTGAAGTGTATGCCAAATGTTTATAAGAAGATATTTGCAAAATCAGTCAAAATGCTTAATTTGGACCGAAGCAGCCTCCTAAACAATGGTCACTTGTTTTTAGCTAAACTATTCTTAGTCGTTAATCCATCAAATATGCATATACAGTCAGTAAAATGCGCCAAAGAATAAAGTACCGCTTTTGCAAATAGGCATTTTGTGTCATTTTAATCAGGCATGATGCAAAAACCATTTCGGAAGGCGGTCTTTTTGGAAAAACTTAATGTGTATTACCCTTGATACAGCCGATCGGACTTTGGTGGCTTACATTCGTTCGAAATATTACAAATTAAAAATAAAATCGTGCTTTTGGACGAGTTTAGTGATGCATGGCTACATGAAGGTGCCAACTAAAGTATTCCGTATTCGGATAAATGCTGTTTGGCTTACAAGCGATATTTGAATGAGAATTTTTTAAATACTAACGTCCATAAATTAAAAGCTCAACTCATCCACAGACATTTCATTCATATGCTTCTTAGAAAAATGCAGTCGTCCGTCGCAAACTTCTTAAACACAAGGGCTCAATTTTTTCTTCGAAATCTATGCTTAGAATGGAAATGGATGACTTTTGATTTGCCCCAAACTTGTTTATTTTTAAATTAGAAACAAAGCAGCACATATAACCACATTCAGTTTAAATTTAAAAGTACACCCTATAGTTCCTTCTTCTACTACACTTGTTTACTGCAGTCAAATACATAATTTTTTTAATTTTCTTGTCCAAACCTACAAAAATCTTTTGTGAGTAAAATAATAAATATAAAAATCATATCAACATGAAATCGAAAACAATGAAACATAATATATATTTATATGTTTAAGTTAGTTTGTAGTGCTTCAGAGTATACATATTTCATTTGGCTATTTGTTACAATTACAAAATCAAATATTTACGCAAACATTGCTCAACCATAGTACAATTGCAAAGAATCCTTCAGTTAGTTCAATATATTTATTTACGAAGTTTATATATGAAAATGTAAAGAAAAACGAATTTATTTAAAAGCTGTTCCAAGATTTAATATACCAAAGTAAATAGCTTACTTCGAAATAAAACCAAATGATGAATTCAAAAGAGATATACATGTGTTGCTTTGTTTAAATTTAACTCTCTTTTCGCTGCTGAAAAGTGTTTTCCTGGTATAGCTTCTGAGTAACAGGTATTCATTACTTTTGTTCTTATTTATATATCTTTGTCGTTCGGAAAAGAATATTTGTAATTCGTGGTCTTAGACATTTTTCACTAATATATTTTTCCTTTTAGATAAAGAACTCAGAGATCGTTTACATCGTTTATTGATTTGGAAGCGGACAGCTCAAATGTGTGTTCGGTTCCCAACGAATATTCTCCCAATGTAATAGAATAACAGGTTGTGTATGAATGTAGTACTTTATCATTTTAAGTAAAGTCTAACTACTCTCTCTTGTAGGAATATAATCAAAAATGTATTGAATTGTAGGATACGGCTAATAATGTCGTTTGATTGTCCACAATTATAGGTGATATTATTTAATAGCAGACTGCAGTGAATTTCTCTGCTTAAAATCGTTTGTTGTAAATTTTAATATGTTTGATACAAGGAACGCGTGTCTTCTTTCGTTCACCAATATTCATTTATGCGGTATCAATAATCAATTTTAGTGTTTAGGTTCAATCGTATCAAATTTTCCATATAAAATGTTCCATTGTGACCTACAAAGTGTTTGCGATTCGAAGTAGGACCCAAAGCCTATTTGACAGAGAGAGGGAAGGAGTGAATGTATGACAAAGTTATCCTTTAAAGTTAAGGAAGTTGAGATTAAAATTGTGCAATTGTGGTCTTCGACAAATTAAAAGTCGATAGTAGAATTTCTTATTACATATTTGTTATCCAGAGGCCAATTATTCGTAGCACAATTTCTTGTGAAACAAATAAAAAGCATACCAGCAATTGATACCAATAGGCCTCAGGAATCGAATCGACGAAACCGCTAACGATCCATACTGTCACGAAACTATGCGGATTTCACACTGTAACCAAAAAGGAATGCCGTAAGTGAGATAAACAGTTTTTGTTAACAGAATTTTCTGTGGAATTTTGTTATGACTGGAGTCTTGCGACTCAATTTGATGCGAACTTTACCTTTTTAACGAACTAAGCAACATTATTTAAGTTGCTCACAATCTTCTTGTTTAACTTTTAAAAGAAACACACCTTATCCATTAACCAATTGAAAATCCATAGAGCCTTGCGATGAGCAAATACACGAACCATCACTAAGGAAATAAAACAAATCTGAAAACCTTTCAACTGTTTTTAATATTATACTATAGCAATCATTTCGTGATCACATTAAAAACAGTACCTATAGTTTTATTTAAGCCTTTTAAATACTTACCTACTAGTTTTAGGGTTCGACTAAATTAGATTTAATGTAGAATACATTTTATACAAGTGCATATCCGAAGTCATGATGAAAAGCAATGTTATCCTTGGCTATAATACACAAATAAAAATAAAATAATAATAATTGCAACAGCGGTCTTGTTTCATTCAAAATTTATATTATAATGTAACACATTTCTGAATAGTTAAATTTTTTTATTTTAAAAACATTGTACTCGTAGAAGCTTTTCATTTACACTTATATTATTTAATAAGTTCAGTTTACCAACAAGTGTTTTCGCCTATAATTCTGTTTTCTGCATGCATGTTTTCATTTTTGGTTCTTTCTTAGTATTTTTTCAAAAATGTTCAAAGCAAAACAAACAAATTGAGAAAAAAAAAATGTCTACAACAAAATATTTCCTTTTCTTCTTTGTTGCTTCTTGCTAACTGCCTCATGGATTCAAATCAACTAGACTTCCTAGATCACGATGAGTTCTTAGCGACCTTTTGGAGCGAATCAAGTACCCAGCTGTTTCCATGTGAACGCAAATGTGGCAAATACTATCCAACATATGCAACAATGGTGCGGCATGCACGTCTGGATTGTGGAACAGATAAACGTTTTCAATGTTCCATATGCAAGAAGAATTTCAAACGAAAGTACCACCTCAAACGACACTATACAATACACTGTATAAATTATGACGATCTTGTCGAAGAGGAACGTAAACTAGCTACCTCAAGATGCTTAAAACTACGTAAAACCCAACGCCTCTACTAAACCACACAGAGGTTAAATTCCAAAGATTTTATGTTTTTCTATAAATGCCATAGTTCCATAAGCTAAATATTTGTATACCATAGTAAATACGAAACATGTATATTTAATTTTATTTGATTGATAGCGTGCCAAAAAAATATATATATTGTACCTTTCCCTTAAAGTAGTAAACAAGCGGCACACGCGCATTAAGTTATTTTCTTTGTCCATTGTTAAGAAAACAAAAATATTGAACTTTTTTAATATTTTAAGCGTACATTTACAGCATTAATGATAAAGTGAAATAAAAATAAATGGAAATATATATTTAAAGTTTAAACAAAAGTCTACCGAAACAAGTTTCTTTCTAAATATTTCTTGTATATATGGATTTATTTTTTTATTATAAGAGCGTTTTAACACGTTTTAACTTTGAATTTTTAATTTATATACAATTTTCTTATTTCTTTCAGTGTAACATTTTTTTATTTTCTTATTTTCTTTCAGACTTGCTAACGCTGGTCAAACGAGAGTCCTCGTCGAGTGAAGATGATACCGAAATGTCCATACCAGGCATCTCACAGCGGTCGTGCAAATTTGCATCGGCGAAACAGGCAAGCCAGCTAAAGGATTCATCTAGAGGAATTGACAGAAATAAACCACTAGACACTAATGCTTCGGCGCGTTTGTCTGATAGAACCGCTATTACTGGTAGTAATGCAATGACAGGTGGTGAAAGTAGTGCTATGATTGCTTTGGAACAGCTGGCAGCGATATCAACGACAAAATTCATGGAAAGCATACTACCGACACTACCAAATACGTTGGTCCTTAAAACACCCTTGCCGCGACGTAGTAGCAGTAGTAGCACTGGAGGCAGCGGTAGTGGTAGAAAAAGTACATCATCAACAACAACGACGACAGCAGCAGCTGCTGCTGGAACTGGGAAGCGTATGGCACAACACTATGAGACTAATCGCTGTCCTTTGTGCTCGCGTAAATATAGATCGCAGGCATTTTTAAATGAGCACATGCGTAAAGAGCATTCGGTCTTAATTTAGAAACTAAGGACCAGGGATACTAAGTAAAACATTTTGTTGCAGTGAGTTGAGATTTTTGTGTTTCATTTATATGAAATGAAGCTGTTGTGGGTGGGGATATGAAATGGTGTACTCACATCATTGATTTTGTTTCGATTTGAAGGTGAATTGTAGGTCTTATGTTTGTGGATTTTGTCAATGAACTGAACTATAATTTTTGAACACATGCTCCTTGAAAATTGTTGTCTTTTTGTATGGATAAGAGTTACGTCTTCTAGATTTGTTTTGACGATGGCATTTGTATATTGCAATTGTATCATAACCTTTTGACTAAAGATTCAACCATAATAAGAAAAACTAACAATATAAAGAGCTAAGCAAAGGCTCAGTCAAACTCTTATTCTATTATAGTCAGGAAACAGAATTAAATTCAATCCCACGCAATTCTTTTATGACTCAACCTTTATACTTTATAACTGACTCTTTTTGGTTTTAAATATTTAAATCTAAAGCCTTCTTTCAGCATATCGAAGAACTTCCAAACTCATGAATTAATTCAATATGTTGAATTGTTGATAAACAAAACTGTGAATTATCAAATAAGTCGCCCAACAAGCTACTTCTAATATGAATAAGAATGTGTCTTATTAAACTAAAGATTTTTTATGAAATTATGTGTAGATTTGCAGAACGTTCATTCAAGAATGACATTCTCCACGACTCGTATTATATAAGAGGCATGTCAAGCTAACTTTAATAAAAGGAAACGTAGTATAACACAGATTTTTCGAAAAACATTAATGTGTTGGTATGCTGCTTGCCTGAGAACTCAGCCACCATTACAGTTCAGCTTTCTCTACAGCTGTAAATTTAAGTTGTATTCAAAATACAAACAAGAGTCTCTAGACTGATAAAAACTTCATACACAACTACTTTATGAAGGCTTCGAAGAACCCTTTTTCAACCAAACAAGAAGTTGACATTCACTGTACCCTCGTTAGGTTTTATGGCTTCCTTTCTAACATACTCAACACAAACTTAGCAATAATAATGTCAGGCATTTTTAATACGAAGAATGTTTGGTTTTTTTGGACTTCAACACAATTGCTGTTACAATAATTAAGCATATCTTATACTTGGTTAATATGAAACGTCTTGTGTATATATTATGCCATTATAAAAGTCCATTGTATTTTTTTAAGTAAATTTGTCAATACATACCACCAATTACTAACCTTCGGAGTAAGATTTTTTTTTTAATAATTATTAAGTATCAGTGTTATTGTAAGCATAGCATTTATTTTTGTTATAAGCAGTATGCAATGTATAATTTTCATAACATGTCCTACCCGAACTAAAACCACAATTTCTAAGACATTGTGCGCACTTGATAACTTTTTATTGCTGACAACTATCGCCGAGCTACTATTAAACGTTGCTACAGTAAAAAAAAAACATGTTGGCATTTAATATTCTTACAGTGAGATAAATACCTTTAGAGTCATTTTAATAGATTAACATTCAGTGAGATTGAAACATACCAGACACAAATTGAGTTCAGATGTTGTGTGTCCATAAAACGGTTTTCGTTTGGACTTGGAACTCATTTTGTAGACCTAGTTCTTACAACTGGCAATTAAAAATTCGATTTTCTCAACCAAACTACTTCTATTCCTTTTTTTGTACCTAAAACCCTTATTACTACGTACTTGGCGAGAGACACCAACCCACAAAATGATGGCAAATGGAATGCAGATAATTTCGTTAAAATTCAGTTTTTTACCAACGTCTAAAAATGCATTTCCCTAAGAAGAGAGAGAGCATTTTTGTATTGGTTGTCATTAAAAAATTGTACATCTGCCTTGAGAAAACAACAATATTGTTAAAACAATGCGTGTGGAATTATTTCTGTTTCAAACAATCTATCCCAAAAGGCTGTAATGCTAACCAAGTAGTTCCACAATAAATAACTTGAGGAATTGTCTGGATTAGGTTTTGAGCTAGAATCGACGTCCCCAATTAAAACTAAGCCTTTTATTCTAATCGTAACATCTTCCAAAACAACCTTTCGATCAGGGGTACAGACAACATCCACTGAGCTAGATTTTATGACGGCCAAATGTGCGATGTTAATAATTTATGTTAGGCATAGTGTAAGGGTATAAAACCTTGGATATTTATTTTATATAGAAAGTATTTTTGCGAAACATAAAAAATACCAAGTGTGAGCAATGGTCTAGTTGTATTTGTATCCGATCAACGCCTAGCGAAGATATTTTACTAAATTATTTGTTGCTTAATGAACAAAATATGAATTTTTGTATTTTTATTTAATATGAAAATTATTTGTAATTACTGTACTGCATATTTATTTGCAACAAAATACTCTTATACCACTGTACATATGTACTCTATTTTTGGTTAAGTGGTTTTCTTTTTATAGAAGTACATTTTCATTTTTAATCTATTAGTACGAGTACGTACACCCTTTTTAACGGTACAATAAGCATTTGAAACTTGTTATTATAAATCTTTATCACTCCACTTACAAATGTGATGGAAAACTTCAGTTTTTAGAATTACAATGACAAATATTTTTGTATTTCTTAAATTATGCGTAAACAAATTACTATTCGATTAAAAGAAATTAAATAAATCAATCCAATCGACAAAAAATATGTGATCTCTGTTTTATGAAAAACAAAAAAATTAAATAAAAGTAACTTTAAAAACTTTACGCATTTTAATCAAATAAAAAAAAAAAAAAAAAAAAAAAACACTTATACTAGCTTTGAAATACTTTGTATAGTTACGTATGTAGTCATCTATCATACTAATCCAACATTGTTATTAAATCGGTCTTTGTTTTTAGTTCGCATGGACCATAAAAACATAATACATAGTCGAGCATTTTTGTTACAAAAAAATATATACGAAGAATCTAAAACGTTCGTGTTTTCCTCTTCTCTGGCTTCTTGTCTCTGGGTGTATCTTCTCTTTCTTTATATATGTGGTTTTGTATAATAACTTTGGTTCTTAAACTCTTCTAGTTGGTTAATATTTTATGTTCATTATAATTTTGTTGTTAGCTCTATTTATTTATTTATTTTTTTTTTCATTTTTTATACAAATATTTGTTTTCTTTGTAGACTATAAAGATCATGATATGAAGAAACTGCAACTTCGCTATCCCTGTATTACATGCGGAAAGAGTTATTTGCGCAAGGCGCATCTCAAGCGACATATACGCAACGAATGTATTGATGTACCACCGAAATTTTGTTGTGATATCTGCCCCTCGAAATATCGGCGAAATGAAGATCTCAAACGACACATGGCAAAGGTTCATAACATCTTTTTGTCAAAGAGGGGAGACATTGATAACGATATCATTCCGTCATTATATTACATTCCGTATAGTTAATTTGTTTCTCGTTCATTGGCATTTAATTAATTGCTATCTCTGTTTATTTACTAAGTGAAAATCAAATTTTATTTTTTAAGGTGCAAAGTTTTCGTTTTGTTGTTTTATTGTTTTTTTATTTAAATTTTTTTTTTACCTTTTCGCTAACATTCCAAAATAAAAAAAAGAAATAATCATTTATTTTTATTATTACTGTCAAGCGCATCACACTATTATGAACAAATTTCACGTACAAATATTGAATGTATACACATAGAAATGTTAAGTGTTTTAATTATTGTTTATTCATTCCACCATTAATACCTTCTTAACTAAGTTAGCAGAGTACATTATGTAGTATGTATTCAAAAGAAGAAGCCTTTTTTTTAACGAACATTTGTAACTAAGAGAAGAGAATGCTTAAAATTTATTTTTATCTCAAAGAAAAGTAAAAAATACAATAAACATATTTATTTACAAGTTAAATAATTGCGTTTGATTATTTTGTCCAAAATGAATCAATTAGGCTGTAGGTATTCATGTGGTATATTTCGAAGGGCGAATGTTGGATGTGGAAAAGGTATAATTCTTATTATTATTATTAGATTTGTTGTTTTCTAACAATTTTTTTGTTTTTAGATTGCGATCGGGGGCTCGAGCGGAGCAGGTCTAATGGTTTGGGAAAAACTAAATGAAGTGGTGAGTTTTTTTTTTTTTATATAAAACTATTCTATTCTTCCCAACCATTTGCGTTTATTTTGAATTTGGATTTGACTTTCTTATTTTTCCGATAAATACTTTGCTAAATACGGGAGGGGAAGGGAGTAAGTTAGTTATCTATCTAACTTCAGATAGCTGCAGTGAATTTGCTGATAAAAGCAGAGAAATTGAGCTGAAAAATATATTGCGCCTATTCCAAAAAAAAAAAAACACCGAAGCAGACGAATAAGTCTTTCCATCTAGAAATAGGAAACATCTTATCAGTGTCGATTCGCCAATGACTCACACTGACTCACAAAACCATTCTGATAAACACTTACACAAGGTTACATACGAATCAATTGTTGGATAGTTAAATTTTGCATCTGAATTTTCCTTCCGTCTAGAGACTGGCTTCTTTTCCGAATTTAATGAAGCAATCGTTAAACACGGGTCGAATCGCAACTTCCATGAACGTGCTATAGGTTCACGGAATTAAGGTCGATTTTACATGTGAAACAAAAATAAAATAAATGGCAAATCTGAAGCAAATCTGAGAAAATATCCAGATTCGCAAAAGCGATCTGAAATAAAAACTGCTCTGAGAGCAAAAAAAGTGTTCCAATCGAATACCACATTAGACACAATTTTTGCGAGTATTTTCAGTCGCATTTTGAGTTTTAAAGACTTAAATGAAATGGTTGGCATATGCACTGGATTTAAGAATCAAGAATATTTCAAAGCATTTTGGAGTGACCGTAAAAGCAGATTTACATCTGCAGTCTGGTAAACGCAGAAATAAATGGAATCCAATTTGGATAATGTGATCCCAGAGGAACTCGAAAAAAGTGAGCCTTGGAATTCTGTTTGTATATGCGTGTGCTTATGTTACCTGAACCCAAAAGTTGAGCGGGTTTGCTTCCAAGCTTGAAAATAAAATTTATACAATTTCTACATTTCAATGTCTTTTTTTAAACATTTTATTGTAGAAGCTCATCTTTCTTAAAAACGACCCAAATGAGTTGGAAAACATTTTGTAATTGTAAATCTTCGATTGTTTTAATCATTTCAAACCAATCGTTCCAATCCATTTTTGTGTATAAAAAGACGATTGAAATAGTTCATGCGATCGGTGGTCACAATCCTTGTGTCGCATATGCGCGTGCTGGCTCATATGAGTGTCAAATTTGTAAATTAGCCTTAAGAAATCAGCTGCGTTGCAGATTTATACCTAATCAAAATAAAAGTTTTAAATAACCTTCAAAAATATATACCCAAATCGGAAATGTTTTTAGCGTACCAGGTTTTCTACGATTTGATCATTTGATTTCTAAATCACGTACAATTTGATACCTTGACTTGGGACACTATTAGAGGAGTTCCTGAAATGTGTACATTTTTGCAATATTTGACTTTTATCACAGCGTACGATCGAAATTCACCCTATTTTTGTCGGAGCCAACCAATTTACAGGTGTCTACAATTTTACAATATGTATTTCACCTTTTGTGCCAACTGTACCCAAACTTACACCAAAAGGACACTTGAACTTGAGGTATATTCTTCAATTCCGATTCCTTTCTCTATAAATAGCAGTTCAAGAAGTTTTCAAAAGCAACCACTTTCGTTTTCGAAAGATCTTCGTTCAGGGTGCTTCTATCTATGCCCCAACACACAACGTTCGGCTCACATGAAATTATATCTTCCTCTCTACATAGACTCACATGTAGCAGTAATATAAAAAAAAAATAACGAAAAACAGTTTTCCCAGAAACCTAGATATTTTTGCCTGTTCTGTGTGTACGAAAACCCATTTATCATTCTTCAAATCCCAACCTCACAGCCAGGCGTAGGTGCCTGGATTGTTTATTTCCTATTTATCTATAAGCTATATTATTTTATATATCTATTTTACGTTCTCTTACAGTCTCCTTTCCTTCTACTTTTCGTTCACGATAATAAAACTAAACACAAGCAAGCATCAGGGAAGAAGACGCCTAAAGTGCAATTTGAGGCTATAAAGCCGAAGTGAGTTTTACTTTTACCATTTTCGGTTGTTAAGCTGGGGAAAAACTGAAAGACTACCTGAACTTGCTGTACACTTGAGAGATTGAGATGAATCACAAATTAGATATGGGTTAGGCTACGCATTGATGCGTACACATACATGTATACTATACTTGGGTATATAAGAAAATCAAAAAGATTATGTTCTTTTTTTGAGACGTGGTTTTCGAACGCATTTTAAATGGCAGTCCTATGGAAGTCGGATAAAATAAATAAACTTTTGGAAATATTGACATTTAAAATCTTTGGTGATGACAGATGACAATGTTGATATCTTTGATAAAAAAAAATCAATAAACTTCATCCGCATTTCGGAGATGTAACAGAAACTCACATCCGATTTGACTTGTCAGACGGCTCAATTTATTTTTAAATCTGTATTGGAATGTATTTATCCTGCACGACCTTGGTGTCCTTCGGCTATATCGACACAGAGAAAAAGAACATGGAAAATATACTCACTATGGTACTGAAAGTTGTGCACCCTAATTTCTTTAACCAGGATCTAAAATAAAAAAAAACGACCAAAATATATTTGTGTAACAAATTAATCTGTCCACGTTGAAATTTGCGATTGTAACTGTGATGTTTTCAATAAAAAAATTAACAACAATTCTAAGGTGGAGATGGTCATTTCCAAGGTATATTGCTTGTGTCAGACCCACATTGGGCGCCATTCTTGTACAATAGTTTTCTTACGTTGCGCCATTAATTGAATGAGCTGTATCTCCATTAGACATTACGAATTTGATTGGAAATACACAATTTGCATGACCCGAATTGTTGTTTAAGAAAGTATTCAGATTGCGCAAAAAATATACCGCCGGAACTACATATAATTCGTGTTTTTTGATTGCTGTAATATATTTTTATTTTGTACCGGCAATCGTATCTGAGAAACATGCAGTTGGCCAGCACCAAGGCCACTGCGAATTATTGGTTTAGAACCCCTTTTGAGCTGTGGTATTACAAGAAGCAGTTGCAGTTTTATTTAGGGATAATCTCGCTAACACAGGTCGAAAAGGGTGATTTCGAAAGACAGACATCTCATCGTGTTCATCTCTTCATGCCGGTACAATTTATGAAAATATTAAACAAATATTTTTTGTGGGCTTGTGACACATCGCTAGTCACTAGCGATCAATTGATCATGATGGTTCTTAGATTGTAGGTAATTAACATTCCACAAGTTATACTGTCTCTGCTCGATTAAAGCCCAGAAGTTATTTATTGGCAGCCCAAGCCACCACCTTTACTCCGATGGAAAGCCGACAGTCCTTCAGCTTAAATGTATACCCCTTTAAATTTGCCAGGGGCGATTTATTCACTCGCATCTTTCTCTAAATGTTTATCGAATATGAAGGTCATATGCAGTGCCAAACACACACACTATCACTCTCGTATCAGTCGATTCGTTACTCCGACAGCGAATCTAACGGACATTCGTCATCAAGTGTACAATTCCACCTTCTCCTTAAAGTTTTTCATCGGAAAATCTCTCCTCCATGCCATATACTCGTATCCCGCTGATATTTTCTCCGTTTCTACCTAACCATCACATCGTGTCCTACCCTATGCCTAATGGTAAACAACTAAGAAAAAAAAAACCTTTACTCTGACCCGCATAAATCTGCCTGCCCCAGTTGCACACATACAATACAGGATATGTTTTATTATTATTTTCTATTTATAATCCCGTTCGGGATTTGTTCCTTTATATAGATGCACTCGCACACATTTACAAACTCAAATTAAAAAAAAAGAAAAAGAGGAAAACCCACGTTCCTCTCTGTATGTATTCGAATTTCATGTGTGCACTTTATGGATGCAGCACGCAGATGTTGTCTAGGATTAGAGCAAAACAACTGCATAGGCATTTCAAAAATGAAAAGTGATTTTCCAACTAAATACAAAATGAAACACCAAACAAAAAAAAAAAAAAAAAAAATGGGTTTCGAAGTTTGTTTTTGAAATATTGGTGCATACCGGTTGCGTGGGTTTCGGCTCTGGTGCAGTATTCAATTGTTCGCGGTCGCTTACGAAAGTTTTTAAAGCTTCAAGCTCTATTTTTGCAAAACAAAAAAAGCGAATGTACAACTTTTTCAGTTGCGATTTATTTTAAATATTCTGTGCTAAAAAGTGTTAATCAATTTAATTAAATATATAATTTTTAGTAAAGATTATCGGGTTGTGAAGTTTAAAACTAAATAAAATAGTTGCTTGTAACATACATTCAAATAAAGTAATCGTTTTGATTAGTTTAATCTTTCGACTTTTGCGATGGTTTTTACATAAAATTATATTTTGGAAAAAAATATTTTTCTTTTTAATGGAATGGATTGAAATTATTTAAAAAAAAAAAGTTGTTGCTCTTGTACAATAAGTGGTCAAGTGATTGACAAGCAGCATCCCTTAAAAAAAATCGCCAATAATAAAATATTTTTAACTTTAAATTTATTTTGAATATTATTCACACTTTGTGGATTGCTTTCTATAAATTTTGGCTAGAGCAGAGCTAGTTTATATTGAAAACAATAATTGAAGTTACATTCATAGTGCTGTTTCAGAACTGCAACAGTTCATGACTAACCGAAGCAAGCGTGGCTACTTGCATAGAAGCTACTGGTACCTCATCAATTCATACATTCCCGGAGTTAATTTCGCCATCGAAACATTGTTTTAAACAAGGGTCTCTTGCAAAGAAGAGTCTATTGTTGGTACATGTACTTTCTTAACTTTGTGTTTTGTCAAAGCTCGTTTATCACTTTAAAAAATAGCACAATCTTTTTAACAAAGACAATAGAGCAGCATTGCACAAAGCCCACGTCCTTAACATTTTGTCTATCCAAACGAAGAAATTCTGCGACTATAATTTTGCTTAAAAAAATCCATCGCATTAATTTTGCATTTATATAAAAGTTAAGATTGTTCTTACAAATAAAAAGCAAGCTTTGGT
Organism: Cheilosia grossa; assembly: GCA_963082955.1. Classification (NCBI taxonomy): domain Eukaryota; kingdom Metazoa; phylum Arthropoda; class Insecta; order Diptera; family Syrphidae; genus Cheilosia; species Cheilosia grossa. Next base: position 40,931,530 of record OY720148.1, on the reverse strand, counting down.
TACCCTAATGAAAAAAAAAAAAATTGCAAGTCAATCGATAACACTTGCAGCTACAAATTAAAACAAAATTAAGTCAATCTATTTGACACGATTTGATCATGCTTGGAGCGAAAATAAAACGCTCAATGTGTCTGAGCACGAACAAACACGAACTTTATTTGACAATTCGGGGCCAGTTCTACATTCAAAATTGAAAATGTCTTCAATTGGCTTGAGGGTCAGTTTTGATAACTAACACTTGGACTCATCTCCTAAAAATCGATCTTATTCGCACTTTGTAAGAAACATTCGACAGGCAGGAATAGAAAGATTTGCAGTAAAATTCTCTCTTTTATTTTTAAATTCCGTATGAATGTCGTGTATTTAGTTACATCTTTCTTACAATTGTTAATGTTTTGGCGATATATTTCCTAAGATTTTTATTATCAAACGAGGAATTGAATTTTTCCAAACGTTACTTTGCTAAGTCTGAGATCATTTGTTGAGAAGATGTACCCGATCTGGACATATCAAGTCAACTGTCACTCGTGGTGACCCTTCGTAGACAGGTGAGAAGTTTTTTAGTTGAAGTTTCAGGAACGTGATTTAGCTACTGTCCTGTGCTTTGGCTTCTAAGCTTCTGACAATTGGGCCGCGTTGCATAGTCTACTCGACAGCTAACACAAATTGCGCACACATTTTGTCTTCAACACCGGGTTAGTAACTGTTCACACTGTTCGCTTCGACATTTCTGTTTTTTACCTTGTGATTATGTGTGTTTGTTTTTTGTTTCTAATCTATTCTATTCAAGATTCACGCCATATTACATCCTTTCCTTAATTAATTTCGTTTTCTTTACAGACTTGCCAATTGCTCATTTACACCTTCATTAAATTCTGTTTTTAACACTTTACTTTAAGTTTTACTCACATTCTTATTGTGTTTTTTTTTTCTTTCAGATGTTCGTTATCATTTTGAAACCATTCAATTGGTAAACCTCTTTCCAAACATAATTTAATTTTAACTTATTCATCAGAGCTGTTTTTATTTTCTTCATTTTACTAACCTATTTTATTTTTAGATCCTTGCACTGCCATTCCAATTCACCATCACCTGTGTTTAGCCATTTCATTGTAAACTCGAGAGTGTTTACGGCCACTATTGAATTAAAAAAAAAAAAAAAATGATTACTATCCATCGATTCAATGTAAAATCACAGGTAATCCAATCGCAACTGAAAACGAAAATTCAATTCATTGGTAAAAGGGCTTATTACATTTGCTAACCAAAATACAAAAATAACAAGAAACCACAAAATGCCTTTGGACTGTGGTTACACTTCAAAAAAAGAAAAAAACGCTCAGTTGTGCTCGCTCGCCTCATCATATCGCCATCACCATCATCAGCGAAAAACAAAAAAATAAGAAAAATAAAAAGTAAAAAATACACTTAATCGCTTCACCATCCGAATTCATATTAAAAAAAAAAAACAACAACAAATAAACAAGTTTACTAAAATTTGAGTTACATTTTATTTTATTTTATGTTTTCAATTGATTTTTTTAATATTTGTTTCTATATTTTATTCCACACAGAAAAAAAGAAACATTCTTTTATTGGACAATTTATTTTACATCATCACATTTGTAATTATTATTTTTTATTTAACATAATTCGTGTGTGGTTTTGTTTTCGTATTTAGTAGTTGCATGCTTAAGCTGTTGTTTCTTCATTTTTCATTACACTTTTGCTACACACATCCATTCCATAAATGCTCATTTCATGCAAAACTTGTGATTTATTTTTGAATTTTGTTTGTTAATTTGTTTCGTTTTTCTTATTTTTTTTTTCTTTAATTTTCTTCTTTTTTTAAACAAAAAACAAACAAGATTTGAGCAAGAAAGTCGTCAATAAAGCAGTTAAGGAGCCATCTAAACCATCAACTATGGACATCCATCGAAATCTGAGTAGACACTCAATGAACGGCATAAATCCGGTCACGGCTGCGCAGATCAATGGCAATAAGAAGCGTTTCTCCGTATCGGACGTGTCCGATATGTTGTATGAGTTCTATCGTGCAAATGCCGCTGCAAAAGCGCCAAAGACTCAAAACGCTGACAAATCGTTTCGCCAGAAGTCACCGTCCTCGGCCGATGCAGCTGCCGGAGGAGAGGGTGAGTCGTCCAATGCCCGGGGTATCCCCAACGAGCCACAAACTTCAAACACTACGGCTCCAAAAAACTCGCATGGTGATGAAATGACAAACACCAACCAAATGAGCGCCGCCAACAGCAGCAGCACCTTCTCAAACAAGAAGAACACTTCGTCATTTCATCCCAGAATCAAGTACTCCAGTGTTATGAATAAATCGAGTGCCGCCGCAGCAGCAGCAGCATCTGGTTCCGTGGCCAATCTAGAGAACACACCAGCTCAAGGTGTGCCGACTGCAGTTGTGGTGCCTCCTACCGACATCAAGCCAATTATTTCGATTCCTGCTTCAGTTATCAAACCACCGATAATATCATCAGCGGCAGCTCCAGCAGCTGCAGCTATAGCTGCTGCGCTTCTCCGTGACGGCTATCACAATTTTCACCAGCAGTTGAGAGTTCAGGACATTCTCAAGCAGCAGTCGTCTGTGGCGCCATTGGCTCACAACAACCAGTCGGGGGGTAGTGTCCAACCACTAGCTGGTCAGAGTAAAGGACTTCTGTTCGACAGCTATATTCGCAAGGACAATCGCTCGTCGGAGAATGAGAACGACCAGAGTGACTCGGATTTTAACGACGACGAGGACGACGATGATGACGGTCGATATTCTGGATTCGACGACATCCACCTCATCGAAGGCTCAAAGTCCTACCACAATCACGGCCATATGTCCATGCCGCCCTCTGCCAGTGACTACATGTCCGATGAGTCTCAGAAATTTATGATGGCCGCCCAGGCGCAAGCCTTGAGGAATCTCGAATACTCCCTAAGTGACTATGGCGGTACCAACCCTAACGAAGAGCCGAACTACCAGTGCCGTCACTGCGGCAAGAAATACCGCTGGAAGTCGACTCTTCGTCGCCATGAAAATGTCGAATGCGGTGGCAAGGAACCGGCTCATCAGTGTCCCTATTGTCCCTACAAGTCCAAGCAGCGAGGCAATCTAGGCGTCCACGTCCGTAAGCACCACTCGAATTTACCGCAATTGGCGAGCAAGCGACGTTCTAAGTACTCCCAGCAGCGTGAGGTGAAGATTGAAGCCGAGAAGGCTTTCTAAATGCAAACAGCGCACAGTTCATCTACGAAAGGTTATGGGTATGAACTTAAGAATTGCTATAAAACATTACTGCAACGACTTAAGCATATTATTATAAGATTTTTATAAGAATAATTTGTATTTTTTTTAAATTTTGTTTAACCTACTGACTGAAGGTCTATTGCTAAATGTATTCCTATGACCTACCCTACTCTAAATGTGCTGCTCTTTGTATTTATTATTTGTTTTTGTAAACGTTCGCCATACAAACTATTGTATTACGTAAGATAACCTATATGATTTTTTTTTATTATTGAATAAAAAGCGCAAGTAATTGGTGATAAATCAAAAAATAAATTTTAGTTTAGATCACTATTCCAAAAAAAAAAGAAGAAAGAAAGATTGAAATTATTTATTCCTTAAATTTACTCCTAAATTCCTTAAACGAAAAATCCATTTTACCCTGATCTCTGTTTACTTCTGCTGACTGATTTTTTAAGGCATTTAAAGTCTATACTTGTCCAGACTTTATTCTATTTTTTTTTTTAAGACTGAATTTTAAGTTAGAACTTTTTCTTTTTAAGTTATCAATGAAATTTAAGTTTTGACTGATGATTTTGACATTTCTAATTTTTCACTAGTTTATAGGCAGTCCCTTTATTATTAGGAAAACGTAACATAGTCATCTTTATGGGCCATAATTTTATGAAATGCAAACAACAACAACAACAAATTCAAACAAGGACAACCAATGAGTAATAATGCTTTTATGTTTAGGTTTTATTCTATCTCTCGTTTTATATATTTTGCGTATTTTTATTGTAAGCATGAAAGTCGTAAATAGTTTTTAATGTTAACCTTAAATTTATTCAAGAGGAATTTGCGTGAAAATCATTGTTAAAGTTCACACTTAAAATTATTGCTAGTTTTTAATAACGCACACTAGTCTCGACTTAAAATTGGGACATTTTTATTGTGAATTCCTTAAATTTAAAGTCGAAACTGGAAATGTTCATTTGTAAGGCCTGATGAGAGGTTAGACCCAGTGCTGGGGGAAGATCCTATCTAATTATTCAGATAGGGTCATCGCAACTGTCAAAACTCAATATAACTTGTCGCGAATAATTTGTATAATATATGTAGAAAAATGTGGATTTTGAAAGCGGGGATGCTTCGATTCCATCTGAATTTAAGAACTTCACAAAGCTTTGGTGATTTTGAATTGCCCTCGCGAGGAACATCTGCTTTCATAGAAAAATTGTTCATCATTGTTTAACAAAACTGAACGAACATTGAATCGAGATTCTAACTATATCAGTGATGTAAAAAAAATTAAGAGTATTTTTTAGAACTCTTTTTGTTTTGCTATAGCTTTTTCACTTGGTAGTGCCTTGTGATTGAAAGAGTTAAAAAAGTCAAGTTTCTCCCCAAACTAATGCAAACCAACTAACAGTACTCATTGGGCCTTACTAATAATCATTTTTAACCTTCACACTAAATACTTTGTAGGTTACAATATGCAATTTTGTATGAAAAATTTCGCATTTTGACTTCGAAGAATTAAGCCTGGACACTTAAAATGGTTATTGGTATCGCGGATTCACTTGACAGACATAAACGCGCTTTCTGAAGACAATTTTCAAGAGCACTGCAGTTACAGCTTATAACAATTGAAGTGTAGAACTAAAAGGCCTATCGGAACACATCCTAGGTCAGTGTTGAAGTGTGGACCTGATTGGCATCTATTTGTAAATTGCCCAGCTAATATTTCTTTAGCCAATAACGTATTTCTTAAAAAACTTGCTCAAAATTCTCCATCTAAGATCAAGATCGCATCCAACCCGAAGTTAACAATAATGTGCATAAATATTCCTCATGCGCCTGTTACATATTCGCAAGGATAATAAAGACACTCAAACCATTACATGGATTGGAACATTCGCCTTCCCCAGGAACCAACTACATGCCTCTTTTAAACTCTTTATTGGTTTACATTTATTTTCGTTCGGCACTTATATAATTGGATAAGGTAATTGAAAAACTACAATAGCAAATACATTATTCATAGATTTTATACAAAAAAAACTAATGGTTTTTTATTTTTTATTTTAATATTTTATAAAAATAGTCTGATATTGATTATACATTTGTTTTATATAACAGTCACATAAATATTATGTTTTTTTTTTTAATTATTAAAAATATATAAATTATAATATTTTGCATAGGTTCTAAGGATTCATTACTATTATTCATTTCGTTTCATAATTTTGATTTATAATCAATTCAATGCCTTATGATTATCTCTATAAAAAATATTATTAACTTAAAAAGCAAAAAAGAAAAATATAATCAAAATCAAAAATGCTAAAACGGTGACTATTAAAACCTTTTTGACATTTTTAAGTATAACTTGTAGAATTAAACGATAATACTTCTTTTTATGTTAAGAAATGTATAGGAGCCATATTATAAAAAAAAAATATCATATAAAAGATATTTCATTTAACCCTAGGACACTAAGCTGTTCTTGTACTACATTAACTGAAATTTCAGTTTTTACTGCGAGTCAGGTGATATTATAACCACTATATTGACATCCTTAAGGTCCAGATGTTTTCTCGTTTCACAAAAATCAAATCAAATCAAGGGAATATGTTAGAATAAATGTATTTAAGGCAGTGAAAGTGGTTCTTCACTTCGCCTATGTATATATAAGTTGAGAAACCCAGGGGTCGGATTCTGTAAGGCAAAACGTTCGAACGTTTTCATGTGCAAAGAGAAATTTGCTTGCAGGGTTCTATAGGAACGTTTTCTCACAAACATTCGATGTGTGAGTTCGATTTTTGAAACGATTGGAATGGGCCCATAATTTTGAATAAATTGAGACGTTTTCTCAGGACGATATGACTGTCGAATTTGCCAGACGTTCGCGAGAGAAACTTGGAAGTTCTTGCCAGAAAAAAATGTCTTAAGGTTATCTTGAAACTGTCGAAAATGCGCAAAAAAAATTTAATGTAGTGGCTTAAGCTGGATTACTCCCAACCAATCCGATTATGATTCTCCTATAAGATTTGCTTGGGATGATTTTTCTTACAGGGAACGCTCTAGATGACAGAAGTTTTATTGCTTTATAAATTGTGTGGTTAAAAAGGCTTTACAAACAACTTTGACTTTGTTAATTTATTATTTGCCTAATTTTCCTATCAATGCGTCTGTAAATTGGAGAAGTTTGTTTACTAGAATGATCTTTTGGTCTGTTGATTGGTTCCTTGTTTTCGTTTAACAGTCTTTTGATTATTTACGCTCTGCAGCTGTGCCTAAACAATTTCAGATCAGGCTAACTTATAGACGAGAAAGAAAAATGTTTAGACCAAGACTTGTGCAGTATTACGTGAACTTAAGTTAGTGTCAAAATGGGTAAAAGCCCGCTTAAGCTTAGTTAAATGCTTGAAGTATGCCACAACTTCTATTTAGGTCAACCAATACATTATTTCAAAATTATCAATTATTGGCTTAAGCTGGATTCCGCCGGAATTCGTGGTTCGCCTAAAGGGTCTCGAGTGTATCTTTTTTTTTTTATAGAAAACAACCTACTTAGCAGTAAGCATGTTTATCCTGAGGGTGAGTCTTAAAGATAGTCGCGTTTAGTACAGGAGGAGTCCCGAGGTAAAAAAATTATATGACTGACGTGTCCTGTAGCCAATTACACTGCTTACAAAGTTGCTTCCTTCTCATAAATTACAGTTCCTCTTATTTTTTTAGTTGCATACATTTTCCTGTGAGATTACACTCCAAATTGACATTTGACAGTTACAAGTCCTACCCCAATTAATTTGCTTGAATTATAGAGGGGAAATGCTTTGTTCTCTTTATGGCATTCTTCTACATAACTTCTGTGTAAGGGAACATAATATTGCGCTTTGAAATGCAGATTAAAATGTGGGGATGTGGCGATGCGACCCCTGGACCTAATATGAGCAACCCCTCGTCCATCATCCTAAGATTTTACACTTAGAACAACCACTTTTTTCCACTGAATTCCGCTACGTACTAGTCTCTGGCAACCTAGAAAGAATTACCATGCTCGTAGGTAAAATTAAATCAAACTTACTTTTTATACAAAAAAAAAAAAACTTCTAGTGTTCTAGGGTTAAATTCGTCTCCTTAAACTGCACAATAGCTTGTACTTGTAACACGAACAATTTTGAAACACACAAAAGGTGCTTACTTCCCATTTGCCTTAAATCATATACGGTACATAAATATTTCTATATATTTTTATAATACTAACCAAACGCACGGATTAAATGAAAATCCCTATAAATCTACATAAAATAAAAAGTTATATCCATGACAAGGCAACATAAATATAAAAATATTTCCTCTTTGTGTGTGCAACAACTATAAAAGACTGCTTTACACTAAAGAATTATATTTTTTCTCACTCACTATATAAAATATTAAGAAAATATTTCATCCATACGTAGTTATAAGAAAAAAATTTAGATTACAACAAGAAATCTGTTTAAAAAAAGAGTATTACGAATGGCCAAATCTACTGTACTATTTATTTATTCTAAGCCTGTTTTTGCTTTATTTTTTTGACTCATTCGATTTGATATCTGCCAACAAATGAATAAATCAACAAGACTTACTTTAAGACATTTTTGTTTTCAAAGAGGAAATTTAACTGACAAAAACATTTCTTAAAAATCTGAATGCGAAAAAAATACATACATATACCAAAACCTTTTTATTATTATTATATAACGTTAGCATTTAAGTGTATACTCAATATTAATAGTAACTATTTTTTTTTATTTGAAACTTGTTAATATAAGCACTTACTTTTTGGCTTTGTTTTTATATATATTTGAACAAAAATTGTAAACATTTTCTATGAAAAAAAAATTGTAATCTCATCTAAATTTTATAAATTTTCGGCGTAGAAAAAAAAAAGACAAAATCAAGTTATTTTTAAATTGATTCAACATGTTTTTGGATATTAGTAGATTTAATTTTACAATTTACAAACAATAAACTCGATATTCGTTTGCACAATTAGCAAGATTATAATTTAGTTCATGATGATTTATGATTATTGATTATCAACAAATAGAATGCATATCCACAAATATTTTTTATTATTTTTCATTTTCATAAATGAAAGGAATATATATTTTTACTGAATATAATTATATAATTTTTGTAACCATTAACATAAATACATACATATATTTATACTAACGCATATTGGAGATAAGCAATAAAAATAATGTGTCAATATGTAAAAAAAAAATTGTTTGGCATTTTTACTTACGTTTAGTTGAGCATTCTTTCGGGAAAAGCTTTCTTACATTAACAGGTAAGTTTCTTTATTTAACGAAAATTCCTTTTAAAAAACAATTAATTTGACGTTGAAAGGCCTTTTGAATAATGTATTTATCTTTTCAGGTGCTCGAAGATCATATTGTTGAATAAAGTGTTCAAACTCAATTTGTTACCTATCTCAACTCAACAACAAAGTGTGGAAACACAAAACATCTCGCTAACCAAGAATGGGGACTGAAACTATAGTGCATCCAGACATACGTACGAGAATTTGGTTTTTCTACAAATTCGGTTTGCTCCAAGTCCCTGAAGCCTGAAAGAGTCAGTTATAAAAACGGCTATTTAGCCTTGTGTTGAATGATGCAAATTGCGTTGACAAACACTTTATAGTTCTTACATTATTCCTTAGATAAGTTTGACACCCTAAATAAATCTGTTAGGAGATTCGAAGGGACCTAATATGTCATGTCCAATTGACAGAGCCCAATCAGCTTCAAGAAATAGAAGTGTAGAGGTGTTGCTCCTTGCTCCCTTGTGTTGAACTCTTGCGTACCTACGTGAAGGACAAAAGCTGACTTAAATGTTCGAATACATCATCGTACGGAAAACGACAACATACCTCTCAGATAGAGATAATTACTATCGATAAAACTTGTTAAACGAATGCATAGCTGCTTCCACCTACTTACCAGCCCGGTTGCACCAAACTATACAAATTACTTGCTTCTATTTCTTGTTAAATTACTACCTAGTTCTTTTGCAGAAAATAAAGTCGGAAAACGAATTAAACATTCATATCATATAATAATTTAGAAGTGGACCATTACCAAGAAAATATAAATATTTGGTGCAACCTTTATGTTTTTAACAGGAATGCAAATCCAAGCTTCCTCAGAAGAGTTATACTTTCGGAAGAAAATTAAGCCGGGAAAATAAAGTCTAAAGTTTTGTTTTTCCATGAGGTTGCTATCAAAAAATATAACAATGGAAACATTGCTTCCACTTGCATACTCTATTACTTTATATCTTGTAAAAATCCGTACCTAAGTCTAGTCCCGCACAAAGCTACTCGGACAAAATCCAAACCACAAACTTACTCCTTTGCAATAAGGTAATATACAAATTCCGCTATTCTGAGCTTTCGTAAATTTAAAATCGAGACTAGAATTTGTTATTAGTACGGCGCAATATAAACGCCTTAAAACAAAAAAACATTCGAAATTCTTATATTTACTTGTGGGTGTTTATGTTATATTTATGATTATTATAAAATCAAATCTAAATTGTGTTTACTTTATTGCGTTTACTAAGCCGAGAGCGATGAATTAAATCTAAAAGTTATTCGTGATAATTTAAAATTATGTAGGTACCTTACTCCAATCGGCATCTTTGGAAACAAATTAAATGGTTTGTATGGCTTGATGAGGACATAGCGCGGTACTAATAAGCATTTTTAGTGTCCAGGTTAAGTTGAGCGAATTCGCAACCACCTATTGTGATCTCTAATAAATTTAAGGTGAAGGTTCAGAATGGTTATAAGGAAGTCCAAACTATTGAATAATCTTCCATAATCTTTAACTTTCGACTAACTGGCTTTAGGGTTACTATTTGCGCTGTACTATAAATTTTGCGTCCACATTAATTTATAATGGCAACATTTTCCATATAAAATTAAATAAAATAAAATTATTATAAAATATCTTCTTTAAGTAGTAAGTAATAATAAAAAATAAAAAAAAAATTTAAAATAATTAAGCTTAACACCTGTTTACTTATTATTTATATTCAATACGACAATTACTAACACATTATTTCTTGTTAATTTTCAGATGATGATGTTGAGGAAATGTACGAAGAGTTTTATGAAGAAGTAGATGACGAAGAATGCTGCCAGGTTGTCGAATTACTGGAATCCGAAACCAACGACGATGATGAAGTAGAAGTTGAAATTGACAGTGGAGTTCAAGAGAAACCAATTATAAGAACAGTTGAGATATTGTCCACGAAAGCTAAACCACCGAAAATGGTACTTACGAGAGCAGTCAAAAATCCACCGGTGACCAAAAATCCACCAGTAGTGCTAAGAAAGGTGCCGGTGGAAAAAATACAACAAGTGTCTAGGCGAAAACAGCAATTGAGCACCAAACCAATTCAAATTGTACGCGTGAATCGGGTAAAGGCATTGGCAGACTTTTTAAAAATCTCAGCCATGAAGAACGAGTTGTATACAAGAACCAAGCGACCTAATGTTCATAAATAAGGAAGTGGACAATTTCGCGGTGTATTCACAGCTTTGCAGTGAACTAAACATTTTTTTTAATTGCTGCAATCATCAGCGGACATAATTTTTGTTACTGTTAAGTATACACATACATCAATGACGTATTGATGTTATGTTAGTTTAAAAAGATTTTGATATTTAACGGGTATAGCGAAAACCTTAACTTCTATAATTTGGGTTAGGCTAGACTTTTAACTCTGTTTTCTTATAGTTGTCTACCCGAGCTTAAGGGTTAGCCGTAATGCGGCCGAAACTTGTGTCAAATGTGAAAGACAATTTATTTATATTCATTCAAACGCTCAAAATGCACCAAAAAAGTAAAACAGTGGCTTAAGCTAAATTAAGTCCATGTAAACTTATATTAGTTAGTTCAGTTTTGAAAACAAATATAGGTTCCCGATAATTGAACATATGCCTATAATGCAGTTAATTGAGGTGCCTTATATAGGGTAAATTTAAAACATGTTCCGTTAAAATAATCGACTTTTTATATTCCTAGTTGAGAAAAATTACATTGTACTCGAATCGAATTTCGTTCCACCTAATCGATAAATTGTTCTATGAAAAATTTCCATTGCGAAAGCCATAAAATAAGTACGAATATTGTTATTGCACTCTACTATTTATGTTTTATGTTCATAAAACATTTGTTTAGTTAATTTTTTTTTGTATTGTTTTACTTTGAAAGGTTGTGTATTTTAATTTTTTGCTTGTCGCTTAACCAAAGCTGTCGTTTTCGTTATGCCCGTCATTAATTATATGAAAAATGTAAGCATGCTATGAGTATGCAGTAGCTTAATTAAACAAACCAACTCATGTTATATCTTTTAAAGATCAATAAAATTGACTAATGCAAACTACAAAAGCAGAACGTAAATTTATCGTCCTTAAAACACGCAAAAATAACTCACAAATTTTTGTATGAGTAAAGGCTGTGGCGCCTTTAATAATCATTTTTAACATTCACTTTTTATATCAATACCACATCTGATTGTCTGTATAACGTTTAGGCAAGAGTAACCTTAGTTTAGTTAACCCGACAAAGATGATGGTAAGCTAAGTGGTTATTTGTGCGTGGTTATATGGGGAGAAGATACCGTTAGTAGAATATTAGGCCTGTTTTCCGAGAGCCACAAAGTGAAAGCATAAAAATGAGTAAAAAGTATAAATTTAAAAAAAAATTCATCTTCTAATGTTTTGAAAAAGGAAACCTTGTCAAAATAATATGTTTTCTCATTTGTTATTTTACTTACAGACTCTGATGAAGAATCTGTTAACGATTTACAATATTTTAAAGTGATAAAATGCGAAGAACCAGATGAGAAGTCTTTAAGCATATACCACGGCGAAAAAGAGCTGTTAAATTTAGCCAACACTTTAGCCAGGAGCGCTGAAGCCCCATCACTACCAGAAGTGAAGGCGACTATAAAGATAAGTGACAGCGATTCGGCTCGAACAGAAGCAGCAGGACCATTGGTGGTGGGTAAAGACTGGAACGCGGCACACAGTTTAAAAATATCAGCCATACACTGCGGCAATAGTCTGAAAACGGGTAGGTACAAACTGGAGCCCGCAAGTTCCTAACAAAAGCGTCTTTAAAAGAGCTAGACTGTGTAATTGTTGTAATTTTGCTTGGTGTTGGTGTATTTCCATCAGCCAATAATTACCACTATGCAGTTCGATAACCAGCATAAATTGACTTCCGAATTTAATGTGTCAATTAAAAAATGTTCCAACTTTTATCACTTTTTTCAGAATCGTTCCTAAATACAAATGTAGCTACTCCACTTCCTGATGCTAGCCGGATGCTATTACTTCGGCCAATAAAACATATGCATAAAATGTTTTTACTCGGAAAACCGTTAGAAAACAATGACAGAACTAAGATTTCCAAAGCAGTAATAGACGAGTGTCTGAAATACAATCCCGAAAGAGTGTAAATAAAATACTTATTAAACTGATTATTTTGCGCAACTGCTTACTAGTTAACAAAAATTTCTTCTAGACTTTCCCGTGAGGATTTTGTCGTACTGGCAAAGACTATAACTGAAGTTTTTCAAACCGAGATTCAGTCTGTGTACTATGTCCCCTCAGCTAAAAATATTCCGGCACACGGTAAGCTATTTAACGCGTATAATAACAAAAGAATGACGTTAAGTTCCGAGGGACTCATATCGAGGCGAAAGAAGAATTCAAAACGAGGTAAGCAATCCATTTCGTTGTTAAAAAAACAGAAGGGATCTTAAGGATGTTTGAGTTGAAGTGTAAGAGTCTATCGAAACCCACCTTGTTTTTCTATTTAAATTAGCTGCACAATAGTAACACAGTGATTGAAATCTGATCGATTTTGAATTTCAGAGGGGGTGGTGTTTGCATTTAAGCAAAAAAGTTTGTCCTTTGATTATTTTTTTCCGACTACTCTTTTGTTCGATCTACTACACTTTTATTTATAATATCTAATCTACCAGAACTCGTGTATTTGATCAACAATCACTGATTATTCAAAATACGCTGTGGTCAGTTTTTTATTTTTGGACCGCTCAGTAAATTTATTTCAAACTGATAGAGTGTGCTCTGATCATACTCTAAAGCTTAACGAAAAAATAAAAAAAATAAACTTTTTTTTGACAATATTGAGCAGCCTCTGCACTGAACGAGAAAATAAGAACAAAATGTATTACTGGGCATATTCAAAAACCTAGTTATGTTAATTCAACTAGATTAGTCTGTAACGTCACTTTTCCTATTTTAGCCACATATTATTATATACGAAATGTCAACTTAGTCTCCTCACTACTCAGTCACGAAATTCTCTACTAGATTCGTCGTCAACTGGAAAAGCTGTTCTTGTGACCGATTGGATCTCGTTTTCCATTGGGAATTTAAGATTTTGCTCTCAGATTTCAGATTCTTCGTGCCCAATGGAACATAAAACGAAATTTTTTTTTCCTTGCATTTGTGGTGGTGCGTGTTTTAAAAGTCAGCTGTTCTTAATTTGTAATTGTGTTTATAAAAATTTATTCATTTTATGTTAATATCAATTGCAGCAGTAACATTTTTTTTTATTAAGTAGATGTAAATCTACTTATGTTATTTTTATTATTATTATAAAATCAAATCTAAATTGCGTTTACATTATTGCGTTTATTAAGCCGAGAGCGATGAATTAAATATAAAAGTTATTCGTGATAATTTAAAATTATGTAGGTACCTTACTCCAATCGGCATCTTTGGAAACAAATTAAATGGCTTGATGAGGACATAGCGCGGTACTAATAATCATTTTTAGTGTCCAGGTTAAGTTGAGCGAATTCGCAACCACCTATTGTGATCTCTAATAAATTTAAGGTGAAGGTTCAGAATGGTTATAAGGAAGTCCAAACTATTGAATAATCTTCCATAATCTTTAACTTTCGACTAACTGGCTTTAGGGTTACTATTTGCGCTGTACTATAAATTTTGCGTCCACATTAATTTATAATGGCAACATTTTCCTTATAAAATTATTTATTGTAGCCTATAAAATATTTTAAAATATCTTCTTTAAGTAGTAAGTAATAATAAAAAATAAAAAAAAAAGTTTAAAATAATTAAGCCTTACACCCGTTTACTTATTATTTATATTCAATACGACAATTACTAACACATTATTTCTTGTTAATTTTCAGATGATGATGTTGAGGAAATGTACGAAGAGTTTTATGAAGAAGTAGATGACGAAGAATGCTGTCAGGTTGTCGAATTACTTGAATCCGAAACCAACGACGATGATGAAGTAGAAGTTGAAATTGAAATTGACAGTGAAGTTCAAGAGAAACCAATTATAAGAACAGTTGAGATAATGTCCACGAAAGCTAAACCACCGAAAATTGTACTTACAAGAGCAGTCAAAAATCCACCGGTGACCAAAAATCCACCAGTAGTGCTAAGAAAGGTGCCGGTGGAAAAAATACAGCAATGTGGCACCAAACCGATTCAAATTGTACGCGTGAATCGGGTAAAGGCATTGGCAGACTTTTTAAAAATCTCAGCCATGAAAAACGAGTTGTATACAAGAACCAAGGGACCTAATGTTCAAAAATAAGGAAGTGGACAATTTCGCGGTGTATTCACAGCTTTGCAGTGCACTAAACATTTTTTTTTAATTTCTGCAATCATCAGCGGACATAATTTTTGTTGTAACGTATTGATGTTATGTTAGTTTAAAAAGATTTTGATATTTAACGGGTATAGCGAAAACCTTAACTTCTATAATTTGGGTTAGGCTAGACTTTTTAACTCTGTTTTCTTATAGTTGTCTACCCGAGCTTAAGGGTTAGCCGTAATGCGGCCGAAGCTTGTGTCAAATGTGAAAGACAATTTATTTATATTCATTCAAACGCTCAAAATGCACCAAAAAAGTAAAACAGTGGCTTAAGCTAAATTAAGTCCATGTAAACTTATATAGTTAGTTCAGTTTTGAAAACAAATATAGGTTCCCGATAATTGAACATATGTCTATAATGGAGTTAATTAGGGTAAATTTAAAACATGTTCCGTTAAGATAATCGACTTTTTATATTCCTAGTTGAGAAAAATTACATTGTACTCGAATCGAATTTCGTTCCACCTAATCGATAAATTGTTCTATGAAAAATTTCCATTGCGAAAGCCATAAAATAAGTACGAATATTGTTATTGCACTCTACCTATTTATGTTTTATGTTCATAAAACATTTGTTAAGTTAATTTTTTTTTGTATTGTTTAACTTTCACTAAACCAAAGCTGTCGTTTTCGTTATGCCCGTCATTAATTATATGGAAAATGTAAGCACGCTATGAGTATGTAGTAGCTTAAACAAACCAACTCATGTTATATCTTTTAAAGATCAATAAAAACTACAAAAGTAGAACGTAAATTGGAAATAACTCACACATTTTTATATGAGTAAAGGCTGTTCCGCCTTTAATAAGCATTTTTAACATTCACTTTATATATGTATGTCTGATATATGAAATATGAACGCAAATCTTAAGAAGCCCAATCGAATACCACATCTGATTGGGGTCAACGACATGAGCACGAAGAAAATAACAACACTTTTATTAGTATAACGTCTAGCCAGGAGTAACCTTAGTTTAGTTAATCCGACAAAGATGGAGGTAAGCTAAGTGGTATTTGTGCGTGGTTATTCAGAGTTCTGTTAAAGAGATAGTTGCGGATGAGTTCCATATGGGGAGAAGATACCGTTAGTAGAATATAAGGCCTGTTTTCCGACAGCCACAAAGGGCAAGCATAATAATGAGTAAAAAGTATAAATTTTAAAAATTCATCTTCTAATGTTTTGAAAAAGGAAACCTTGTCAAAATAATATGTTTTCTCATTTGTTATTTTACTTACAGACTCGGATGAAGAATCTGTTAACGATTTACAATATTTTAAAGTGATAAAATGCGAAGAACCAGATGAGAAGTCTTTAAGCATATACCACGGCGAAAAAGAGCTGTTAAATTTAGCCAACACTTTAGCCAGGAGCGCTGAAGCCCCATCACTACCAGAAGTGAAGGCGACTATAAAGATAAGTGACAGCGATTCAGCTCGAACAGAAGCAGCAGGACCATTGGTGGTGGGTAAAGACTGGAACGTGGCACACAGTTTAAAAATATCAGCCATACACTGCGGCAATAGTCTGAAAACGGGTAGGTACATACTGGAGTCCGCAAGTTCCTAACAAAAGCGTCTCGCAAAGAGCTAGACTGTGTAATT
This sequence comes from Cheilosia grossa, assembly GCA_963082955.1. Lineage (NCBI taxonomy): Eukaryota > Metazoa > Arthropoda > Insecta > Diptera > Syrphidae > Cheilosia > Cheilosia grossa. The sequence goes on along the minus strand of OY720148.1, from coordinate 40,914,946 downwards.
GTTGTAATTTTGCTTGGTGTTGGTGTATTTCCATCAGCCAATAATTACCACTATGCAGTTCAATAACCAGCATAAATTGACTTCCGAATTTAATGTGTCAATTAAAAAATGTTCCAACTTCTATCTCATTTTTCAGAACCCTTCCTAAATACAAATGTAGCTACTCCACTTCCTGATCCTAGCCGGATGGTATTACTTCGTCCAATAAAACATATATATAAAATGTTTTTACTCGGAAAACCGTTAGAAAACAATGACAGAACTAAGATTTCCAAAGCAGTAATAGACGAGTGCCTGAAATACAATCCCGAAAGAGTGTAAATAAATTAACTGATTATTTTGCGAAACTGCCTACTACTTAACAGAAATTCCTTCTAGACTTTCCCGTGAGGATTTTTTCGTACTGGCAAACACTGTAACTAAAGTTTTTCAAACCGAGATTCAGTCTGTGTACTATGTTCCCTCAGCTAAAAGCATTCCGGCACGCGGTAAGCTATTTAACGCGTATAATAACAAAAGAACGACTTTAAGTTCCGAGGGACTCATATCGAGGCGAAAGAAGAATTCAAAGCGAGGTAAGCAATCCATTTCGTAGTTAAAAAAACATAAGGGATCTTAAGGATGTTTGAGTTGAAGTGTAAGAGTCTATCGACTCTGATTGAAATCTGACCGATTTTGAATTTCAGAGGGGTGTTTGTCCTTTGATTGACAGCACATTTTTGACATCGACTATAGAAATGCATTATTTTTTTCCAACTACTCTCTTGTTCGATCTACTACACTTTTATATCTAGTCTACCAGAACTAGCGTATTTGACCGCTCAGTAAATTTATTTCAAACTGATAGAGTGTGCTCTGATCATACTCTAAAGCTAAACGAAAAAAAAAAAATTGTTTTGACAGTATTGAGCAGCCTCTGCACTGAACGAGAAAATAAGAACAAAATGTATTACTGGGCATATTCAAAAACCTAGTTATGTTAATTCAACTAGATTAGTCTGTAACGTCACTTTTCCTATATAAGCCACATATTATTATATACGAAATGTCAACTTAGTACTCACTACTTCGTCGTCAACTGGAAAAGCTGTTCTTGTGACCGATTCGATGTCGTTTTCCATTGGGACAAAAAATTTTTTTTTTTTTTTGATCTAAATCACTTTTCATGTTCCATTGGGCGAAAAAATCAATAATTTTTTCGATTCGGAGCACTTTTGCTCTCAGATCTCAGATTTTTCGTGCCCAATAAAACGAGATATTTTTTCCTTGCATTTGTGGTGGGTGCGTGTTTTAAAAGTCAGCTGTTCTGAAATTGTAATTTGTGTTTATAAAAATTTATTCATTTTATGTTAATATCAATTGCAGCGGTAACATTTTTTTTTATTAAGTTCAGAAATTCGGATTCGCGAATTGTTCTGACTCTCAGAGCTTTTTTTGCGGCCAATGGAAAATTAAATCTGACAGCCAGCTGAATTCGAGAGCAGAAAAACTGTTTTTTCAGTCCCAATGGAAAACGACATGAGACACATAAAGTCAGTCAACTGTCAGCCTTATTAAACCAAAGACGTGCCAATGCCTATCACTATTTATAATCAAGCTTTATCAATATTATATTTCGGGTTTCCAAAAAAAATAACAAATGGAATACTTAGTGGGTTTGTTTGACGTGCCTAGCACTAGTGCCCACTAGTGCGCACTGAGAAGTATCAGCTGATTTCCACATCTGCTAAAAACCCTGCACAACCCTGAAAACTCGGCTACTATATCGAACGCAAAATATGTTGCCCTGAAGTCTGCCAGTTTTTGAAATTGAAAAATATTTATCTTTTGGTGAACGAAGTGTTATCTTCACTTTATTTTTTGTTTATTGTTAAAAATTAATGAACTCAATTCGTTTGAATACCAAATTTATTTATATTTACCTTTATCACGATAAACAAGTTAATGACAGCAAGCGAAATGACAGCGCAACTCAGCACTGAATTCTTGCCCCGACAAATTAACTGGGGTTAGTTCAGGGCACAACTAGGGCACCCTAGAAGTCATGTCGAACACAGGTTTTCAGTACCAGGGCGAGTTCAGTGCTATATCGAACACGTTAGGGTTAAACCAGTGCTCCCACGTCAAACAAACCTAGTATTACCGTTAATTTACTGTTCAAAATGTAGTATATTTATAATAATTTTCACAAAAACAGTATTTCCCAATGCAAATTATAGTGGATTATTAATATATGGAATGCTCTTAGGGAAGCAAGTAAACAAAAAGAGGACATCATATAAAAAGAGGACAATAAAAGATCCGGACGAAAAAATAAAGTGTAAGTCGGTCGGCTTGTATAAAAATATATAATATATCGGACGTCCAAGACACAACTTTCAATTCTAATAACTAAATTGATTAAGTAGACAATAGGTCTGATTCCGTATGTAATAAAATGCCTGAATCCAAAAAATAACGACCGTTCTCTCACTTTTCCCAGAAAAGGACAGTCGTTGAATAACAAAAAAAAAAAAACTTATATTTGTATGGTTCCTGAATTTTTCCCGCGAATTTATAACGTGTGTCTGGCCTCGGGACACGACGTAACATAATGATGTTTCCATTAAAAATATGTTAAGAACATGAAACACTGAAGTTTATGTCGTTTTCCATTGGGACCACCAGAAATCTTTTTCAGATCTCAGATTTTACGTGGCAAATGGAACGCGCAACGAAATTGATCTGCTTTTATAAATGTATTAGTGCGTTATGTGGCAGTAATATCAGCTGTTCAATCTGCATTTGTTTTTGCAAAAAACACAAATGGATATCGACTTAGAAAATGTTTTCCCTGTTGCAGATACAAATTTGGTATTTTTGTTGATTCGTAGTCTTCAGATGACGAGGAAGACTATGAAGATAATAATTCCTCCAAAATTATATGCATGGCTATTTATGTATTTCGTTATTTTGGTTTTCACGAAACTTTTCGCATTTGGATTGAGAGCAAACTTCTTAAAATGACGTAAAACAGCTGTGCAAAGCATATTGGTATGTGTAGATCTGAAAAAATATCGAGATCTGCAAAAAGTGCTCCGAATCGAAAAAAAGATTGATTTTTTTGCCCAATGGAACATGAAAAGTGATTTAGATCAAAAAAAAGATTGATTTTTTGTCCCAATGGAAAACCACATTAGAATCCTTTTTGCTTGCGAAGCGATCCACATAACGCCTACTTGACGCGATTTAACTTTGACGTTTTGTTACGTAGCCGTATCACGAACGACAGGCGACACATTTATCAGTTAAAAAAAACTGGGGGTAATCCTCCGATCTCTTTAAAGCCGAAAATATTCGTTACCTAAGTATAACTCGTTATTTGTTTAAGTTATTTATTTAAGATCGGATATCGTTTCCCCTCCCTTTCGATCAACTCTTTCGTACATGATAGCAGGAACCCAACTCTATCTAATTTAAATTCTCCAATAGCATTATCATATAGGAACAGACCTATTATCTTACTTTACATTTTATCGTTAATATGTATCTTCCGCTAAACTAAAACACCGTGTGTTATAAATTTTTCATTAGTTTCACCCATGGGATTCGACTTGGAGAATTTGAACTACTTACAGCAGAATAACTCCGACTCAAAGTGGCCAGATATTGTGAACAGGTGGAGACAAACTTACCACTTACGCCAGGCAGAATTAAAGTCATGCACCTCCATCCGCGACTATATTAAAAAGTATCCAGCGTTACAGCGAGAAAGCGGCATTCAGTTGGTTAATTTTGATTTAAAAATGTTGTACCCAGATGTTGCCGATGTTAGCAATTGGATGTCTCTCTACCCAAAAGTTGTTAACCGTGCCCGGAGCTCGAAGGATAGTTCAGTTTTAAGTCTAGTTGAAGAAATTGATAGTTCCTTTGACGAACGTAAGTAGCTGTAGTCTTATAAGTAAGGCAATAGTGCATCAATTGTGTTTGGCTGCGATTTGTAACTCTGGATTTAATAAAATTTTGCCAAACAGGTTACAAAGCGGGCTTGTCCCTCATATTGATAGCGTACATCTTGCCCAATTCCGGAAAGAGAAGTGAAAGCGGTGCAAAGAAAGCAACAAAGAGTGAGATCCAAAGGAGATTCATTAAAGAGTACCAGGTATGTGCTTTACAAAGACCGGCATTAACGATTTAAAAATTATATTTTGTTTCAGTCTTTCAACGAAATCGATGCCGAACAAGGAGAAGCAACAGATTTACAAATTAAATTTGTTAGGGAGAATGGCGCTATTGTTTACGCAGATTTCGCTATAGCTGGGTTTAAGTTCAAGTGTGGGGACATACTTGAGGCGTTGAACGTTGGTATCCAGTATATTATGGCTCTTGACGAGAAATACCCAAATATATGCATGCATGTTTGGCAGTTTGTGCAGCTGGCAATTTTCAAAATTGACCTACCAGATACAAAGGTACCCTTCATTGAAACAACTATTAACGACTTGTTGATGGATATACGAACTACGAAGTAAGAGTGTATATTATAAGTGAGAGACGAATTAATCACAATGGTAACAATGGTAGAAATCAAACTAGTATATTGAATTACGATTAAATCATTCCAATCTAAAAATAAGTTTTATATTAATAAAAAATTAAAAACAAATACATGCCTCGAAAATTTTTCCTAACAATTGCTATCCAGAGGGTTACAAGTTAATTTTAATGATGGGCTTGTTAGAGGTGAGTACCAGCGGATATTTTATTGATATTTGGACAAATTATTAGAACGTGAACATTTTAAAATATCTAGAGCTAGTTTTCGTGACAATCATCTATGATATACAATGATCATCACCCGGCCGCTTATGTATCGGAAGCTGAATCAATTTTAATTGTTCCTAAAATTACAGCCTTTTTTTTGTATAGTCAACGAAGTGTAATAAACAAAATGCGGCAATTTCTTTCCTTGTTCTTCGAAAGTGCAGAGCAAGTATAATGTTCCCTTGTGTCGTTTTCCATTGGTTTCATTTGGGGATCCACTCATGGAACAAGAAAACTGCTTCTGGTCGAATCGACATTTTTTTGGTGAAACGTCACAGCAGTCTTCCACTGCTATCTGCTGTCTTGTATAAAATACATAAGTTGCAATTGTTGTAACTGCTTATTGAGTGGATTCTGACCCCGAATAGAGAAGCGAAAGTCTTCTCTGCTCAGAATCGGAAGCATTATTTTTTTTTATTGCGAACGCTTCTTTTACCAAATAATTCATGCCTGTCTTACAAAATATGAGCTTCAGTTCTGTAAGAGCAGGAATTGAGGGCACACCTGACAAGAGTGTTTTTAAGTTTACTTTATTACAAATAATGGAATTTACACTGTTTGCGATTTTGCATATGTTTCTAATGTTTAGTTTTATAAATCTACTATCAATCATAACTGTGCTGAGCATAGTTTGTACTGACGTTGTTTGAATGTATTCCTTGTCTATCCACCGTTTTGCATAAAAAATTGAAATAAAAAGGAAGAGTTAACAGAAAACCATCTTTAAACATGGTAATGAAGTCGGTTCATGCTAAACCAACGAATGAAGCTACAGATACGAGAGTACATTTTTTGGATTATTTCTTTCTTAAACTGCGTGCAAGAGATTTCTTCGGTTTCTGTGATGAGAATGTATTTAGTACGAACATCCAATAGCGACGCTCAAAAAATCCTCGAAGCCAATTGTTATCTGGCCCTGCTGCTGGGTGTCACGGACTCTAAAGGCTTCGGTAAAACGTTGTATCTGCACGCACAGTACTATAAACTGATCGACGGAGATCTCTTTTTGTGCTCCCGGATCGCTCTTCTTCATCAGGAACGTAATGAATTCGTCCGAGAATCGAAAGCCCATTTGAGTAAATGCTAAACAAAAAAAATGATTAGTCCAACGTTATAGGCCAAAGGCATCTTATCTTACCCTGAGAGAGCTCCTCCCTCTCTATGTGCCCGGACTGGTCACGATCATAAGTCTTAAAGACCTGCAGCCACTGATTAATGTAGTTGTACAACTTCTCGAACTCATACATATCAATAGTTCCACTGGCATCTTTGTCAAACATGCCTATCAAAAACTTAAAATTAGTAACACAATAGGGCAATAAATTGAGTCATCAACGCATACGTACTTATCATAAGCTTGCAAGCGTTGTCCGAAAAATTCTGACCCTTGCCGTTTATTAAAGCTGCTTTGAGTTCTTCAGCGTTGATTTTACCCGAACGGTCTCGATCCACCATGGCGAACCACCGTTGTGCTTCGGGTTGCACACCAGCATTTTGGGGTGGAAATGCTCCAGGTGGAGCTGCATAGCCTCCGGGCTGGCCGAACCCCTGTTGTGCGTTTGGATTGTAGCCACCGCCATAGCCACCAGGGTAACCGCCCTTAAAATTATGTTTTATCAAAGGTAGGGATTAGTGGATATTATTTGTTACGTACTTGATATGCCATTGCTGATGTGAAATTAATTAGGTTTCCGGGAAAAAAACAATTAAAACAAGAACACTTTTCCGTGTTTTTTCCTTTTATGGATCTGACTAAAACTAAATGGGTATTATGACACTGACAGCGTATGTCAGCCGTGACATAAAACGGGACCACTACTGTGAATGGTTAGGATGTGGTGCAATCGTTTGGTAGCACATTACAAATTTATAGTACTATCCCTCTTAATATGAATTATATGTATTATAATATGTTTTTATAAAGCGTAAATAATGTTTTCATAGTTCTGGTTACGATACTGGCTGTTTACTTGGACGTATGGACAAATGACAATCGTTAAGGATCCGCCGACATAGGGCATTTCGCGAGTCCCATGGCGCACATGTGCAATCTTCTATTTATAAACAAGAAATTGCTCGTTAATGGGGCAATGGCAAATTTAATATGACCAGTGTTTTGTTCCAAAATTGTTGAGTAGTGTACAGTTGCTATTATTAAAGCCATTTCTTAGTTTTTGTAAATACTTTCTATAAACACTATATTGCAATCCTGCAAAGTTGTCTTCCTTGACTTTGCTTTTTATTATAAGATTACGATTTTTTCAGTTTTTTTTTTTTTTTCAATTCAATGCTCTGGCCGGATCAAATTTTAGTTCCTCTCATTTGACACTAACGATGACGTTGAAGGTTGAATTCATCTCAATTCGAAATAATCCAATAGGAAGAACATAGTGCGACATCTAAAGGGAACTAATGCATGCATTTTCCTTTTTACAGCTGCGTTGAATTGGTACACACAATAATAATTGTACTTCTTACAATCACATTCATTTTGTTAAATGTTCGATCGCACATCGCATTTTGCCATTAAGAAAAGTACCCATTTTTATTATCACACGAACATTGGTGAATCTTTATATAACCTTGTACTGCGACAGTACCCTATTTCACAACTGCCTATTGTGAATACCGCGTTCGGTAAACGCCAAAAACATTTCAGCGGGCTGAATACAATCTGCATTTGTAAATTTTCACAGCCAAACAGAAAACACAACACACCGTCAAATCGAAATGAGTTTTGTAAATCAACAAATTTTTGCAAACTATCAAGAACATATTGATAGTGAACAGGAGTTGCGTGAGGTAATAAATAAATAAATAAATATTGGGCTGCGAAGTAATTGTTCTTTTTTTTTAATTGTTACAGAAAATCCGCACAGTTGTCCGGCAAATTGAACAACATGTAAAGGAGGCAACTATTCGTCTGCAAATTATCCACTCGGACATTGAGAAAAGTGAGTTGTTATTCCTAAAGCGATACAATTTTTACAAACAAAATGTGAAGGAAAATATGATTTCGCGGGTTATTGAACCAGCAGAAGCAGACTACCTTCACGTGACACGTGGTGGTAGTTGGTAGCGGTAGGGATTCGACCCGCGGAAGGAGTTTGTTGATATACATTTCGTCAGTGCACAAACAAAATACATTTCTTTTGCATTGCACGAACATGAATGATTCGCCTTTCAGATGCTAGATAAATGCACATCCTACGAATTCTTTACACGATGCTCAAAGTTGTCGGAGAAAGAAACTCTATTTCTTTGTATATCTAAGATATTTTTGTAATCCTTAAAATTTTGTCAAAATTAAAGAGAGAGAGAATCATTTCACTATTGCCATGTGGTTTGTTTAACTGTAATGGGATGAATAAAGTTCGACCTTATGGTTGGTTCATCACTACGTAAAGCGGGGACTATGCTTCTTAAACGACGCGCTGATCTTGTCACAACTACTTCTTCCTAAATAATCTCTATTCTAATTTCAGTTGGTCAAGCATGCCTTGAAGCACGCAAGCTATTTGAAAAATGTGCCGTCGGCTACAAGGCGCTGGCTGAACTGATACCTACAGGACAATACCACAGGTTTTTATTATAACATTGATATAACCAAATACAAATGTTCGTTTTGTTTTAAGATACTCAGATCATTGGACTTTCATAACACAGCGCATTGTATTCCTTATTGCGTTGACTGTTTATCTGGAGGCGGGATTCTTGGTCACTCGTGAGACTGTTGCCGAAATTATTGGCCGTAAATCATAACAAATTTTCTCCAACTTTTCCGAAATAAAATATATTTTTCTTTCTGCAGTAAAAACTGTTCAATCCGAGGGTTTCCACTTGGAGATTGAAGACTACCTAATGGGCATTCTGTTGACGGCATCTGAATTGTCCCGATTCGCTACAAACTCGGTCACATTGGGCGACTACGAGAGGCCTCTGAATATTTCCAGATTCATTGCTGATCTTAACTCTGGGTTTCGTCTGTTGAATCTCAAAAATGATGGATTAAGGAAGCGCTTCGATGCGCTCAAGTATGACGTGAAGAAAATCGAAGAGGTCGTCTACGATATCAGCATTCGGGGGCTGCGCAATGTACAGCCAGCGCAACCTGCTGAAGGCGAGTAAGCCGAAAAAATGTTTTTATTTTTCTACTCTAATGCAAGTTAAAACACAAATTATGAAGTAATAAAATATCTTAGTTGTATGTATAACAAAATTAAGCGTTTTTTGTTTTCTTTACGGGAAATCTTTTCCTGACAGGTATGACACTGGTTTTTTGTAACTTTTATGTTTCTTTTCTATTTTAAAAACAAATCTCTTAACATTAATATTTGCGTCTGTTTTTGCGGAAGAATTTGGAAGGAGACGATTGAATGACATTGAACGGTATGGGTAACGGCATCGGACTAGGATGCGCTCAAGTATGACGTGAAGAAAATCGAAGAGGTCGTCTACGATATCAGCATTCGGGGGCTGCGCAATGTACAGCCAGCGCAACCTGCTGAAGGCGAGTAAGCCGAAAAAATGTTTTTATTTTTTCTACTCTAATGCAAGTTAAAACACAAATTATGAAGTAATAAAATATCTTAGTTGTATGTATAACAAAATTAAGCGTTTTTTGTTTTCTTTACGGGAAATCTTTTCCTGACAGGTATGACACTGGTTTTTTGTAACTTTTATGTTTCTTTTCTATTTTAAAAACAAATCTCTTAACATTAATATTTGCGTCTGTTTTTGCGGAAGAATTTGGAAGGAGACGATTGAATGACATTGAACGGTATGGGTAACGGTATCGGACTAGGAAGAGTGCGAACTCGTGATATGAAACAGTACCAGTACGTGTAGAGCGATTGAACCATTTAAATAGCATTCCTCGAAAGAGTAGCCAATTCTTACCTATGGCTAAGAAAATTGCGTACTGGCTGTTGACTGCTATCATCAATTTAGGGTATTTAGGGCTTTAGGTTCTGTTTTAAGACGTTCCTATGAATAATCGTATAAACGTGGTATAACAAACTGGGTAAGTGATAGGGAATATAACACAGTCACTTGAAGCACAACTGAATTTCGGCAAGTACGGTACAAAGTAACAACTTGAATCCAAACCCTAAACTTATAATTTATCATTTACAAAAATTTCAACACTCTATCTCCATACGAGTTTACACGTAACTCATTCCATCTTTGTACAGCCTCAGTAAATGAAACATTTAAAGTATATTCCCTCGCTGGCAGCAACATCAAGCAACGGTTCGTTTAAAGCTACGTGTTGAAGTCAACCATCAAATGTTCATTAGGGATGGTAATTGCCAAGGTTCTTTTTTTGCTTTCTGACTATCTGCACACTCTACAAACATGTCTATAGGTTCAAATGTGATGCTGCAGGTGAAATCAAATAATATTCTTGTGCCCATGCAGCCATGTCGGCGAATGGCGAGAGTGCGAGGCTACACAAGGGCATTTGAAAAATCAATCAGCCAAACCTGCCAGACAAATTTAATTAAAACCTCCAACTACACTCAGTGGGATCCCTAGGGTAGGTACACAGTACACACACGGCTCCTAGCTAGTCACAAGCCAGCTCTAGTTGATTTTACTTCTCTTTTTGGCAAACAAACATTTGTGTGTTACTACGTTGTGGAGTGATGTGGCTCTCATCCTTATTATGCTATTGTGCGGATGAAAAGTTTCAACTTTCAAGTACATTTATTTAGAGGGTTTTCTTGCAGCTCTGTAAACCATGGTCGAGGCTCAACTTTTGCGCTGGGGAATCCTTTTTTCTTCCAATGCAAATAAAACACTACACACAGTTTTCTTTTAAATAGATAATTGTATTTTATTAAAATTAAATCATTTTACTTTACAAATATTTGAATGCGACTTTTTGGTTTCTTGTTTTTCCATACGTGTATGTATACAACTTTTATATATTATAATGTATTTATTTGGTTTCTTAATTTTGTTGTCAGTCCTAAAAACTTAAATTATATAGCCTTAATAAGATTGCACTTAGTTATATAAAATTTGTTTACCTAGAACGAATGTTTTTCTTTTGTTACTTTTACTTATTGTTTAACACTAGATCTGCATTTTGCGTGGGAGATTTTAGTCTTATTTCTTAAAATTTAAATAAATTGTATTTTTATTTTGAATTTAATTAAAAACCACTTGAAGAAAATTTACATAGTTTTATAATGAAACATTTACAAAGCAAGTTTGTTGATTAACATGGAATGTACGTATATTGAATAGACTTTAAAAAAAAAGTTTAAACGTTACTTAGGAGTTAAGTTTTGGTATATTTTTCATTGTTAAAAGCTATTACCTGTGCGCTATAAACAAAAGATGTGATTTTTCCTACTACTTTAGCAAGTTTTAAATTTTGATTGTAGATTTGGTAAATTAAATTTCTGCTCGCGTCTGATGAGTCTGTACTTAGTGATCTACACGAAGGAACATTCTATGAGCTGTCTGTTTTAAGCCTCGCCAAATGGGTGCAAATAATAGTGCAATGAGAAGCGGTGTAAAAGGTCGGGAAATATCGGCTAAACAGTTAGTCAGCAGGATCATTTATTATCTTGCTCCAAAACTAGGAGGCCCTTTTGACAGCTGAATTTTATGTCGTTTTCGATTGAAGAAATGAAAATAGCCCTTTATCAGAAGAACGAATCTAGAAATGGTCTTTCTATATTTCATTGGGGGACAAAATGCGCTTCTCTGTCAATTCTTAACATGACAGAAGAGTCTTCCAAGGAATTGCCCCAGAACTAACCAAAGTCTCTGGTTTGTAGTTTTGCTAAAAACAAATCTTATGCTTTATGATTCGAAAATATGAAAAAGAACCTTAAAAACTATTACAAAAATGATCCAACGGTTTCACTTAATAGAGCATTACTGAATTTTGTGAACGATTCTCTCGGACCTTCAAACAAAGACGACAGCAATCACCGAATTGTAGACAACGATCTCACTAAAAATGGCTAGATTCGTCGGCTGCCCCTCCATAAACGTCAACTGAAACAGCTGCTCATATGAACGATTTCAGCCAATCAAAACAGAGATAGATCTAGTCAGACTTACGAAACTAGATACTTGAACGTCCCCATTGCTTGCTTACAGGTTCTTCTACGTTGGCGTTAACTTTGCGTATTTAATTACATATTTCGAAAACTTACTTCGGTTTCAGAAAACTTCGTATTTCATGCTTAAATTGCGCTGTAAAGCTTACCGAGAAGCAAAATTAAAAGATGAACATATCTATCTACCTGTACGGGAACAAGTCAAACAAACGGATTAACGGATTACGAAATTTTCAACTGTCATAAAGGAAACAGGAAAATGACAGTTTTGTTTCAGTTGACAGAGATTAGATACGAAAAATTCACAAAAGACATTTTTTTAGTACCTATAAAATTTCGTGAGATTTATATAAATTAACAGTTGTTGGAGTGAACGCGAAACGTAAACAAAACCACCTTACATATTCCGTTAACGGTCAATGAAAAGCTGCCATCTCTTCACAAATGTGACAGACTCAATTAACTATAAGAGCAGGCAAGCTAATTTTACACAAACTTTTTATTTATTTTTTAAATGTAAAACAAATTACTTACTTTTAAATGTAAATACTGTCAACAGATATAGGTATAGGTTCATTGTGTTTTCATTTCCAACCTCAAAATGTTTAATATTTGCGAACTATGTTGTTCTTATTAAAAAAAAATATGTTTTTTTTTTTGTAATTGGGTGTATTTTCTATATTTAATTTGTTATGTGATTAGGGCAGTAGTTAAGAATGTTTCAAGTGAGTCTGTATAGTTTTGGTCGTGTGACAATATTTGCGATATGTCTTTATATTATAGTATAACATGTCTTAGTATCGGAAACTAGTCGTGAGAGCGCTCGGTTGTTTTTTTCTTTTTTTAGTAAAATCCTATATCCTATATAGGTAGGTATCTATAGGTATATATGGTCCATTCAGTGTTTCTGTATAAATATTCAATTCAATTTCATATTACATTCTATACTAATACAACCGCATTCGTTCGTAATCGGAAAAAAAATGATAAAATTCACACACACTGTGTTTCTGTTTCAAATATTTCTGGAATTGATTTGATTATAAAACATGTATATAGCTATCGTGTATAATATTGTAAATAACGTTAGTCGTTACGGTCGGGGGTAGGTATGGGCGACCCCCTTAGATAATTGATTCTCATACAGGCGAAGCAGCCAACACTTCAATATCACTGATGCTTTTAACTCGTCTGTGTTGGCCGTAGGCCATTACTAATGTTGTATCTGAAGATGCTGAGGCGGCTGGTGGTGCACTTACCCGATGACTGGGCGGTGGTGGTGGCGGAGCTGTTGTAGGGGGTGGCAATAGTGGTGGCCCAATTGTTGCATAGATTCCTCCTCCACCCTCGCTACTGCTGTACGATGGAGTTGGTGATGTGGAATTTCCAAAGGAGCGATCTCCACGTCCTCTTGCATTGAAACGAAAAGCTTTCGACAATGAGCTCTGAATAGCATCACGTCGAACACGAGCAAGAAAAGGAAGAGAACAGGTTTCGTTTATTTTTTTTTTAGTTTTTTCTTTTAAGGGAAAGCAGTTTTATTTTTTGACAGAAAAAGATTTGTTAGATAAAATGAAGAGATGATTAAGTTTTAAATACCTGTGATCCTTTCCATGCGGATATCTGCTTTTATTATATTGCGTAAGCGAAGAAGAATGAAATGGATTTTATTTATTTTAATTGCTTACATGGAAAATGCAATGAAAATGGTAATATATGTTATGTAAATAAAAAACAAAACGGAAACAAAAAAACTGTTAAAAACACACAATTTTTCTATTTACAATCGGATATTGTGTTCCATCTCGTAGACTTGTATTGTTGTGAAGGGTTCCTGGGCGTTTCGTTCCCGACGACTGAATAATGAATGCGTTGATTGCGAAGTATTGATTTTTCATGAATATATCATATTCGCTTAATAATTTGTATTATGGTCGTCTATACTTATGTACCTATACACGCATATTTTAAAATTTATACATAATTGGCTTTTGAAATAAAGTGAATGTTGCGCGTGTACGAGCAATTGCAATTTATTTAATGTTCCACGGATCAAAATCAATGATATATAAGTGCTCGTTATACAATCGCATTATGTACATGTTTTTTTTTTATATTTTCACTTTATTTAAAGCTGCTTTTGCTTAACAATAATTCGAACAGAATGATGGTGGTAATAATTACTGAATAGCCTCTTGACAATTGATTTTATAGTTTAAAAGCATTTAAACGGACACAGGAGTTCAGTGCATCCAGTGTGCATTTACTAATAACCACTTTAATTCCACTTATATAGTAATTATGTTGTAAGTAACAGTGGATAATTTTGAAAAGGAAAATTTCCGCATTGCAACAACGTTGAATTTACTATGTAAAAAGCGATTGTAAGGCCGCACGTCAATTGCCCTAAATAGTTAGTTATGCTCGGCTAATTTGCTGACACTATCTAGTGGTGAATAAACTGTCAAAAATAGATAATGACTCTGCTGCGGGTGGTAGGTAGTAGTAGGTAGTTTTTTGACGCTTTTTACTTGCTTTTAGATCTATAGAATGCTAACAGAGAAATTTCTGTCTTAAGATTGAAGTTTGGTGAGCATTTATTTTCAACACCTGTCAGAAAAATAGCCAAATCCAGCAATCCGTTTAGATATAATTTTTGGATTCAACTAACATTGGGCCGTTAGTTTGCTTTTAGAGTGAGGAACTCATTATTTGATTCCTCGAAACGGAATACTATTAGATGCTGCGAACACTAAGAGATTTGAAGGCGTTATTCTAGGAAGGTTTTACCAAATGGTAACGCGACTGAAGTGTCCGGGGTATTTTTAAAGAATTGCCCTGAACGCACCAGCGCACACTAGCAAAATATCAGAAACAAATGATTTGGCCCATTAAAACATTCATATCTATATATATATATAAATCTTACTTGATATTTTGTGGGTTAAACAACCGACCCAGAATTATTTGAAGTTGTAACTAAGAATATCATTCACGGTCCGTGTGGTTAATTCACGTGTATATGATTGTGGAAAGTGTTCAAAACGGTATCCAAGAGAATGGATTTCGGACACTGTTATCAGCAACGATTTATATCCGTTTTATCGACGTCGATCAACTGAGGATAACGGTAAGTTGGCAACCGTAAAAATTCATAATCAATATATTGATGTGGATAATCGTTGGATCGTGCCATGTTCACCGTTGTTATCGAAAACATTTAAAGCTCTTATTAACGTTGAGTACTGCAATTCAGTTAAATTCATCAAGTACATTTGTAAATACATCTAAAAAGGAAGCGATATGGCTGTATTAGTTTATTCAAATACTAATGATAAAATCACTCAATTTTAATTAGGGTGTTACATCAGCAGCAACGAAGCTGTTTGGCGGATTTTCACATTTCCAATACATGAAAGGCATCCCAACTGTTGTGCATTTATCTGTCCATCTTGAAAACGGTCAACGTGTTAATTTTACGAGTGAAACTGCGTTGCAAAGAGCAATTACACCACCAGTCACTACATTGGCTGTCAAAGTGTCACATTTGCAAGTCAATTGTTACACACGGAAGTCCCGCAGTATTACACATGGAATAAATCGCCCAAAGTTTTTGAAAGACGAAAGCAAGTTGCAGGTGATCAAATTGTATTTCAAACCGATGCATTAGGAAGGCTTCATACAATCCAGCCGAGATATGACGAGTGTTTTTATTTACGTCTTCTACAACAAGATAATGAGCTTCATCAAATCCACAGGATGGTTTATTTCTGCACTCTTTACATATTAATCAACGTTCGTGGACCAACATCCTTTGCAAATTTGAAAACAGTAGATGGACTAGAGTGCTCAACTTATCGTGAGGCAAGCCATCGCTTACATTTGCTCGAGGACGATGCTCACTGGGATTCTACGCTCGCTGAATCGACAATTATTGCATCGCCTCATCAGATTCGTACACTTTTTCAAATAATCATAGCAACGTGTAGCCCATTGAACCTATCTGAATTGTGGACAAATTATGCAAATTGTATGACGGAAGATAGTTTGAATCGAATGCGTAGAACAACATCGAATTCGCATTTGCTAACAACACCATAAATGCATAATGAAGCTCTCGTAGTGATCGGAGATATTTGCCTTACAATTGCAAACAAAGCGTTATCCCAATTAATCATGTCATCGCCAAATCGGCAATTACAAGATTTGTATAGTCGATATTTGCTCCGTGAACATGATTTCGATCGCATTGATTAAACTCAATAGAGATATATTGGTGAAGACGTTTTAATTCCACGTATCCCGATGATACCAACAGACTGGCATTTGCAATGACCTCCACCATCAATAAAACGCAGGAAAAATCTTTGCAAGCGTGTGGTTTGAATTTTGAAAATAATTGTTTCTCACATGAAAAATTGTATATATGTAGAATGTTCACATGTACGGAAACCTGCTGATTTGTTTGTGTTCGCACATGAAGGAAAATCAAAAAATATTGTTTATCACAGAGCCTCAAATAAACAAAAAAAAAAAAATGTTTGCTAATTTAGCAAACAAATAAAGTAAACGTCTAGCGAAGCAACAGTAAGTAGTTTTTAATTTCGGGACAATGAAAGACGCCATTACAAAATTGTCAGATGACTTCTTAAAATTCTTCGCTTTATAAGTAAAATTAATAAATAGATGGCGCAAAATGTTTGTGGCGCAGAGGAAAGAAGGAATCATATTCGTATTTATTTCACGTAACAAGCTGTCGATATTTATTTAGCTCTGTTCGTGTTGCGACGAAATTAATGTGGTATTCGATTGGGCTTCTTCAGATTTGCTCTCAGATTTCAGATTCTGTGTGCCTAATCGAACATAAAAACGCTCTTGCTATTTTTTGTGTTGATATTCGTGCGACTTGAATATGTGTAGTCTTTGACACTTTTCAAAGCGCTTTCCATTCACTGGTTAAATTTTATATTAAAACACTCGAAATTTCCGTCCCGATTGATTTCTAAATATTTTTACATAAATAATTTGCAAAAAATAGATTCACCCGATGCAATGCCTTTCTTTGCTGTAGAAAAAATGCACGAAAATGTAAACAAACTCCACCAGTTGTCAAACTGAAATGCACTTGTATTGGTAAATCTGAAGCAAGTCTGAGAAAATATCTAGATTCGCAAAAGTGCTCTGAAATCTGAAAAAGATTGCTTTTTTTTGTACCAAACGAACATAAAAATTGCTCTGAGAGCAAAAATAGGGCTCTGGGAGCGCCCAGTCGAATAGCATATAAAATAAAAAGGAAAATCACAAATGAAATGATAATTGTGTTCATTTTCCTACGAAAAGTCGGATGAACATAATCACCGAGAGAATGTTGAGCTTTGGTGTATTGGGAACGGAGTTTTATTGGCACATCAAAAAAAATCTAGTTATGTTAAGTCGATTAGGTTGGCATTTGTACGAGAATTTTGAATGAGCCATTTGTACGCGAATTTCATTGTTACGCCAACCGATCCACCAATTTGTTTCTTCCCATTTGTTTTTTTGTTTGTACGAGAAAACCGAATTGTTATATTGAGTAATTTTCAAAACTATAACTTCGCAATACTAATTTTCATTCAATTTATTGTTTTTATTCTGCAAGGAAATTTCATTAGTTTATTTATTAAATATACTTATTTATTTATAGTTGTTTGTAATTCAGAAATAGTGTATATTAGTTTCGTAAGTTGTATTTTTACCATTTTACGAACTTTGAGATGCTTTGCATGTCTGTGGTTGTTTGGGTTCATTCTTTCTCTACATACAAATTATAAATTACAATATAATATCTACTAATGCATGTGGCATACCTACTTCAATGTTAATAAATATGTTTAAAATTTAGGTTTTCTTCATAAGCAATTTACACCATTTGTTTGTTAGCATTTGTTGCTATATTTCACATTTATAAGCATGTCTTGAGTTCTGAATTTAAATTTATAATTTTAATTAGATTGGCATTTACGTTTACTACTATTTACATAGCTATAAAAATTATTAAATATTTATTTTGGTTTGATTTTAATAAAAATTGGTTCTGTTTGCTTTGTTTTTTTCTTTAGTAAAATTTTCTTGCCTTATTCTTCTTCTGTAAGAAATGTGTCTTATTTATTTTGATTTTTCGTTGATTTGTAAATTGAAAAATGTTTGTGATAAGACAAAGTGCGGAAATTTGAAATAAATAGTTTAAATTAGTTTTTATTTGATGGTTAAATTAATAATTTTATGGGTTGAGACAAAAAATGCAAAAACAGACTTTATAGTTCATAAGCAACATTTTAAGACCAAGATGGATTTCAACCATTAGGTTTAAGTGATCAAAAAAAGCAAAAGAACATTTTTACGGTTTCGTTTTACGTATGGCTATAACTGGGGCCTAACAGTACATTATATTGGCTTGGCATACCTATCTCTTTCCCGACGACAAACAAAAACTCTATGAAAATGGAACACTTTGAAAATAGAACAATCTTGCCTTTTTCAATGATGATTTATTATAGGTTGAACTAGGCAAAATACAGCCTAGTTCCTAAATATTTAAAGAGAGGTGGCATTTTCGCAAAGTCTGATTGGGTTTTTTGTAAATTCAAAGCAGTTGACGCTTGCGCTTGGCATTTCTTGGCCGAACACCCTTTTCCCTATTAATTGAAACAAATGGGGTTAAATCAATTAATGAATACCAAACGAAATGCATGTGTCGTATTGCAGTTTAACTCCAACTTTGGGCTCCGATAAAGTTAAGATTCTGAAATAAAATCGAAATTGATTGTTAGTTAAAAGTATTCAGTAACAATGGTAAGGATCGAGCAAGTGGACTTACTTGGAGGTGGGTATTCATTTGAAATGGATTTGAGGACACATACTCATACGTTTCTTATGCAAAGGGCAATAAAGGGTCATAATGTATGCTGGAGGGTATCTTTGAAATGCCAGGAAGCATATAGACATGGGTGTATAGACAAAAATATCGAAATTATATATCAAGAACACATTTTTTTGTAACAAGCCTAATCAGACTTAAGTCTACTATATCGAATTTATTACCTGGAACCTAAAATGACTACATTTAAGTGCTGAGATTGGTTGATGGAATAAAGCAAGTTTATCTGGCTTAAAATCACCAAATCAATAGGATTTCATCTTACTTTTGCGGATTGATTTAGGTTGAAAATAACCTAATCCAATAAACATTGTTATAACAACAAATCTGTGTTCGATTCACATGGCTAGTAGCTATGTTCACACTTACATTGATTGCAAAATAACTGTTAGCGCCGTTAAGAAACAGTGACGAGTAGTGGAAGCTACAAAGCAAACATTACGAAATATTGCAATGGCCAAGTGAACATGGAGAATTGTACTTAACTTGCACAGACAAAATTTAATAAATTTTTAAATTGTATGGCTGACAGATGACAAGAAGACGAATTTGCGCAAGTCTGTTAAAAGTCAATTTTGCAAACTAAGCCCACTAAATAAGGCTTTTGCTATACAAGTACAAATTTGAGCTGCAAAATATTTCAGATTTTTCGTGCCCAATGGAATGTAAAACGAGATTTTTCTTTCTTTGCATTTGTGGTGGTGCGTGTTTTAAAAGTCTACTGTTCTTAAATTGTAATTTGTGTTTTTGAAAACCTATTCAATTTATATTCTATCCATTGCAGCGGCCAAATGTATTTTTTTTCCATTTTTACAGTCTTGTCGTCTAAAAACGTAAATAATAACCCACTTTGTAGTTTGTCAAATAACAAATGTTTTGGTGTCAGTGTAAGTAGGTGTAAATCTCGCTCATGTATCGAGATTCGCAAAATTGCTCTGAATCTCCGCTTTTATTGCGGCCAGTGGAACATGAAATCTGACAGCCGGTTGATTTCGAGAGCAGAAAAACTGCTCTGAACCTGAAAAAAGTGTTTTTCCGTCCCAATGGAAAACGACACAAAATATCTGCAAAGAATATTCGATATGCAGTAGTAAAAAGTATTTGACGTGTACTTCAAATCTGTCAAATAAAACACTTCGCCAATAATGGTAATTGAATGCAAACCGATATCGCTTGAGTCCCTATTTTACATTCCAGTATTGCTCATCAAATGCTGCAATATTTCGGCACTTGCTTGTAACTGTCAAATGTCAACCCAAACTTTACTTATCTTTAAAAAGTAGTTCGGTAAGCATCAATTTCGTCACTAGATTAATCAGCTTATATTGTTTATAGAATGATTTAGGCTTAAAAAGGCTTTTGTTCACAACTTAAATGAATGAGTAAAAGAACTGGCCTACTAAACGAAGCGAGATATACGTCAGAGTATAGAGCAGAAGAAGAGCTTATACCATGTGGAGAGGAGTTCTTCTTCCACTTTAAATTGTGGAGAGGAGTTCTTCTCTCCCCCATAGTCCATATGAACATCATTTTCCACCAAAGGTACTGTAACATGTAACTGCTCCATACAAAGCGAGAAACAGTGTTGCTAATAGCTTTCACACTTACTGTCACCCTATCGCACTTAATCAGTTTAGTGGTATTCAAGCTCTAAATGAATATCATGCTGAATATGGTTACCCGGGGAAATGCAGATGAACCATAATAATAATTATAACCCGATCTCAGCACGAAAAGCACATTTTGAAATAAAAAAAAACCTTACAAATGTTTTTTAACACCATTTGTGCTGTCAAAGTAAGGACAGTTGTTTTAAGTCCTAACTATGTTACTATGTAGTCAATACTTTAAATTGCTTTGTAATTTGATTGCATCAATATGCTGGTGGCATTTGTTGCGCATAGATACACTTGAAGTAATTTGGTCGAATAAGAATGAGTTTAATCAGATATTTAACAAATCAAGAAGCTGGATGAAAATTGCACGAAATGTGAATTTCGATAACATGGAAAACCCTACAAATGTATTTCGAAAAAGAGTGCAATATTTGCTGTCAATGGAAAACAGCTGTTGTTGTTAAATTGAATATTTCTAACTTGGCAGAGTTAAAAAGTTTGCGATTCTGAATTCAACACAACATACACCTCAATTGCGTTGAATAAAAAGAAATCAGAAATTTGGTATTCCGAAAATTCGACGAATGTATCGAAATTAAATTTCTTTTTCTTTTCAAAACTCGTACTGTTCAAATTTAAATGCAAAACCGACTCCTTTTACTCACTCCATTTTTGCATTTTCTGTCAAAATTAGCCATTTTCAAATATGTATACAGATGTATTTTAAATTACAGTCGCGTGCAATATTATATGAGTGTTTTCGTTTTCATAATAAATGCAGCATTGTTTAGAAAAATAAATATAGTATTTACAATAAAATAGGGTTTTCGCCGAATTTATATTTCCCTTAACATCATCTATACATAATATAGTCCCTCTATTTACATACGAAATGTTTATAAACTTTACAAGCATATTATTTATTTTTGATAAAAATTCGCATACAATTATTCAAACACTGTAAATATTTAGGCGTTAATTTGATTTCACTTTGTTTATATGTATATATTTAGTGTTATTCATTATTAATTTGGAGAAAATCACAGATGTAAAATATTTTCATGCTTATTTCGAGTTACCTAATAAAATGCGAACAAATTAAAAGCAAATCGCAATTTATATATATGTATAAATATTTGTATACAAAGTTTTGGAGATAGTGTAAAATATCCTGCTACGATTTGATTGTGTTTTGTTTTGAAGTAGAAAATGATTTCAAAAGAAAAACAAGATAAAATAAATAACGTTGTTACGGATTTATCTGCCGACGTGCATGCAACATCTGAAGTTTGCATACAATAACAGAGTATACAATTATATAACGAATGGAACTTACTAAACAATTATATAACATTCTAAACATTAATTCAAAAAATATAATAATTGTGCATTTTTTTTTTCTATATCAACATGTATATGGTTTATATGGAAAAATAATAAACAATTAAAGCTTCACAGCAATACAGGCTAGAGATAGAAATTATACGATTTTTGTTTTTTTTTGTGTTTTGTTTTGAGACATTTAATTGTAAATCTAATTGGAAGAGGTCAGGAGTAGAATCAATATGTACTTACCCTGAGGCTGCCGCTGGAACGACGGTCAGCTGTGGCATAGTGCTGAAGTCCTCCGGGTCCAGTCAAGGGGACTATACCACAGCCAGATCGGATGCCTTGACCAAGTGTTGCCCTACACACACATATCCAATTTTGCACATATACATATATAGTTTTTGGTTGTGAATAGGTTTTTTTTTTTCAGCCATACATTAACGCACATTTATTTTTAAGAGAGCATTTTTTTTTTATTCAATGTATAGTGAACAGCAAGGGTTAAGGTGAAGAAGTGGGAAAGCACAAAACGTACATAAAAAAAACGAGAAAAAGAAGAAAGAACAGATAATGTACTATTAGTTAATTCAAATGGAAAGAACATTTTTCTTCTCTTCCATAAACGAATTTAGTTTTTACTTAAGAAAAAATAAAAGAAGAAACACATTATACGAGAGCGGAGTTTATTTTTTGTTTTACTCTACTTGGAAGAAAAACTACCGATTGTGATAAATTATTAGGGGCAACCTTAAGAAGAAGTTGTTGAAAGGAAATGTGATCATGAATAGTGAATGACTAAGAAAACAGTGTGGTTATGTTTTCCAACGGATTTGGTAGTAATTTGGTTAGGTGCCTACTCACAACGTGAAGTTGTGCAATGCATATTGAAAGACGTAGAATATATTTTTGTCTTTTCAATAGTTCTTCCGGAAAGGAATTCAACGCTTTAATAGCGCCCAGCCCACGAATGCTTTGAGATAGGTGTTCATAGTGCAATGTCTAAGTGGCCTCGTTGTTGGGTGGCAATTGGCTGTACTGTGCTTAGGGAATATGTATTAAATTTCTACTAGAGTGAAGGATGGAGGTGTACTTAGGAAATTTAAGGACAATCTACCTGATCGATTAGATTGACTCCTGTCCGAGGGATCTCAATATAAGCCTGCCTCCCCAGGTTCATGCTCCTGCAGAATGAAATGACAATGCCACCAAACAATGTTTCAACTAGATCTTAACTAAAATGTATAACCAATGTACTGTATCTGACATTTAGATCGCAGTCAAAATAGAACAATACAAATTTTAGTGAGACAATGGGAAGGTGAGAATATGTCAAGAAAACGACTGAGTTTAAAAAGTAATTCCTCGGCACTACAAGATGCGTCAAATTATATAAATATTATGCTGTCAGTTGAACTTATTACTATTGCCATTTTGTCAAACGCAAAGGTCAAAATCAGCTGTCATTTATCTTCAGACTATTTTTTACAATGCCTGTAAGCGTAGCACTTTTTTGACAGCAGGACTTGTCCGTCAATATAATCATAACTTGATCGGTCAATCTGATCCAACCCTTATGTTGACTATTAATTTATATTTATTAAGTGAAATGAGTAATGGCCGCCAGAGACTGTCACTTGTGTTACGCCTCCCCATCATCGCGATAATCAGATATTCGAAAAAATGAACAGCAGTAAAAGACTTGGGGCGCATTAGCTCAGTGGTTAGTTTGGTGGACTACTAAGCGAGAAGTCTCAGGTTCAATCACTGGAAAATACAAAGCACATCGTAAGGGTTGTACCTGTGCGCCACCTGTCGCGAACGTCTGATAAACATCCGAGATTATCTCATGAAAGATGTTCTTAATTTATGTATTTTTATTTTAATTAAATTTCAGGTAACTTTAACTCACACAAAACGAATGGTTGTGAAAGGCTAGTCCTATAGGTAGTTATCTTTCGACAACTACTTATTTTTCTTTAGAAAACTCCAAACACTTTTTATAGAAGTTGCACAAAAATGGTGGACTAAGGCCTTCTACTTCAAGCCAACGCGATGTTCAATGCATCTTGAAAATCTCAACTTGCAGAAGTCGACTTTTGTCTGATCGGTAGCTATTTCCCGGGTACCAAATAAAAGCGGCAAAGCGCTCTACCTTCCCGACTGCGTCTGCACATTTCCATCGTTCTCAATGAAAACACACGTTGAACTAAAGAATAGATTCATGCGGTAGAATTAAGAAAGCCAGTTGATAAGTTCACTTCCTAAAATTTCAAATAATCCTCCGAAGTAGCTTACCTTACCTGAGGTGGATAATAAAACACGACGTACTCCCCTCTCCCATAAACAAAAGAAATAAAAAATTATATATTGCGACATTTATATAGGTACATATATAAAAAAAATTGCAATTAACAAAGATGCGATTCCTGATATAAGACAAAAAAAAAAAAACTAAAAATAAAACAATTAAGAAAATGAATAGTGCAAAACAGCAAAGGCAAACACACATGTCGGCATAGCAGTAATTTAATTGTCATCCTCTTTTACTAAAGTCCATTGTTTTGTGTTTTGTTTTCTTTTGTTTTTATAACAAATTATTCTACCGATTTGTGTAGTATTTGTTTTTCTAATTTACTGCGTTCTGTAAGAAGATGTTTATATGTACGAGTACAGTGATATATAGTCGCATATCTTAAAATTGTTCGTGTGTATATATCTACGAGTAGTATATGTAAATTCGGCTAACTAGAATTTATTTGTTTGACTTTCTTTTTTGATTTTATTTTTTTGTATTCGTTCTTTATTTTTTGATTTCATTTGAGAATAGTTGTTCTCATTTTGGAGTTTTATGATTGTATTCCTCTACAGAGATGTATTTGATTTGATTTGATTTGATTTAGTTGCAAAAAAAATTATCTATTTATCAACAGAAAATATAAATATACGTTCTTTGTAGTCTAAAAATTTGAACTAAGATCTTTTATATCTAAATCTATAGAATCGATGAAATTTATCTTCCCATTGGCTTCTGATTCATGGGGAAAACTCTAGAGTTATCCATTTGAAACTCTTCCATTTGGCAAAAAACAATATACCTTCGATGTGGTAACGAAGGGATTTTGTCGGAAAGAAAGTACAAAAAAAAAATAAAAGAAGAAAAAACGCAAAAACGGATTAGAGTCAAAATTTCTCTGACTTAAAGTTGGGAACAACAGAAAAGGTAAGTAAATAAAAACTTAAAACAAAATTGCTACATTATATAAGACTGTATATATTTTATTTTTATTTTTTGAATGATTTGTCTGAATGATGAACAAGAGTGTAACTCGATTAAATGACATGATGTGTGTGTGCTAATGATAGGCCAAAAACTAAAAAATTTAAACAGTTTGAGGTTAGATGAGGCGGTGGGACACTTACCTTGCCGGTAGGATTAGAGCATCGAATTCGGTGGCCAGATGCCTTCGGATGATGTTCTTCGACGGGGGGATACCCAGGGCTGTCGCCATGGTGTCCCCTGAGAAGGAGGGTTCCAAAACCACTAAGCCGCCATGTACGCCGCTGTCTGCAATCAAAAACGTACGGAGAGATTGTCATTAGTGATCCCTGATGGGACGTTATTTTGTTTGCAGAAGATTTAGCCCAAAACTTGTGGACACACATTGTTGGTTCAGTAAAATTGATTGTATGCCGTATACCAAGCTGTATATAGCTGGGGGATATGTCGCTTAATTTATTTGCTGGGTATCGACTCAGTTCTGTTGGTGGGTTATTATGGGTCACTGAAAGTCATTACGGAAATTGATATTTTCATCAACAAATACTATTAACTAGATGATGGAACGTCAACGGTCAGTTTTAGTTTGTTATAATAAGCAGAGTATCGACAATTGATGAAAGCGACCAGAATGGACAACCAATTGGCGGCTATTAACGTTTTCAATTCAGTGGGGCTGTGTTGGGAAAGTTCTGTTTGATTGGGGGTTGGTGACACCCACTAATGACCATGTAACGATGGAGTTTTCCCATTCACAACTATCTGTTGCCTATAGTAACACGGAATGGGTGGTTTTCATCCTCACAGTTGTTTCGATAAATTTTCAGTCCTGGGTTAGTACGTATTTGAACAATGTTGAATAAGGTTGAACTATTATAAACAGATTTACTGCTTCTAACATACAAACCTAAGTCGTCATTTGTAAACAGTTGGCATATGAAGTATGACTAAAGCTGTGAAGCAGCCTGCGACGAAAACTAGTTTTTAGGTTGGAATAGGAGTAAGCGATACGAGCGATAAGAAAAAACCTTTTGGTACTACTAAATAATATTTAACCTTCACACTAAATATTTTGTGGGTCACAATATGCAGTTTTGTATGGACAATTTCCCAACTGTGAGTTAGAAGAATTTAGCCTGGACACTAAAATGATTATTAGTATCGCGGACTGTCATTTAAATCCAACTGCAACAACTGAACACTATAAATGGGGAGCGCTGTCCACATGAAGAGGTACATACATTAGTTGCAGGTAGTGTTCCCAGACTTTGAAGACGGTTTTCCCCCTTTTTTTTATCAGTAAAAGCATTAGTTTTCTCCAAAGTGTTTCCCCTTTTTTTTTCTTAAATTAAATTTGGACTTATTTTCATGTGAAAAAATACTAAGAATATTACACTAACAAGCTTAAAATTAACACAAAGTATAAAAATATACGTATTTTCCAATAATTTCCTCAAAACGAGTGAATCCATTCAGATCACAAAAAAAAATCTTGGGTAGACATTCGAATTTTTTCGACATTTTTTTGGTTTAACATGAACAATTCATTCTTTGAAATTTGTTCGTAATGAAAATACATTTCAATTTTTTTTTTAAACAAATTTACCTTTTACAGAGATTTTTCCCCTTTTTTTAAGGTTTTCCCAAAATTAATGCTTTTTCCTCTCAATCTGGGAACACTGGTTCCAGGTGGCGAACGAACACCCTAATTAGAGTTAATGGTGTCGTTTAAAAATTGAGCTGGCCCGGGGTATAACTCTTAGGGGCTGCTTTGATATATTCGGACCAAAAGGCATTTATACAAGTTGGTTAATTCTGAGGCAAGGTGTTGAAAAAGGGACCAACAGTAGTGCGACTCTTCTCCGGGCGGTACAAAATGGGACTTCTGTTTTATATTGGGGACTGCGCGTCGAAATAACATCTACAGACCTCGGAAGAGGACGAATTTATTGTTTTATTGCCATTTTTTAATTCTTCATAGAATGAACAGACGTTATTAAAAATGGCTAAAGGCTTTGGATCCACAAGGCGAGACTTGGCACAATTTTCATAGCATCAAAGGGAAACTCTTCATTCGGTGGTGAGAATATAGGAAAACTAGCCCATTGCAAACAATTCTTAGGTCAAACGAACCATTTCAGTTTGACGATTGCATCCAGAAGATCTGAGCACAAACAAAGAGAGAATAGCAATGTCTTTGTAAAGGCCGGCAAAGTTGCCTATGCGACTAGTGATCTTTTTGTAAATTCCGTGCAACAACTTTTTTCTAAAAAATTTTCAAATAAACGTTCGCCTGACAGATGGAATTTCAGCGTTTTGCGCTCTGGTCCATATTAAAGAAGACTGTAGCTTCTTCAACTTAAGCGATATTTGTCTCCTTGTAAGCATCCCGTACATGGTCTTATCTGACTCTTATGAATGTATAGGACCTGCCAACAATAACCTGATTGGTATCTTCTCGTGCGGTTTTACGTCTGCAAACCTCGTCGTCGAACAGACCTCTCCGCATGTGCTGGAAAAATTGTCCAAAAGCGCCAAAGGGTAACTCACCATTCTTGCGTATATTTTAAAGAAGCGAGCTGTAAAGATGTATGCCTTAGACAACCCTACCGAGGCTTTTGATGTTAAAAAATTACTTAGACTAGGTCCTTGTCATGTAGCTACGTTTATATCTTACCCAATTTACAAAAACCCTCCAACCAGGTTTGAACTACGGACCTGTCACTGGTGTTTTTTGGAGTTTAGAACAATCAAAAAGGACGAGATATACAGCTGTAGAAAGGTCGCCTCTCAAACGCCTTGGCTTGGACATGGAACAAGATTTAAACCATACCATGAATTCTAGGCATGGATTCATTGAAAAGAAGTCTTTCAAGTGAAAACTCTTAAATGTTTGCATTGGCCAGTTTTGGAGGAGACGATTCACTGACATCCGAGAAGAGCCGATAAAAGAGCCTCGCGCTTGTTAAAAAAATGAACATTTGACTGCGAAGATGGCTGGAATGTAGAACTGTCTTTGATTCTTACTTTGTAATCATTCACAGAAAAGACTTCAACTGAACCAGAGAAGCCTCTTGAATAGAATTGTTTTAACTCCCCTTCGTCGAGCTGGAAAACAAATCGGAGAAGCAGACATATTTTCGCCGCCAGTAGCTATTTTTACAGATTGTCTGCACAGAGTATACATTTTCAGCCACTCGTTCCAGCTCACCATGAGCCACAAGTGCTGCACACCCAACATGTGACAGCCACCCTTAATCATGTACAATAAAAATCAATACCTTCCACACATACCTTTCAAGTTGTCAGCGTATTCGCCCAAATCGATTGACCTCGCCCAGCGTACAAAGCGCTGGTTTGTCCACACAATCGGATCTGTGTCCACCGTTTCCGATTGCACTCGTCGCATCGCCAGTGTCTGTCGGTCGTACTTCACAATTCGCAGGACATGGATACCTAAACAAGAAGACACCAAAACAACAGCCAGTAAAATTGCCGCCCAATTCATCTGTCAAAGCGAGTAATGTTTGCGTAAAAAATGGAATAGCTACCGTGCACTATGCTAGCCTGATGGAATTTCCTAGTAACACCTAAAAATTTCTCTAATTCTTTTTTCGAAAGCGTATCTAGCATTCGAGCATCGACCAACGAATGAAGGAATGATTCAGTGTATTGTGGTAGACCGATGTCTGGAAGCCATTCGGATGCGACCCATGTATGACCGAGTTGTGTTATCAGCGGATACCTCACCAGCTCGGGACGGCGTTGCTCCTCAATAGCGAGGCGGAGTTTTTTCTTATGCATTGGGTGTGCCAGACCGAGGCCGGTTTCGAGTTCGGCGTCGTTTAGTTCGAGAAGGACTTTGCCACTTTTGACATTTTCGGAACATCGTGTGCTGTACTGCGGCATGCCGAGCGCCACTTCGAGCCAGGCGAGCACCTGAGAGGCGCGCCAACGTTCCATCGGGACTTGTGATGCTTCGCGCAGCAGGCGAAGTTTCTCAGCGTAGCCTTCTTCGGTTAGCGAGTTCCACGAGTAGTCCGAATCTAAGGGGAGCCAATATTTAGGGAAACTCTATCGAAGCGTGGCGGACTTACATTCATTGGCGGCATCGGCGCTCAACGCTTTACTTTTGTTCCTAGATCTGGCGAACACTCGTGATATACTACCCCAGGTGCCGCCACGTCCGTTGCGGTTGCCGAGCTGTCCTGTTTTGCTGGCGGCAAACTTGCGAGTCAGTGCCGATGGACATTCATTGTCGCCCGGTGAGCCCAGTTGTTCCACGGACCTGCAATGTGACCCATGAGTTGACAGCCACCACCATTGGGGGCAATACTTACCTTGAATAAGCTGCAGAGTTGAGCGGCGACAAGGTAGGACTGCGTTCCTTCGGAGTGCCAACTGAAATGAGACACAGAGGTGAGACAAAATCGAAATCCCTATCCCTCCCCGTACTTACATTGATACATATTCTGACTGGACACAATGGAAATACTGTCCGGGTCCACAGTGATGCAGGGCCCATTCTCGCATGTACCATCGCTGAGATTCAAATCACCGGCGGCGCTCTCTCGGTCACTACTACCGCGCACACCGGAGTCGGCACTGCCACCACCGGCACTGCCACTGCCACCTCCGCCACCAATACTTCCGCCAGTTATGCTGCCGCCCCCACCTGCGGTTCCATAAGCAGACAGTGCATTCGAATTAGCCGAAGCCGCTGCCAAATGGTTAATCAAACCCGATGGAGGCGTTAATGGAGCAAACGACAAAAGACTCTCCTGATCCGATAAGCAACCCGATAATTGTCTTCTGGCCTCCTGCAGCTGCTCCTGCAGCCGTTGCAATTGAACATCTCGCGCGCTCAATTGCTGTGCCAGCGCCAATGACCTCTCCGCCTCGTCGCGTGCATGCTTCAGCAGCGACCATCGTTCGCGTTCTCGGTCCGATGACATTTTAGCATTATTCGATTCACTCTCGCGAATCCTTTGTTCGTAATTGCGAATGAAATCCCTCAGCTCCTGCTCTTTGTCCTGCAACGAGGCGCACAGCTGTTTTACGTGTGCCAACAGATCCGTTTTATCCGATTTAAGTTTCTTCCGCTCCAAGCGGAGGGCGGCAATTTGTGTTTTGGCCGCTTTCAGTTCGGCCTCTAATCGATCTATGCGACTGCTGCTGCCGTCCGTCGAGTGGGCATCACAGCTGTTGCTGTCGGACAAATCGATGCCACCCACAGCGCCGTCCGGTGAGTTCTCGAGGAGTTTTCGCAATCTTTGGATTTCCGTGGTGAGTCGTTCGTTTTCTAGTCGCAGCTTGGAGGGCGAGGAGTCTATACAGATACAGAGAAGTACGATTAAACTGAGAAGGCTATTAGTGGATGGATGATAAAAACCTTTTGCCTCGTTATACTGAAATTTTGAATCTTCGTTGCGACTACCGTCGCAACTGCTGCTATTGCTGCTGCCACCACCACCGACACTGCCTCCTTTGTCCATGTTGCTTAGGTGTTGGTCCTTGGCGGTGAAGGGGGTGCAACCGTTTACACTCTGAACACCGGTGCCACTGAGTACTCCTAAATCCACGAATTTAAGAACAACATCATTGGCGTTTTTCTTATCAACTGATTTGGGGATTTTTTTGTTTTTTTGTTTGCGGAATAAATGGGTACATCAAGAGATTTTTGTTTCGTTAGTGTTTATTTAGGGGGCAAATGGATGGTCGTGCAGGATTCAAGAGAGAGACATACCAGGTACACAATTGGAATGAATGAAATGAATGAGAAAAAGAAAAATGAAAACATTTACATTTACAAAGTTTACAACAAAACGAAATATCAATTACAAATGCGCCACGAAGCAAGCTTGGCTGATGGTGTACACGGTCGGGGTTGTGCAGGGACGGTTCTTTGGCTGTGCAGGGACTTTTTTATTAATGAATTTATTGAAATGTAGCTGAACACTTTGCAAAGTGAATTAAAATATATTCTGGATGAACCGTGGGGATTTGAAATACATTATTCCGGCTGACATTTGGAATAACATCAGAATGGAATTAAAGTTTGAATTTTTTGTTTTTTTTTTTGGCTTGCAGATTGATTTCGGTGAGTTGAAAGTTTTTGGGAGTTTTATACGCGAAAGATATCAATCAATAATAAAGGTACTCTTATTTTGTTATTAGTTAAAAGGCAAAACTAGTTGTTATGTATGTTCGGAGTGAGCTCGGGAACTACTAGAAAAACGGATCTCGACAAAGACTGCGCGTAAAATGATTTTCAGAGACCCTCTGGATTAGAAGGAATTATATTTTCTTCCTAAGATTGTGCTAAATAATACGTTTTTATATTGTTAAGCTGAGAATTTCAAAACTTTTTTTTTTTTTTTATTTTGATTCTACCTAATCAACTTTACACTTGGACATTACCAAAAAAACATTTTAAGTTTCGACTTTAAATTTAAGTAGTTCACAATTGATATATTTTCCATGCAAATTTCGCAATTGGGAGCTTCCGTAAATTTGTTATTAGTACGGCGCCTTGTTTATAAATCTAAGGCCCGTTTGCTGATACTACTCACAGCGATTAAAGTATGACTTAAAATCTTACGTGACAGTTTATGACATCGAAAAAGTAGATAGTATTTAAGTAGAACTTAAACAGAAAATTTGAGTTGAAAAATGTTAGGCAATGCATTTCAATTTTTGTTTGTTTTCATTCTACTTTGCCTACAGGCTGAGTTAAAATAAATTCTAAACCTGATACGGAGCAGCACGGCAACACTGCGAAGTAAAGAAGAAAAAATAAAGTGAACAAGGGAACATTCCACTTTTGGGGCTTCGACAAGGAAGGTGTTAAGAACTAGTTAACTAGTTTATTTATCAATACATAATATTATTAAATTATTTGGCTTTTCATTTAATTAAGATAATGATTGACACTTATAAGAGTTATTAAAGATCAAACTAATCAGAATAACAATTTATGTACCACTGAAGAATTTGGTTACATTTTATTGAATATTTTCTGTTTTTCCTCTGCCAGGAAATGAACTTGCATTTTCGCTGAAAACTAGGATCGTAAGGAGAACGACGCCTCCACAGTTTGTGTAGCTCGGAGAGAATTTATTTTATTGTTAACAGCTCATCTTTGGCTTTGAGAATTTGAAAACAGAGCGAAATATAATTTTAAACCATTTAGTGGGAAAATAGTACGTATACGCCACAGTACTTCCACTCGCATTTGCTATTTAATTGTTAATAACTTATAAGAAAATATAAATGTCTACCATTTGTCAGTAATAAGAAAATTTAAATATTTACCATTTATTAGACAAAATACATATAGATCACAGTTTAACTTCAGGTAAATTGAAAACAAATGTTGTTTTAACCTTTTTTTTAAGCAAGAAACGATGATCCCCGAAAAGCATTCATTTTGAATGACGGCTATAAATTTTGCGTTGCGACATTTTTCATGATAAAATTGGTTTTCAAATGCAAGTTATAGTTTACAAGTACCTTTGATATAATTGGCCATCAAATACCCACAGTAATTAGATCATTTGAGATGCCCTTATGACTAGGACGCCATTGCAAGTAAAGAAACGTAAGTTAGTCATTTGTTTCGAACGCCTTCAATAAAATCATTAAGACAATATGAAGATATGATTAAGGGCCACTTGCACCAAACTTATTTGACAACAGTATTTATTCATTCATTCACTGTTTAGTCCTATTACGTCGTGTTGGAAAATAACCTGGCAACCACGTGCATGTTCTTATTACTTCTGTCATTCCTTTTTCTCTATGTTGTATTGTACTCTTTTTCATTCTCTTAATAAACCTTGCATTGAACAGTCTTTCGCTGCTTTGCTTGAATTTATCACGTAGGTAAAAATTTCGTTGCCAGGGCGACACTTATTTTATCTATGGATAAATTTTGTAATATTTATCCATTTTCGAAAGGCTGAATAGTCGTGCCCAAACATCAAATAGTAAAGTAAAGTGTATAATGCGCGGTTGTGTCATACATTCAAATCAAATCATAAAGAAAATATCGACAATGGACTTAAATTAAATTTTGGACAGCGACGATGAAGCAATTGTAATTTTTGTTGTTATACCCAAAAGTGGCAACACGGTTGAATGAATTTTTTTATCGTTTATTATTTTTATCTGTGTTATTTCATCATTCATTAAAACTCTTCCGTTTACTTAGATTTTTTTTCTGTTAATTGAATCTGGTATATTCAGGATTTATAGAACGAGCAACAATTTTTAAAACCAAGCAAAATTGGAGAGATAAATCATTTTGAAAGTTACATTTTTTTCTTTGATGTGATGATCGGTTTTTTTATTTTCAATTATACGAGTTTGGTGTACTTTTTCGAATTTTTTTGGCAATTCAGGATTTTTTGCGTTGGTAGTACATATTGCCAAAATTAAGGAGACCTGGAGACGGACCGTTTCACCCGCGAACCAGCAATACATGACGGAACCTTTTTTTTGTGTTTTTAAAATCAGCATAATGCCGTGAACGCATATAGCTTGTTCACCTATGTGGCTATTTGAACCAGTACAAGCTAAAAATAAAATAAAAATATACCTATTTCCACAAAAGGAATATGCTCATATTCAAGGCGGCTTTTGTAGGGGAATAGTCTGACCTGATCCTAACTTTGGACGTCTTTTTTCAACTTCCAGCTCAACTAAGTCTCCCACTGTCACAGCCACTTCCTGTCCCATCAATTAGATCAACAAAAAATAAATTATATTTATATCGGCCATCAAAAGGCCAATTAACCCCGACTATGTGCACACAATTCCACTACAAAATAGCAAACACAAATGTCACTTCTAATAGGAAATGACTGAACAGAAGAAAAGAGGAAAAAAAACGAAACATCAATTTACATGTAATAAAAGTGAATAGCATACCCGTACTTATGGCGGCGTGATTTGTCCCATTTATCATATCAATCTGTCCGCCATCGTTGGTGGCAGCGCCACCGCCATTGCCGCCCTGGAGATGATTGTTCGACTCGCTTTTATTCAAATTCACTGACCTCTGGTGATTGTTGTCGACTAGGGGAGATGTCAATATTAGATTTCTAATACCATTCGATCCAGGTGAGCTGTTGCTGCCAATGGCAGCGGCATTACCTGCACTTGCAGCGATATTGCCAGCCTGGCTATTAATCTCCATCCTTTTGCTGAAGATATGAGTGGATGGTGAGTGAATTGCACCGCCAGCACCAGCACCAGCCCCAGCGCTACTATTCGTATTGGTGGACCCTGATGTGGTGGTCAATGACGAAGATGTCGTCGTCGTCGTCGCCGTCGTCGGGGTCGTCATCATCATCATCGACGTCGATGACGTTGTGAGGGTATTGTCCAACGACAGGAGCGGCTTTAAAGGTTTGTTATTGTTGATGGGCTTATCGTTGGTGTCCAACGATTTGGTTGTTTTCTGTAAAATCGGATTTGCGCACATACACAACGGGTACAACACTGACACAAACGCATACATATAGAAAGGTACAGAGATAAGGAATATACTTTCACAACGAAATTTTGTGCGCCAAGGCTGTATGTATGTGCTTTATAATGGATGTATAGTATATATGGTGGACAAAGGACACTGTAACCATGGTATCTGCACCACCATGCGTACACAAAACAAAATTTGGTCTCTTTGAATGGCCGAGATCCATTGTTGCGGACATTTGTGCACAATTTGTGGACACTTGGAGAGTGAGATTGGCGCAGTGTAGTCCGGTGTGAATTGAGGAGTCATTTTTTTTGGGAGGGGGATAAATTACCAGTGCCCTGGGTACTGGGTATACTACGGATATACTTACTGTGTCTGTCAGTTTATTTAATGAAGCGTTTATTCGGTCGGGATTCCTTGGTGGTGGCTCTGGTGGCTCTGAAGCAGCCATTGTCGGTCCTGTTGTTCCGTTGATTTGCATCCTCCTCTGAGTTGGGATAAATTTCTAATTTTCACTGTGCAGCAAAGTGCCAGTTATTTCTGGCGGTGGCACATTGCAAATGTGCAATGCAACACATAGAAAGTCGAGATTGCTAATTAGTCAATCTGTCGGTAGAGTTGTCGTTTGGGTGCGGATTCCGTCATCTGTAAATGGAGCAAACAGCAAAGAGTGAGTATGTATGTGTAGATTGAGATGCGAGGATATTTGCTTTGGGGAGTGTTTGCCACATGAATCAAGAGAAAATTTCAGCAATTTCATTGTAATGGGTCTTATCCGATGACGGAAGGCTGGTCAACAAATAGTCCCAGGGTGAATGGGTTTTTCGAGACGAACGATAAGGAAATGTCTTTGAAGACGTCTTTGTAAATGTGGGAACGATAGGGCTCCTATGAAATGTTAACTGGACCGAGAAGAAACTGTTCAGCTCTGCACTGGGTGAACAAATTACAATGGATTTTTGGTTATGAATGCTTTTCCTCTGATGGGTTGGCCTACAAAGATATTGGTTTGCAACGAATGAAAGTGGAGCTTCTTTCGAAACTATTATCTGTAAGCATCCATTCCTTTGTCAGAGTTCGAAGGGATGGTGTACAGTCAGTACGGGTGGTCGGTTTTGCTTGGAAGTAAAGTACTCAGTCGTTTGAATGGGAATTTGTATTACTTTTTCAGTGATTCCATGTGTACATTATTTAACTTTCAAAGCACATACCCATTCAAGGATCAAACAAGTACACATAACCACAAGCATTCATTACTTTTGTCTCTTTCACAACTATTTTTTTCCATTCCATTTACATTTACATATTTTGAAGTTAGTTACTCCTTTTATATTCAACCGTATTTATCGTTAAATAAAGTTCAATCCCTTTCAATTTAAAAAAGGATCGTTGTCATTCATTTCAGCATTTCCATTATTATTTTCATACGAGTTTTGATGAGATGTATAATGTTTAAGCAATTTTTACAATCACATTCGGATAAGTTTAGATTTTGTTCAGTCCTTAAAAGGTGAAGCATTTGATTGCAAACATTATTGGGAATTAATTTACAGTATTTTCGGTCCTCTAGTACATTTTGTAGTTCATAAACAATACTCAACCAATCTGAAAATTTCTCTGTCGCAATAATAGTCCGAGTTAGTTTGTTTTCCCCTGAAATAAAAGTGGGTAACAAATAAAATAGAAAATTTGAAGACTTTTTATGTTGGGATCATTGCTCAAGGAGGGGAGGAAACATTTTCCAAATGTGGAGTCTAAAAAGTAGGTGATAAAACTTCTTAGCAAACCACTCAAGTAAAGGTTTTATTTTGGTATTCAAAGAAAAATGCCATTTTTTGAGATAATTGATCGCATGTTTATTTTATAATAAAGAGGAACGTATGCCGTTAATAATGAAAAACAAAAATCAGCCAAATGGCCACCACGAGCACGCATACAGGACCATATCCTTTTCATGAATTTTTAAATAACCAAATCGCAAAGTGGCTGCCCTATGTCCTCGATAGCCTCACGAATTTTATCTTTGAGGTCTTGAATCGACGCTGGGCTGTTGGCGTAGACCTTATCTTTCACGTGGCCCCAAAGAAAGAAGTCGCACGGTGTTAAATCACAAGATCTCGGTGGCCAATTGTGATCACCTCTTCGAGAGATAACACGGTCCGGAAACTTTTCCCGTAAAAGATCAATGCTTTTGGTGCTTGTGTGGCACGTAGCGCCATCTTGTTGAAAGTCAACGTAGTCCAGATCAATACCATCCAACTCCGACCATAAAAAATCATTAATCATTTCTCGATAGCGCAATCCATTCACCGTAACTGTTGATCCAACCTCATTTTCGAAAAAGTAAGGTCCAATGACCCCGCCGGACCATAAACTGCACCAAACAGTCACACGTTGAGCATGGAGAGGCTTCTCAACAATAACCCTTGGATTTTCCGAGCACCAGATGCTACAATTTTGCTTGTTGACGTAGCCACCAAGGTGGAAATGGGCCTCATCAGTCAAGATGATTTTTCGATGGAATTCCGGATCATTTTCATGCATTTCAAGGACCCAATCAGCAAAGACATAACATTGTTGACGCGTATATCGTTCCATTTTTAGTAATGGCGTAGTATCTACTTGTCAAATGTCAAAGAATAAAAGCTTCAAAAGTGGCAGCTACCGAAAAAGCGGGTCATTCACAATAACACCTCTCATTGGAAAACCCTTTAGATGCAAAGGTCGATGAGTTTTGGTGTCTTTTCATACTAAATGTGTGAATCTTCTGTGCCACTTACGCCATCTATGTATTATCAATTGAGATTAAATAAATTAATTTATTATAAGGTTAGAACGTGCACTGCCCTCTACAATGGATGAGTATCGTTGAAGTAGTCGAAAGGTGCACCACGCACAGAAATTGTTAAAGCAACTAGAAATTAAATAAAAATAATTATGTTTTTGGGAAAGTACTTTTTTATTTGCATCAAAATTCATTTTTGCGCGAAATAAAATGGTTTTCTGAAACGAAAACAGCAAGTGAGACGGGAAGCTCCCAACAAGAATCCAACTACCCAGCCAGCGGCGAAGTTGTGAAAATTTTCACATTTGACAGCC
Organism: Cheilosia grossa; assembly: GCA_963082955.1. NCBI lineage: Eukaryota > Metazoa > Arthropoda > Insecta > Diptera > Syrphidae > Cheilosia > Cheilosia grossa. Next base: position 40,877,340 of record OY720148.1, on the reverse strand, counting down.
TCGGCTGTTCGAAAAACTTGTCGAAATTAAACTTCCGGACTTCGAGTAAATTAATTTTAAGACAGTAATGAAATAAAATTGTCTTTCTAATTAGGTCGATGTCACGATCAGTTCCATGATTTTGTGTGCTTTTTTTTTATAATTCCGTAGCTCTTAAACAAGCACTTTATACTTCTGAACCCTCCAAATACTCAAACCCTGAAACATATCAAAGAAGCCACATAAATTTAACGAGTTACAAAAACATCTTTTATTAAAAGATGCACGGTATGAAACGACGACATCACATGGCCAGATGTCTTCAAAAAAATAGTTTATGGATTTACTATTTTCTGTAGACTGTTTTATAAGAGTGCCCTGCTCGAGAGAAAGCCCATCCCTCATCTCGACGCATCCTTACACCCCCTATACGCAAAATAACACCCCAGGAATAAGGGCTCCAAAAGTATAAATGAAATAAGGTCCCAAAATTGGAGTACAATTTCATAATACAATTATGGCACATTTTTAAAATAGAAACTAGGCCCCAATAAAATGAGCCTTACATTTAAAAAAAAATAATGGTTTTCATTTATTCTAGTACTCGCTTACGTTAATGTAAAATGAAAAGCCCCGCGTTGAAAATCGCTCGGTTCGTTCATTAAATCTGTTAGGCTTACAATATAAATAAATCGCTCGATTCTTTTCAGCTATTCAAGTTCTCGCTTACAATAATTTAAAGCGCTGAACACGTTTTTGAGCTGTTCTGTTGTGCAATTGTTCGGCTACGCGATGTTTTTTTTTATTAAAAATGAAACTGGTCCCCAAAAATATAGTGTTGGGAATTATGTTCTTTTTTTTCAATATGAAATCAGCCCCCAATTGAAAAATTGGAGTAATCCCCGAAAAAAGGAGTTTGCACCCCAAGTTTAGGAAATTTTTGCTGTTTTCGGGACTAATTTCATTGTTCGGATCGCACCTAGCTGCAACACCGTCTGTTATATCATGTTTAGCTCTCCATAAACTATAAAGATTATGTCAGGAGCCCTCCGCACTGAAACAAATTTACGGAAACCCTCACGAATCGATGTGTACAGGAAACCAAGTGAAATAAGTCTTTAGATCCGACTTATCATACCTGATACTACTGGCCAGCTTTTAATAAAAGAAGGCAAAAGGTGCTTAGTGAGTGACCCAATGTAGTGTCACTTTTTGCGACTATTCCCAGCTACCAATCGATACGCATCATCCCCTTAGAAAGCACTCCCCACCCCACAATAAAAACCCAATCTCACCGTTCTCCGTGCCAACTACTGCTTTCGGTATAATCAATTTTCAAATAAAACTTTTCAGAGTTCAAAAGTGCGCAACAATCCTCTGTCCTACAGTCTCACAATTCACATCATGTGCATGAAACAAATCAGAAATCTAAACGAGCAAGCACATTGAATGTCTATGTATTTCGGGCTTTAATAAATGGATATCAACATTCAGGTTAAAGATTAGAAAACATCAAACGAGGTGCCTCCGCCATCACATCAAAGGAGAGCAATCGTTTGGATGCCAGAGATACCAGAGCTGATTAGTACTCACGTCACACGCACGCCACTTGGAGTGTATCTTAAAATGTTAATAGATGCTGCAAAATGTTTATTTATGTGTATGCACAGATAAGCAAAGAAATGACTAATAGAACAAATTTACATGCAAAATCCATACATGCAAACACTGATTTCTAATCCAAAGGGTGTGGAAGAGCAGCACACATAAATCATAGCACACACCCACACACTACCGATTCAAGTGGGTTTCGCTGCCAAATCGTTACCCGCCCGTATCCTTCGGTCCTTAACGAATTTATGTTTCAACTTGTAGGCTACATTCAAGTATTCGTCGTAACTCAACTCCGATTGCACATATTATGAAAGAGGGCGCCCGCCTTGTGTGCAAGCGTTCCCACGCTTTTATTGCCATTTAGTTAAGCTTCTATAATAAATGTCACACCAGACTTGGTGCAGTCGTAAAACTTGCGAAAAGCACTTGAAAACTTGCTCGTTGTCCTCTGTACAGCCAAAGTTGGGGTAGTTGCCGGTTCCAAACATATGTAGACTACTCGCGTCATGTTGCATTTGAAATGTTTGCCCACTAGGTCAGACCCCATGGAAATGAAAACTGTCATAGAGTTGAGCTGATGACCAAGTAGTGAGTGTCGGTTTACCTACAGCTATTGAGGTCACTCTGGGATTCCAGTGAATGCGCCGACAGTGCACTTTAAAATTGAAAACAACGCATGACTGACGACACAATTTCCGATGTTGCGGTTCAATCGATGCGTGGGATTGACTGCATATTGCTGCCGTGCGGAGGGCATATTGAGACAGTATTCGCCTATGATACAGGACACTCGTGTGCCAGGGTAGATAGCCCTTGAATTATGAGCCCATTGATTGGGAAGACGGACGAGGGACGATCATGTCAATTAATTTAAATGCAAATCGATTTGGGTGAGTTATTATCAACACATGTGTACCATTAAGCAGCCATATACAGCCACATGTCCGTTCTGCTTGTCTGTAACAATTCCAATTCGTGTTCTGTTTTTTTTTTTTCTTTCTAATATATGCAATTCCCTCTCTTCCTTTAAGTGGTGCAGCCTTGAAACGAGGTTTCGCCGATGAATACGTGCAGGCGAATAGAAACGATACGCACTTGGAACATTTATTTTGCCGAACGGGTACATTTGGTGTGCGGTTGCGAATGTGTTTTCGTACACAATTTGTGGTCCTCTCGAAACGATGAAAGCATTCGTGTCAGGTGTCTAAATGCGATGGCTTTTAAGTAAAATAAAACGACCAATGCACTGTGGAAGTGTGGAATTGGAAAATCGCCAAATCCGTTTGAGTGCATCCAATAAAGTGGATAGAACGCGTGTCTCTTTCAGTCAGTTTCATTGTGAAATTGGAGAGTGAAAATACTGAGGTAGATATGGAGCGGTTTCAGTCGCAGATTTGGAGTTTGAAGTCTTCAGATATTTTGGGCGATCAATTTAATGTGGTTTTGTACAGAGGCGATGTGAGGAAAGAGGAAAAAGATTCGAACCGAATTTAGTTGACTTGCAAACGCAAACAGAGCAATTTCATGAAGTGTAAAAGTCGGACATCTTTCTTAAATGATTTAACTTACTAGCGTCCCTCTCGGCACTGAACTTTTGTACAGAGAAGCGCGAGTAAATAGAATAATTCGGTTAGAAAGATGACAGGAACAGAAGTTGTGAAAAAAGTGGTATGGAGGGCCCATAACGCAACTAAAGGTCTATTGTACAGTAGATATTGGTATGCCCATTGGACGTCTAAGAGAGTATATACCAGGAACGGAGAGTTGGTTGCCTGCGTTTGTCCTACGACTTGGCTATAAATAACAATGGAGCTAGGATTGGAGATATAACTGAGCTCACAACTTGAAGAGCTTTCACGAAATATGTGCTCTTACCAAAAGACAAGCACCCATGAGAATTGACGACACTATCTAACGAGTAGCGGTGGTTGCGACCGAGAACCATAGCACACACAGTGTTCGCAGACTTTGAAGACTTGTTTCCGTCTTTTTTTTTTATCCAAAAAAAGCATTAGTTTTCCTTATATTATAAAAAGATCCTCTTTCTTCCTCCATAAGTGAAATTGGCACTCGTTTTCATATGAAAAAATTAAAACTGTAGAAAATGCGGTCACTTGCAATAAAAAATGAGAAAGGCCAAGACTTTAGAACTATGATCTTTAATGCTACTTCCTTGAGAGTACAAAGCGAATGAACAAAATGAATAGAAAAACTAGATTAAAGTTGGTTACAGTTCATGTGAGAAAGAGATAATAATTAGACTGAAAGAAGAGTAGGTAATACTTTAACATGTTAAGGTAAATAGCAACAGTTCATTATTCGATATTTAATTAATTTTTAACAAAAACATTTATCCAATTTTATTAACATAAAAATATACACATTTCACTAAATTTTCCTTTTCTGATAGAATATAAAAATGAGTGAATGCATTCAGGTACACACAAATTCTTACGTAGACATTCGATGGGCTTTTTTCTTTCTTGCTTAATACCTATGAACAATTCATTCTTTCCGCTGATCATTTTTGATGTCCAGGCTACATTTTGTCGATCCCACAATGGCGAAATTTTTAGTACAAAATTGCATATTGTGACCTATACAAAGAAAGGCAATTTGAAATTTGTTTGCAATGAAAATACGTTTTAGTTTTATTTTTAAGCAGATTACGTTTCACGTTGATTCTTAATTTGTTCCCCCTTCTTTAAGCTTCTTCCTCGTTTTCCTTATTTTCATTCAAAAAGTGACAAAATACGCGCTTTCCCCCTCAATCTGCGAGCACTGCTGGCACACACCAATAACGTCGACAGCGCCGCTGGCTACAACGATGGAAGAATATTAATGATCGAGTAACTGCGGTTGCGGCCGCAAAAAAACAGCACTCGATAGGAGATTTCACCGTCTACATAGCGGTAGTTGTGAGTTGCGAGGTTGCGACCAAAGAACTGTGCTGTGCAGTGGAAAGAGATGGTGCATTCGAGCTCATGATTATTGGCAACAACGATGAAATCCTTTGTGTGGAGTAACTGTTTAATGAGTAACCAATGCCCAGAGCAGTCACGAAATAAAGTAAATAACTTTTTTTAATACAGTTCGCACAACTACAGTCACTGAAATAAATACATGAACATTATTAATAATTCTAAAATTGTTTTAGTTATCGATAAATAGTTTTTTTTTCTCGTTTATTCGTGCATTGTTGACATCTGTAATTGGAGCAGGACTAATGACTACAATCCAATGCATTACATTGCTCCGCACTAAGAATAATTAATTTCAGTCTAGACTTTAAGAGTAGGGAAGCTCACAATGGCGAATTTTGTATGAAAAATATAGCTGTATATATTGTGAACTACTTAAATATAAAGTCGAAACTAAAACTATTTATTGGCCCATTGCGCGATACTAATAATCATATTAAGTGTTCAGTTGAAATTCTTCCAACTCACAATGGCGAAATTTACCATACAAAATTACCAATTGTGACCTACAAAAGGTTAAGTGTGAATTTAGGAAATGCAAAATCATTTCGAAAGACAGATAGAATTGGATTTTCCCAGTTCTATCGTCAGAGATTTTATAAAAACTCGGGCACATAGAACGGGAGAAGGATACTTCTCAGAAGAAATATGAGCTACAACCGATTTAATTGACTTCAAAAGTGCCCCGAAATGTTGCAGAGAAATGTAAGTTCCGCTTCTAATTTGTTAAAAAAAAAACGGTCATCCAAAAGCATGTGTCCAGACAGTGAGTACCAGATTTAGCACCTGCTAACAATAACAAGTTCTAGGTCAGGCTGGAGTCAGTTTTAAACATGATAGGACTGCGCAGATTCTTCTTAAGGGTAGCTATTGACTTATTTACGGGACAGGGGTACTCCTCATACGAGGTTCTATAAACATCTATTTGAATGATAACAAAAGCTATTTAGTCTTTTTAGCCGATGGACAGTGGACGTTGAAAGACCTCTAAGTAACTGACAGTTCTACAACATCGTCAACCGTATAGAATAAGACAGACTAATGTCTATCTAAAAGCTACATTAAAAAATAATTTATTTGACTCGACACTGTTACCGAAGGTTATTCCGAAATATTTGACTTCGTTGGCGTTTTGTACGGCACGGCGAAAGCCTTTCAGATAGCTAGACTATTTCCGCCTCGTCGATAAGACGATTTCTGACTGTAACATTTGATTCACTGGCGCATTTCCAACGCCATATTCTGCCTCAAAAAACAACTCCGTACTTTTAGGAACAGCCTTGCTTCAGAGGACATTTGTTGCAGAGCTGTTAAAAGTTTTATTGTCAAATGTGTATTATGCTATAGCTTCAGCGAACTTCTTTCATAAATTCTACTTTAAAGATTTCAAAGAAAATTTAAGAACATTTTGCATATTAAAGAGGGATTGACTTGGAAAAGCAACTCCCAAATAATCCAGTCTTGCTTTGCTCTTCAGCAGGTAAGTGGTGGTGCTAATGGTTCAAAAGATTTTATAGCGATTGGCAGACTTTTTTGCAAATCCGATTTAAAATAATTACTTGCATCAGGCATTAGGGGATTAAGGGGCCTTTAGGTGGTTGCAAGCCTGGATGTTAAGTTTGAGGCATTAGCAACGTAAAATAACAAACTGCAGGTACCATATCAGAGTTTGTTCAATTATCCTTCGCAATACACTAAAAATGTTCCTTTACACGTCGCGTTTTACCGAAAGTCTAAGCTTTGATTGCAAAACTGTGCGTCGGTCTTTATTTGCTTTCCGGAAAGTGAATTTCAAATTGAAGCTCTTAGGCACTTAAGAACTTGTAACCTTTACAATATTTTCTGCACAATACGGTGGAATGTCGATTCCATTGACTCACAAGTCCAATTTCAAGACTTTTGCTAACAAATTCAAGAGGAAATTGTAAGACTTGACCACATCTTGCCCACAGGATTAGGAGATTCGTCCGTTTAAAAAAAAAACAGTTTTAGAATGCACTTTCTGATCTTCTGGTTAGAATCTTATCGATCTGTGATGTCTGCGGCCGAGACTCGAATTTGATTGGGACTTTTTCAACGTCTTAAAAGTCCATGAGACTTATAAGTCTGTCGAAATCGCCTTTAAGAGGTGATCAAATTATCTTTGCTCTTCTAACTGCATGTGTTACTCTTGAGGAAGTTCACTTGCAAATGTTGCAGGTACTTGTGTCACATGGTATTATTTATCTACGTAAGCCAAGGTTCCACCAATAAACTCGGACTTTAGCGGTAATTTTCATTGTTGACGGTCGTACTCTTCTACAAGTCTTGAACAAAGCTCTACACCATCCGAAATGTTCCGAAATCAGAGGTATGTTTGTCAGTTTTTCCAATCTGTTCCGTGAAACGTGTCTTATTAGTCTTCTTCGGGTTTGTTTCCTCTAACTTTCTCTTGGAAAGTAATAAACTTTGCAGGTATCCAAAATTATATTCAAAGTAAGTAGGTGGATGCAGTCGACAAGGTACTAAATCTTAAGTTCATTCAGTAAGGAAATGGCAAACAAAGTCCATAATTTTCACGGAATTAAGTCCGTTCTAAAAGCGAAACTCGATCACAGATAACACAATTCAGCCTTGAGAAGAGACCGCTTCAACCTTTGGAGTCACCATGGTTTCAGATGCTATCTATGGTTTTGGACCTTGCGACAGTGCGAAAACACAACTGACAAGACGCTCGTGTTTGACAACCAAATTAGCTGGAAGTGTGGTTTTTATCTGCATCCGAGTAACTCAATTCTACTCCAGAGGGACAGCTACAAAACTACCTACCCCCTAGTTAGTTGGGTTAGGTACTTGACAGCTTCCATTTATGTATTTTTCCTACACAAAACCATTTTGACCACAATCTGCAATGAACTCAAAGTTTTCATATAACCGTTTTTATTTTTAACTTCTTTTGAATGGGGAAAACGGTGCCGTAGAGGACATTGGCGTTAATTGGTTAAATTCCTCTGAAACACGTTCTCACTGTGATGTACTGCCGTGCTACGGAATAATTAATGACCCCTGACAGGTATACTTAAGATGAATTTAGTATACCAGTAAAAGAGGCAGTCGTAACTCACTGGAATGTGCTGTACGAGTACGATTACATACACCCACACGGCAACTCTCTGAAACTGAAACCAACCACGCAGTTGCTAACTACGCATGTGCTGGAGCAGCACCACCCAACCCAACCTGCAGGTGTTGCATGACGAAAGAACGCTTTTTTTTTTCTCGAACACGAATACCCTCCTCGTCCACCACCATCAGACAATGACGATGACGTAAATGGAACCTCCCAAGGCGACTTCAGTTAGTCGGGTTAGGATGAAACGAATATCCTTAGACGTGCGATTGTTGTCGCATTAAGAGCGCATTTCGCACTCGTCGTAGTCGTCGCAAATCCATGTGTTGGCCTTCGTGCCACCATATGCTGCAGCAGCAACATATTTTGCACTCTCCCTCTGTCTATGGATGAATATGTCCTTTCCAATTTATCTTCCATCCATATTTTCTCTTTACGTGCTAATGTGCTTGTGTTCCATCCAAGTCCCATATCGTGGCACACGGTTGATACCGAGCAGCATTATTTTTTATTTTTTTCTGTTGCTAGGTACGTTTGTGTGTTGTTTGCTCGTACTAACGCAAATAAAGTGCGCTCTTTATTGCATTCCATGCTGATGTGTGTCGAGCGCTGCTGCTATTGCTGTTGGGCTTGGTCTCTGTATGTGCGGTGAATTAGAAAGGAAAACACGGATTTCTTCAAGCATTCGCGTATAAATAAGGCAGGCAGGTAAACATAGGTTCAAGGCTGCTACTCGGATGTGTGAAAAGCGTATTTGAACAGAGAGCTTAATGACGCTGCGCTGAATGCATAATTGACAAGTATACATGCGCTGAGAAAAAGCGAAAGAAAAACAGTGTGTGCGGTGCACAACACCGCGGCGTTTGACTGATTTAATAAAGGAACAAACGCGTCATTTCAATTAGAGCTGTGCGGTCCCAGATTCTTAAGTGATGTTCCATTTGGTTACTGTGACATCCGTCAAAACAACAACGGAACAATATCTCAATTAGAAGGGGGGAGCAGTGCGCTAAATTGTGATTAAATAACGCTATACAAATTGATGGGTGAGTTACATCGTGGAAAACGTATTTCGTGGCGACAATTAGACAAATTGAATTGTGACGACTATGCGGCTCATTTGTTATTCGTCTGACATTGTGGGGGTGTTGACATGAAATGGTTAACACAAGAATTGTGTCGATTGTCGGCGTTATGGGTTCATTTGGGGGGGTCGAACAGAATGGGTTCGTGATTATAGGAAATTCTATTTACCTTTGTGGGAGGACCTTCAAGTGCGGTTTTTGTTTTTTTTTTTTTGCTACCGATTTGGCTGTCTTGGTCTGGCATTTTTATAATTTTTCGTTCTTATCAGATCGCAGGTACGAGCGGTTATTTAGTTTGTCTGGCTTTTGTCTGTAGTTCCATGGCCCAGGAATGACGAGTAAAATTTGTATTTGCAGACCGTCGCGTCGTTGGGGGTGAGTAACCTTTAAATATGAACTACGTGCTGTAGGTATATACATGTACAGTGTCCTTTTGGACTATGCAGTTAAGATTGCTGCTACAATGCGAAAGGTTATTTATTGAAACCTTTTAGTTTAACGCATGATAGCAATCTAGGGGAAGATGTGGCAGTTTCCAGCAAATGGTTTTCTTTTTGGCTGGAAATGGTATACAATAAAATGGTGATTGATTTGTGTTCTCATGACTGGGTATAAGAACAGGTCAGTGGACAACATGACTCTGTATAAGAAAACACATACATTCCGGGACTGAGGTCCTTAAATGTACTTAAACTTTTGAATGGGAGCTGCTATTGTGACACACCGGACCAAAAACCGGGTTTTTGCGAAAGCACTCGAAAACTTAATCGAATACACAAGTTTTCCAATACATATTTCAGTTTTCAAAACGAGTCGGTTTCCACGAAAACACCATGAAAATGACTTCCAAATGTTCAACATTTTCAACATTTCAAACACCTTTTGGAAAATTCAGCGAATTCAGCAGAACAGCTGACCCGACAAATGTCACAACTGACAACTTGAAATCACTTTCCACACAATTGATGGGCTAATATTATTTTTCAATGCTCTAAATTCATTTTATTTGTTAATTAATGCGTTCGAAATTTATAACCAAACTAGTTTACAGAGAAGTTTCACGACTACTGTCGCATTACTGTTTGAAACGTCAAATGGAAACTATTTGGTGTTCTATGGTGTGAATGCATCGATGAGTTTTCGACGAAAACACGTTTTTCGGTGCGGTTTGAATAGAGTATTAACTTTCAAATAAAAGCAAATTGAATGGGATGGGTTCCAAGCTAGCAAACCTCCAATAAAGAGGTAAATTGTGTTTGCAAACATTTAAAATTGAGGCCTGTATGCTGATACTACTCAACGTGATGTACGTTCTACTTAGATAATTATGGGCTACTTTTTCTGTGTCATAAGCTGCCAAAAACTCAAGAACTACTTTTAAGATTTTGCTACGTTGGTTGTTTTCATCGCTGACAGTGTTAAAAAATTCCATAGGTGGCATTCACATAAGTATGTGTGCAGCCAAAAACTCAAGAACTACTTTTAAGATTTTGCTACGTTGGTTGTTTTTATCGCTGACAGTGTTTAAAAAATTCCATAGGTGGCGCTGTTAAAAAAAAAAATTATCCCCGCTAAAAGATCTCATTTATTTAGTGTAGAATAAACTGCTTCAGTTATAGTTTCAACTGCAGATATAACTTTGCATAAGATAATAAAAACCTAGCTTCTCATAACCACACTTTTGTTAGAATTACTATATTTTAGTGAACCTCTGCCATCTTGTGACACATCTGGACGTCTTGATTGAGCAGCTTTCTCAGGGCAATTGTTCTATCGGGTGTTTGTCAAATATGTGGAGCACTGCAAATTAGTTTTCAGGGAGTTGAACCTAACACTCGTGGCTTAGTACAGTCAATCGGAACATCATATGAAATTCAGTTTTCGAAATTAGAGCAATTTATCACTATAATCAAAACGCAGGACGCAGTCTTTTAACCAATTCTTATTAAGTGTGGAAATTTTGCATTTCCGTTGCCAAAATAGCGAGTCAAACTTACATTAAACCCACACAAGGCGAATTGAATACAGTCTGCCAGCATAATTTAAAGAGTTAAGAGCCAAAGTGACCTTTAAGCACTTGGCCTGACTGTTTTATAAGAGACAGTAAAACTTCTCCCACTCCCTCTGACCCATGCATAGTTTTATTTTTTTTTTACAAGATATCAGATTTTAGAACTGTTTGACTTGAAAACCGGTTCGATGCACTAGTTGGCAGATACCAACCCCTAAAGGTGGTTAAAAACAATCCTCTGTATTTTTAGTTTTCCTGTATTTTCAGTGGCTAGGCATGCTCGAATGTAGAATTTCATTGAAACTTCGTCCCTTTCGTGGGTCTTGCACTTAAAAATACCGCCCGCATAACTGGAGCCCTAAAACTAGCAACAGTGGTTATTTAATTAACTTACACCCAACTTAGCTTGGCATATAAAAATAGCAAGCGAAAACTTTTCCCAACTTTACCCAAACCGAAGGAGGAGCGTACAAATATTCCCAACTATTTCAACAGCATTTCAAGTAGTTCCCATCTGGAGAACGTGTAGGTTCTCCCAGCATCTAATACCAAACGGCAACATAATAAAGGATGATCACGCATTTGCATGTCTTCCCAATGCCCCCATATTAACTGCGTCTTCCTATTTGCTCTACATGCACATGACCCAGGTGATGGCTGTCAGATACATCTCGGCGGATACAAAGCATCCTTCCTGCACGCCGTATATTCCTAGTTCAAATGTAAATTGCTGCAATAAAACCCTACAACTGAGTGGATAAATGCATCTCTTGATGAATTATTAAAACACAACGACTGATGGGAAGTATCATATTTACTGTACTCATATATAACTCCGTGTCCTTTGTATAGGAGTTGTTCTCGTCACAAATTGCATCGAAACATAGCGGTAGAACAAATATTAATCGAATAAGTCCTACTCGTGCCTTCTCGCACACAAATCAGAGCAGTGCACGCTGTGACATTGACAAATTGATTCAGTCATCTAGAAAACTTAGGTCATGCGGAACACAGCTCTGGCATATGTATGTACCAACGCGTCTAGTTGTACGTATATCAACAGCGCAGCGCCAGTAGCGATAAAATGGAAACGTTTCAGAATGAAAACTCGGGAGTGTGCTTGGTGAGTAATAACCCGGTAAACGTCAGACATTTGTAGCGTGAGCATAACACGACAACGAATGTAGATAGATATGCGGATGCTGATGTAATGGCGCCGGAAATAGCAGTTTTTGTCCACACAGAGTCAAATTTGCATGGTTATTACTAGTAATTTGATGGTGCTTTGGCGCCGTTCTATTCGAAGACTATAACTGATTTAATTTTCATGACATTTTATACTGCACCTACGTCGGTTAAAATATTTCATAGGTATAATCGACTTTTAATAACAATAATAATGGTTCAGCTCAAAATTTGAATTTTTCAATTTTTGGAAGGAATTTATATATAAATATTTCTTCTATTAAAATAAGATGTATATAAAAGCGCACAATGAATTAGACATTTTATTGCGAGCTTGCTTAATTCTGGCAGCGCATCTAATGCTCGCATAACACCATTCAACGGTTTTAATAAAATCCGATCTATCCGGCAAATATATCAAAGTAACGAGTAACAAAGAGGAAACACATTTTTATTTTCACATCTTTTGGTCCATTTTATAAAAGGTTCTTCCCCAGACTTGGTTTATAGCAAATGAAATCATTTTCAATCGATTGTAGTCTCGTCTCTTCAAAACTGACACAAAAGAAATCAAAATAACGAGCAAATCTTCTTGGAACGATACCTTTTCTTTGGCAACACATTTAAAGCCCTGTATCCAATTGTGTACCCGGTTTATATTAAAAGGAAGCGCTGTTATTTTTTCGGACCAGGAGTGACAGAAGAATAGAAAATTATTCAAGTAACGAGTTACAAATTGGTAACATATACCTTATTCAATTTTTAGACTTTTTATTAAATTTTCTATATTCCCATGATCGCGCTTAAACAAAGCAAAGTCAGTCCATCGCAGTCCACAAAAAATAGCAAAAAGAAAAAAGGCCTAATGGAAATATTTGTTATTCGCTATTTCGACATGTCTCTTCTTTTTTGTCATTTTTGTAATCATTCAATCTTATTCCCATACATCAGAGTTTACACTCAAACAGAAAAAAACAAACAGTAGATTTCGTCTCTCTTCAAAACTGACATAAACCAATCAAAATAACGAGTAACTTGACTAAGGGTTGTGTCTGTTTTCTTTGCCAACATGTTCAAGACTCTTTACCTATTGGTCAAAGTCAAGTGCAATCGAGTGGGCTTTTTCGCAACATATTCTGGCTTTCTATCACGCTATATTTATTTTGCATACACTGTTTATATTAAAGACAATCAGTCGCACTCTTTTCTCACCAAAAACTGCGCAAACGGAGATAGTAAGCGAAATAACGAGTAGCAGGCTAACAATCGATTTTATTCTCGTACTACATTAGGTTCATAAAGTACATACTTTTAATCAAAAGCAGTCAGCTTTGATTTAGAGAAAACCTAAGTTACTAAACTTCTTACTTACAAAAATTGGAAAAAAGTAGCGAGTAGGTAACTAAGTTTAACGTAATGTCTGCTTTCTTTGGCAGCACAATTAATGATCTAATAACACTTTGTCGATTCGCTACCCAGTGCATTTCTTTTTACAGAAATCATTGCAGAAAAAAATCAAACCAACAAGTAACAAGCAAGTAACGAGCAAGATATTGTGGCCAATTATTGCGTTCCGCCGATTCCTGTACTCGCTTTGTAATAAAAGCAATCGATTCCAGTCCTACTATGTTACAGCAAACGAATAACAAGTTCGCTACATACTGAACTTAGTTTGTAATAAAATTTTAATAACATTTCCCATTCCCTTCGATGTACTTATCACGGTGCTTAAGCCAGGTCATTCAATAAACCTATACCATCTATATTGTTTACTGTTCACTCAAAATGGACGTGAATCGCATTCGAAATCGGTAGTAGGAAACGGCACAACTCAATAAACAAAACATAACGAACCAGTCCAAGCTTCACATTGGCAAGACAGACAACCAAACCAAATCACTCACACACATAAGGGTATCCATTCAATTTCACAATAACAAGACACGACTTCGTTATGACTACCCAGAGTGACAGCGTTGACTTCTTGTCCATTGGATCCTTTCCACAGGACGCTTATCAACCACTTGTGATGTGATGTGGAGTCCACTTCCACAGGACTCTTTCAGCACCTACATGCTACTATTGCAATCAGATATTAAACTTGTTTGAAAATATAATATCCTTGGATTTAAATCTCCCCCCCTCCATCGAATAACACTTCTGACAGAACGACACGACATTCGGTTTACCTCTCGCACTCATTGATCAATCGAAAGCAAAACTCTTTGTAACTCTAAGCTTAACCCACATTGCAATTCAGCAGCGGTTACGGTTTAATTAATTTTCAATCAACTACAATTCAATAGCCAGTTTTTTTTCTTCAGCCGAACACAACTTTTCCTTCAATTAGTTTACACAAGCACTCGGGAGGATGGTGGGGAAATAAAACACTACGAAAAGACCAGAACGAGAGGAAATCATTTTAAGAAAAGCGTGAACTCGTTCTAATGCGGGCCAGTACCCGGAAACACTGCAGCTTCCTTCACTTTGGAAACTCGTTCCTTGTTCGTGATGAGCATCAACAACTTTTTAATTGAAGAAAATTCGTAATGGAAATTTCCACAGAAGTACATTTCACCGCATCACCACAGAATCCAGAACCAGATGCAAAGCCAAGTCGAATCAAAAGCAGGTACTTTAGGAACTTTTCAACTGTAGCTTGGGATACTGTGTTACCTAGACGAAGCAGCGGATAGTGGCACTGACGTCGGGTCGTTGCTTAGAGATGCTTTGGGTTAAATTATGAGAATCTTTTCGAAAGCGTCCTTCAGGCTGCGCAGAGAAACAATAATTTACTTCAACTGATAAACACAATTAGGAAGAGCGACTCTGGAGTGAAGTTATGAATTCGCAATTGCTGCCAAGTGGGAAAGCCTTCGCATTTATAAATACATTTCACTCTCCGGAGATTTCAATTTCCGAAAACATGAAAGGAATACCCTACGCAGTTGTTCGTTTTTTTTTTTTTTTACAAAATTAGTATCAACCACAGGTTCACTTGTGTGCTGGTCTACAGAGAGGATATCAACTTGGTCAGCACGCTACTTCAGGAAATAAATTTTTGGTCTTGCTAGTTTAAAGTCGCTATATTTTATGACAGATAAAGCTACTACAAAGAGGGCGCAGTGCAATAAAAACTACTTCCTGTCAGCGGGAACAGATAAGGGTGAACAAGAACTATCGCCGGTAAACACTAGTAGGTTACGTTGCACTGTAAACGGGAATCTATTCAGCGACGCCATTTTGGAGACTATTGACTGACCGGGCCGGGGGTTCTGGGTTAAGGAATTAGCAAAATTGTCCAGTTTTGGCCCGGACCTAATTTACTTTCCAATCAGACTCCGAATATATTAACAGCATTTAATTTAAATAGTGACAGAAGAAAGGAAACTTCCAGAATCCGCCAGAGTTTGTTCAACGCGAATGTAAGAAATCGATCATGAAAAAGCAATTTTTTTTTCTTTTTCTTTTTTGCAATTTACGAGGTGGACAATAAATGCCAATGTCTAACGTCAAATGTCAACGGAAAAGCACTCAGTTTTAACTCGTACATCACTTAGTAAGAAGCCTAAAAGACCACACTTACACTTAAGAACGGCTTTCGTAATCTTCACTTCGAAAGCAGTAGACAACGGAAAATAAACAAATAAAGTGCTAAAAGGAAGACACCTGCTATACTGGAAACAAAAAATAAACAAACTGCTTTTTCGATTGGGGAAACTCCCAACCGACTCACCCGTTGCCTGACTTGAGAGAGAGTGTAATTTATTCTAGTCAAACTAATCACGAGAGATCACTTCACCCTCACCTGTAAGCCAATTGACTTTTGACTTTCTCAACTCTACGGCTTTTATAAAATGTAAATTTACCCAGGGGAGAGACTAGCATTTTGGCAGTAATTTGCATCATCAAAGAGTCGGAACATTTCCATTTCGAACAACAAAGAAGGAAACATTTTTTAATTTAAATAAGAAAATTGCATACACTCAGGTCGTAGCGCCGTTCTCGTAACCAGCCCGATAAGACCGAACAAAGTCTTGCCAGCTGCAGGAGTACGGATCCGTATACAAAGTCGTAATGGCAAAGGAATATTTTATGAAGTGAAATCAGCAAGCTATACCATCATGTAACCTGGCACATTCATATCTCAATTAAGACCACTGTCCGTTAAGCAAAACTGGCCCCATCCCAGGCAGCCGGGTAGTAGTACGATTGCAATTAATTGCTTTAGGGTCAAGTATGCAAATTAAACTTCAACTTTCATTCCGCATTCTGAACAGTGCTGCTGTCGTCGGTCGTCGGTCGTCGTCATCATCATCATCATCATCATCATCATCATGATCATATATGCAGACATCCTACATCCATATGCACCCACATTGGCATCATCACTTGCTGAAACACACCATGACCATGAAGCCGTGCATGTGCAGTGCATACCTGAATACACACATTCATGGCGAATATTTCTCTGGGGATTTGTGTACTTTTAATGAATTTCATTGCATTTATATGCGAGGGTGGTGGGTGACCTACTAAAGATGTGAATTTATCCAGTTTGCCCCAAGTCAAGCTCGGTCTCGATCCTTGGTTAACTTTCGGTGTAAGTCTGCTGGGTGCACTTTTTTTTAGCCCAAAAGGATTATGTACGACCGTATTTAAAGTAGACAGCGAGTTTTCACCTTTGCGCCGCACTAGAGAGACTGATTGGGTTGGGGTGTGGGTGTGCATGCCTGGTGTGTGCTGGTTACCGTGTTCCGGTTGCCAGGGATGTGAGCATTCATAAAACCACTGAACTGGCAACGTAAGCATGTAGGTGTAGGTACTCATGTTTGACATCCTTTCACAGGTTTTAACATTTTATTTCGTTTCTTGTCGCTTTAGCGCTGTGCGCAAATATACGGACGTAGTCTTGGAAGGCTTTTTAATTTTGCAAATTTTCTTTTGAGACATGTATGTACCTTGTACCGTTCTGTCCTGCATGCCTAAATAATTAATTGAGACAGGAGAGAGAACGAGGAAAAATTCCAGGAGCACATTTGGATATACATCTTCATGTGTTAATGGAAATGAATTACTTTTTACCCAGCTGTACGTTCTCTTGAGCAAGTTGTGTGCATCAATTTTATGCATGCCCGTGTGGTTTTTGAACACAAAGTTGTCCTACATTTATTGTGTCCCATGAGGCGTGAATCGAGGCGAAACTGAGGGGGGGGTGATGTTTTGTGGTTTGGAAATACGTCGGTGGTAAAATTGATGCAAAACTTGAAAAGTAAGACAGTCGTATTTATACCAAAAACAACTTCAATTCCAGAGGTATGCCTTTGAAGGAGCGATAGGATTGTCGGATGTTAGATGCGAACAGGGTGACGGGAAACTGAGTCAAATTGGCTTTTTGACACTTGACGTGATTACGTGGAAAATGCAATTTGTTGCCAAAATGTGAACAGTCAGATTTCGGACTATAGAAAATGATTATCGTAATAGCGTAGGGTCCCGTCCTCTGACGGGAATAAGCATTCTGTGGGCAACTTTCGATGTAGCGCAATAATCAGAGTGTATTTTACCGCCAAGGTTGGAAACGAACAATCAGCTCTCCGATCTGGAGCCCCCTGCTTAGATCACATTAAAACCTTGTGGATTATTATTGAATTTTGCGTCTCCTATTGATAACTTCTTCGGATCCTGTCCATCAAATTTGAAAAGGCGTTTACTTGACCGTATGCTGCAATGCCAAAACAAAGTCACTGAAAAAGCTGCTAAATCGAAAAACTGACCTCTAAACAAATATCACTCACTGCAATTATAATATGAGGAAAGTTGTTTTCAAATTCAAAGTAGAGTCCAGTCTATTTTTTACGATATGTAATGTTTTGTTGAAAACCCACGGGACTGACATATTCATTTCGATTGCATTAAAAGCATTCGTCGACGGGGTTTAAAGATTTAACCGAGCACAATCGATTCCAATCTAAAATTCGTTTGCACTTTTAGATCAAAAATGACAGAAAAAGAGAAATAATTCACAAAATAACGAGCAACTCGTTACTTTACCTCAAAAAAAAAAAAATTAATTGTTCCCTAGTAGAATTAAAGCAATTTTCCAACTCAAGTTTAGCGTCTATGGGTCTCTTAAAATTCTGAATGGATCGCTCTCCGTCGCTATTATATATTCATATTCATTTTTGTTCAAAACCGACAAAGTTGAAATTATACACCAAACTCACTATGTCGGAGTTTTAACTTGGCATCACTGGCACAGTTTTTAAGGTTCCGTACCCAGAGGGAAAAATCGCAGCCTTATCAGTTTCGCTTTTGTCCATCTGTCCGACCACTAGACCAACCAATTTTGTACCTGTCTATCTCAGAAACTAATTGACGTAGAAGGCTGAACAGACAACATCCGGTATAACCTCTAGTTAAATGACAAATACCAATGGTAGCGATACATCGACTGGTTTTAGAGTAATTAGTGATTTGGTGAAAAAAGTATTTTCATTCGCACAAAAAGCTGTTTATTTCTTGAATTTCAGAAAAATGTATAAATACCTTTTTTGTAGAGCATGCTCGTAGCTATATATGTGCCGAAGACTGTTTTGCGGAAAAGTTAATATTTTAAAAGATATTTACCATAAACTGTCGATCACTATATAAAGTACGCTCCTTTTAACCATTTTCCATTCGTTATTGGTGTGTTCTCTTAATCGACTCCAATTGGAATTTTCAATGAATACTCCACTCTTCTCATTCTCATTGGAACTTTTCCAATGGATACTCATTCTCATCCACACATATTGTTCTTTGTTGTTTGTTCGCAAATTCCAACTCGAAAGAAGTGCGGAACCTTCGGTGCGCGAGTGACACTCGCACTTGGCCGGTTTTCATTTTAATAGTATCAACTCTGCCGACGAAAATGTTTTCCCTATTATTTTTAAATGCTTTTCAGTTCAAAATGAAGGAGGTATATAACTAATAATAATAAACAATAATTGGGAAAACATATTCGTCTATATTCGTGTCTATAATTTCGACTTTGTCGGTTTTGAACAACTTTGATTACACGGAATTGGAGGGAAAAAGCATCACATTGCATATTTTGTAGAAAAAAAGTCCCTCCTTGTGAATGTAGATTGATTTTGGTCCTATCACCAATAGCCTTATGAGAACACCGTATGACAGTGTATTCAAAATCGGAATTATAAATTTCCCTTAGATATGTATCTGGAAAAAATGGGAAACACTTTCGCAAATATGGCTCTTGGAAACAGACATTTCCTTTAAGACAAGACAATTTATTTTTTTGTCATATCCCCTCGCTGTGCCATTAATAAACTGATGTGACAGCAAATGTCCTTCCTTGCAGAAACTCAACAGATGTTTAAGAACAAGATTGCTTTGCAATTAGCCCACCGTAGCTAAGTGCAAGTACACTATGCAACTCATGCAACAAATGGCTCCAACGTCCAACACCCAAATGGTATCACCATCATGAAATATTTATACAAATTAATATTGTTCCCGGTAGAGCAAAAGCACAACATCTGGATTAAAATGGAACTGACATAAATCGTGCTGAAAAAATATATAATTAAGGGAGTTCAGCGAATTTTTTAATTGGACTCGTAATTCTCAGAAAAAGAGCGAGTAAAAGAATATAATTATCTCTGAAAAGCACCGCATTATCTGGCAAATGTAGCTGATCGTACTGGACAGAGCTCAAGGACACTCAACTTTACTTTAAAAATCTCTCGCTTCATATTAAAGGTAGGTACCCTCGCTCTCAGTTTGCACAAGGTACATCTCCGCACTGAATGGATTGCGACGTGTTTTCTTGGAACAGGTAGGCGCTGCCATTACTTGCAAAGAATGCAAGCTCTTTAAAATAATAGGTCCTCTTGGAATTGACTGATTCCGAATTAAGTAGAAAGTCATTCAAAGCAAAATACTCACAGAAATGCAGGTGTTTAATTAATCGACATCTGAAAAGAAATAATAAAAGAAATATTATCATGAAAGAGGGTAACAAGCAGTTTATGAATTATGAGAAGACGGCAAAATCAATAAGGCCATCCTTAAGCCACTTCTGCAAGCAATTCTTACAGAAGCAAAATGCAATAGAGCAGCATAATAAAAAAAAGCATTCATCTAATGAAATCATATATTCAACCGGTATTACGCATTTGCAGGTCCAGCGGCAATGCCACAGACACACTCAACCGCACAAGAGCTTTGCCAAGTTAATTTAATGCCATGAAAATTTATTTTATAATTGTTTCGTTCTGCCAGAGCAGGAACACAAGGATGATATTAAAATGTCGTTCAAGCATAACATTTGGGTTCGCTGTTTGTTGAGTGTGGGAAATACAGTTCTTGGAAAACGTAGTTATAAATGGATACGAATGTGTGCGTGCCGTGGGCACAATTGCGAGTTGTTTACGATTACGATATCACCGTTGACAGTTGAGAAGGGTAAATAAACCCACACACCGCTGTTCGTACACCTGTAAAACATTTCGTCGTGTCAAGGTATCATCATCATGTTCATATATGCAGGTTTATTTTTCGCCCGCTGTGATATGTCAATCACAAAGGATTTGCCATTCGCGTATGAGAATGAGGACTTCAATTTTACATTCAAGAACGCAGTTGAATCAATTTTGAATTCAATTGTCATTTATTTAAACTCGTAGTAGCAAGTTGATGGCTACAACGGTTGTTACAATATGTGTGTAGGAGAGACCACATTATCTGTCAGTTTATCATCGGTCCATTTACTCGTATTCCATTACTCGATTTGACAGATCGTCGAATGACTCTAAAGTTGACACGCACCTCAAAGACATGCCATTCGATGACTCATCACTGGAGAGAAATTAATCATTGTTCTCACATTTGTGAGTGGAGCGGTCGCTGTATCGTGCATGTCCTCTGTACTGACTTTGCGGTAAATCAAATAGATTAATGGATCAAATACTTTGAGTAAACATTTCGAATAAAAACATTTACGGCAAGTTAGTTTCGTGGCAGAAGAGTGTGCACTTCGAATAAATCGATGGCTGGATAGGGATACCTACCCATGCGAGGAGAAATACTTTTTGTTTCTTTGTCCTTTCAGTGAGCTTGGGATTTAAGTAGAGCAAACGATTAGAACTTGAAGAAGTTTTTTACTTGCAAATTTTCGTCCTTATAAAAGGTGTGTTCGGGGATAAAGGTGGCATTACCGACTTGTAATAGTTTTTGTTCGATTTGCAAAGGTGGTGTAAAAGTAATACTCCCGCAATCACTTCGACAATGATTTTAAGCAGTCTTTTTGTTGTGCTTCGGAATTTTTGTACCTTCAGATCATTACATGCTTAAAAGTTAGCCTAACCGAGTGCGATTTTTGCTCGGTTACACCAAAATGAATTGAAATTAATTAAAGTTGAGAAAAACAAAAACAGTATTCGTTGTTACTACCGAGATAAAAAGTTGAAATGCATACTGTGAAAGACAACACACCTTATCAGTTGTATTCTAGATAAATATCAACCAAACAAAGTAAATTGGTTAAACAAAGTCATTTTTATATTTACGACCAAGAAAATTTGGAGGAAATCGATAAATCGGTTATTTTAAACCAAGTTTCCTTAGACTAGTTGGCTCGGGTATTTTTAATCCACTAACTCTAACTGAAGGAGCTATATTAACAGTATTACTTTTTAACCGACAGCAGGTTGATTTTAATGTTTAAATAAGTAATTTTCTGGGTTCGGATTAACGATTAAAAGACCAAAATAATAGCTAGCTTTAAAACCAAAACATATCGGGTTGTTTTGCTGGGAAGATTGTACAGAGATGTAATGCTGTGTTTTTTGGTTTTCAAAAATGTTGTTATGCGAATACCACTGGCAAAACTCTTATAGTTCAATAAACGCCCAAGTCACAACCCTGTTTAACTAAAAGCTTTGCCTGAGATCGAAGATTTTATGAAAAAGCAGTCTTGCAGACAATAGAAAATTACGTTTGGAAACCGATAGAATTTTTCTAAAAGGAATTATTGCCATTCATAGATTAAAAGACTGCTGTCCTTGGCATTCTTCTTTTCCGACCAGATCGGTGTCCCGGTAAACAAATATACTTATTGGAACAGATACATATATGGGGCCTTAGGTCGAGCTTTTAAAACACTTTCATCTCTATAAATTTGTATTCCTTTTCTTGAAAAATAGAGGAGACCTTCAGACTCATTCCCTATCCGAATAGTTGGATTGTGTAAGCTGTTTCAAGACAGTTAAACTCTTGAATATCTGTCAGACGGTTGCTGTGGTTTATTGCAAAACACATTAAATCCATTTTTTTTTATTATTTTTTAGCAAACTTTCCGCTGAACCGCTGTACGGCTGCCGAATATCGTAGGTAAGACTGTACGCACGTGACGAAACCTCAAGCAGTCTCCCTCTGGCATTAACAAAAGAAGGAACCTCCAGTCGAAGTACTACTAGAACATGCTGTCCAGCAGCGCTCAGGTGAAAGGACAGTAAGGATTGACTCCTTGAGGCTCATTAAATAAAATTTAGGTAAACAGTTCCATAACAATCTGCAACAAAAAGATATGAACACGGCCAATAATCCCAACAAACTTATCACAATCGTATTTGTCAACATCCATAAGGATAACAGCACAAAACCGCTACCAATGCCTCCCAAAAATACACCCTTGAACCCCTGCAATCTGCCTCAAACATGCAATAGTAACATTTCTGTCCTTTCTACAGCAAAAGCCCGGAAGGATTAAAAACTATTTCGACAAAAAAAGAGAACAACTTTCAAGTAAAACAAACTTCTTTTTTTTTTGTTTTAGCAAGCAAATCCCCAATCGGGTAAATAGGGTATTGCATTCCCAGAACTAATTTAACTGCGCACAACTAAAAGTTTCCGACTGCAATCCGCATTTGAAACAAAATAATCCATGGAATATTTTCAGGACCATTTCGAGCAAATTTCTGATTGTATGTAGAACAAAAAGAAAAAAGAAAAAAAAAAAATTCCTATGGAGATATACAGGACTCAAATGAATTCAATGTGAGACCTCCAACATTTGGGTGGATTCTTTTGAAAATCATTGGCAGGACACTTCAAAAACAGCATATACACACCGAAACAGAAACACATCATTGGAAATTGGTAATCCTGCGATTTTATGGCACATTTCCCTATGGAATGTGTTTTTGTTGCCCCTTTTCGCTTCGTTTCGTTTCCTTTTCTATTATTAGCTGTTCAACTATGATAACGGGTCATGGGGGCGAACAAAATGTTATCCTCGCGGCTCCTTGATCAAATACATATTCAGTTCAGGGAACGAACACTGAATTCCAGTCATTATCCTTGACATTTATTTCCTCTATTTGTCGAAGGGCACTGACAAACTGACAAACAGACAACGTTTCATGTTTCCATCCGACTGTTTGTGGTTTTTCATGGTTTTTCATCCGATCATTGTCATTGCTTTAGTAAAATGAATTGAAATGAATTCCTCGAAATCTCTGTGCTAAAACAACTCAGATACCCAATCCGAATGTGTGGGACTGAGTTCGACCGATGGCCGTTGAATTTCATCAGCCCGAGCCCGAGATAAATGAGAGAATCACGTTTCATTTTGATTCGACCGCGGCCGCTATCTCATCATCAATTTCTGATTTCATTCGACAGAAGGAAATTCAATTTTAGACTGAGTGAGAGAGACAGCAAATGCAGCTTATGGTCGGCTTTCAACTGTTATCCTGCCAAAGTCAGGCTGCCGGATGAATTTCAAACTCTTGTTCGGTGTTTTGTGCTTCCGTTTTTCCGCCGATATCGATATCAATTGAAATGCGAAATGGATGGATGAATATATGGCGGAAAGGGGAGGAATAAATTAAAAACAGAAATTTTCTAATCACAACTGGATGCGGAAGTTGAATATCAATGCGCCCGTGGACTGGGGTGTTTATTTTTCGCACGAGATAACTGCATTAAATGTAATTAGATGCGAATGCATGAAACTTCATTTTGGATGGGTGATTAATGGTTGCGGCTGGGTACTAATGCATATCCGGTTTGTTTTGCCCTTGCTTTTCAATTTCAACTTTTGATCATCATCGGTTAAAGGTAAGACTGTGCGGAAATGAGTTGGAAAATGTGTCCCGTGCTATTACATTTGCATATAATTTAATTTAATATAATTTACGGTTGATGTAATGTGGCGTTCAGTGATTTGCAATTCCACCGTCTGTCGAATTAAACCTGCAACCTGGTGTTATGGACTGACGGTTATTTATTGAGTTTGAAATTAGCTATGGACTAATGCAGCGGAAGTGGAATAATTGTTTAGAATGGGTCTCATAAACTACGGTTGAAAGGGTTTAGAACAATATGCGCTCTACTTAGGATTAAAAGTGTATAAGGCTGATCTTCTTACTTTTTTAAACATAGCAAAGAAAAACCATGCATCTTGCTATTAAACTTAGGAAAGTAGCTGAAATTGTACTAGAACTTCAAAGGCCTTCAAGACGTGTTTGATGGTAAGCATGCAAGGATCCCTAGTTGATTTCTCTGCTCTGATCGCTTTTTGTTTTGTTAACCAACTTACTGATCGTTTAGCTTCCCACAAAATATTAATGTGTACTATATTCTTAATATCAAATTCTCCCAATAACCGAATCACGTTACATCACCCTATACAAATTGCGTGGGCCTCATTAGTTTTCTGAATTATAACAGTTTTAGTGAAATGCAGCACACGCAAGTTGCACCAGCATAATAGCAGATAGTATAATCGTATCACAATATACATAACACATTTGAAGGCAAGGTCACAAATTGTAGCGCTAGCCAAGCCAGCAATCAGAACACATCGATTGTTGCGCCCAAATAGCGGTAGTTGCGACCGACAACGAGCTGGCATATATTGCTCGGAGAAAACTGTGTTTTCGTCACAAAGAGCCAGCAGAGTTATTTTTATCGATGGTCGCTCACAAATAGCAGTAACGATGACGATACGACAAACAAACTGTGTAAAGACTCTGCCTTCGCTCTGAATAAGCGGTAGTTGGGAACAATGATAATTGAGTTCAAGCCTTATTGGTTGGAAGGGAGACACAGACAGTTCACTTTAAACAGTAACCGCGTGCGTATTACAGCATAGTCAACAATAAAGGCCATAGTAAACAATATAATTATGGACTTTTTTTTTTTTTTTTTTTTTGATTATTTATTCTGCAACTTTTTGAAAAACATTTGCTGCTAATTGGCTATATTATCTTCTCGGTCCTTGTAAAATATTTATTTTCTGATAATTCCTCCAAAAATATGTCAAATTTTAATGTAAAAATATCAGAGAGCAGAGCATATACTCAAAAGAATACACTTCGAGGTACTTCGCTTCACTTTCAGCTAGACTGCATATTCAAGTATTTGTCGAAAAACGTAAGAGAACAATTATGTAGTTAATTCGACTAACTGTCAAATTTTTTCATTTTACAAATTAGTCATGACGGAAGAAATTATCTGAGCTATTTCGATCTATTCGTTTGTACCGCTCTTTTCTAGTTATTTCTGCACGTGCACGAATTGCGTTCGACTTATATCGATTGCCCAACAAAACGTCAGATGTTGTCTACTGTCAAGACAGCCTATTGTGAAATTTTTGACAATAAACAAAACTGCGTCTTGAAATGTTATGACGGTAACTATCAAATTGCTCTGGCAAAAAAAAAAGTAATAGATTTTCGGAAAAGTCATGTCCGCTTCAAAAGGCATCGCTGTGTGAATAAAACCAAAAACAAAGTCTTCTTTTCAGGAAATAGGACACATATGATTCCTCAAATCAATTGACATTTTATGGCTTTTGCTGTTAGTGTTGATTTTTCGTAGCACTTTGAAAGGTTATTTAAGAAAATATGAACACACAAAATATTTCAGTGGCACAATACCACAGACCACAATACTACACATTATCCAAATAACTTCTCAAGGGAAATAGTAGCGGTATAAAATAAATAAACTCACAAGTAATACGTATGCTTTTTCTTTTCTCTATGTGATTTTTGACAAGTATATTCTCATAGGAGAATTTATATCATTTCCACTGAATATTGTCGCCGACTGAAGTGAAGTTCATTGAAATATCGCAGATGGGTCATGTGGGCATGTGGGCATTGGACTAGATTTTGTTTTTGTCATTTCTAGTTGCTTGCTAGTCTGGACAGCAAAATTTATACGTTAATCATGCACCCTATCTCCACTCCATCTCCGCAGAGCATTTATTATGCTCCACATACATTTAGGCCTTCTGTGTCCGTGTCCTATATTTTATATTTTTCGTTTAACTAAAAGGATACTATATGGACCAAGTTTCAACTTAATTCACTTCTCCCGCACACGATATTTCTTTGAAGGTATATAAATATTCTTCCTGGCGAAGCACTACAAATAGAAAAAAAAAATACTAGCATCAAATGCAGCAAAGCTAAAAACATGTTTTCATCGTTCCCCTATTTTCAGTTGCTTTTTTATTTCTTATTTTAATTAAACTAGTTTTGCATTCAATGCTTGAAAGAGGAAAAGAATGTCTCCCTACATTCTGCGTGCACTAGTTAGGATGCAGACTTGTTTCCATTCAAAAAGCAGCAGCGGAAGTGATTGTTTTTTTTTTTTTTTTTTCAAATACAGGAAGGAAGAAGAAAATGGATTCTGCACATAGTACCATGTTGGAAGAATATGCATTTTTCTAGTACTGAAAGTTTTGAAGTTTATTGAAATGGTATTTAATTTTTGCACCTGAACTCTATTAGTCAGTCGACTAATGACAAGGTAAAGAAGTTGCAAAAGTGTTCGAAGTATGTCGGTGTTTGCTGATAAAATAGGTGGGTAAGACGAACAAATGTAAAAATTACTTTATAGAAATGTGACTTATCTGTGCCAGTAATGTTTAATGATTTACTTAAATTTTTAAAGAGTTTAAACAAGTAAAATATTTCACCTAGAAGAGACGGACGTATAATGCTGATGGATCACAGAAAAATATGACATATTATTAAGATATGTCATACTGACTGCACTGACTTGCGCCGACTATTAATGTTTGTCTTAGTACATTATTTGGAATCTGAAATCGAACCAAGCACATATTACTTTTTTTTCATTCAAGCAATGTAACGCGCTCGCGTTTAATCTTAGCATCATAGTCTCCACTTCGTTTCCCCCCACCAAAGATAAATGCTCGCTAAATTATTACACATGATATAGATGGGACTCAGATTACTACGTCCATGGCAGATGTCAGTAAACGTAATTTAAGTTACATTATATTAAAATTTTTCTTCGATTTAATGTACCGGACATTTATATTTAATATTTTCCTTACATTATTTATACATACTTTATATATACCATATTTATTTCGCGAGCCTAAAGAGTGGAAACTTGTCATCGGTCCATCTATATGAGGTACAGAATTTAGCGTGCGAACAGGATACTGCTTTGGTAAACTGTCTCGCTAAATTTTATCTATCTAGACATTTTTGTATTCGAGACAGAATTTAGCGCGAGCAGTATAATAGATTTTAACGAACAAAAAATGTCAGAAGGAACGAAATTGACAAATCTGCAAGAGTTTGTTCGACGCCAATGCAAAATCTAGTACTAGATTTGTCGGTAGCATCACTTTCCCTACGCCAGCGACGAACGAACTGAGCTTAATGCTCAATCACAAAATTATTGATAGTACTAAAAAATACCCAACGTTGGGGCATTTAACAAAAAGAAATACATCTGAATCTAGTTCCGGGCGAACCGCTGTAACATTGACGTACATCTGACGTTTTCGAATAAAATTGTCTCGTCTCACTTTAGCTAAACTTCACAAACTGACATATCTACATTAAATTGGTAATTTTCCAGCC
The DNA here is from genome assembly GCA_963082955.1 of Cheilosia grossa. Taxonomy (NCBI): domain Eukaryota; kingdom Metazoa; phylum Arthropoda; class Insecta; order Diptera; family Syrphidae; genus Cheilosia; species Cheilosia grossa. The sequence continues at coordinate 40,849,456 of OY720148.1, read as the reverse complement.
GAACATGTTGAACCACAAAACTCAGAACAACCATACAAAACACTTATTGCCATAACAAAAACAGAGTGGTAGCTAGAAAATCAAAGTTACACAAAACACAAATAATGCATTTAAAGAGTAAGCACCAGCTCTCTATACAGCAGTAAAGTGCTACTACCAACAGCAGCAAAAACCTATGTTGCCAAACCCATTGAAAACGTCTAAACGGGAGTGGAAATGTGGAATAGAGTACATCCACACACACATATTCATAAATAAATAAATAATAGAATATCCCGTCTATTGTTGTTATTCACTTGTGCTGCTGCACACATTCTGCACTACGTGTGCACGTCAAACTTTATCCGATTACAATGCGAGTAGATTGCACATAGGATGTGAAAATACTTTTTGACGTCCGTACAGACATTTCCCTTTTTGACGAGGAATAAAGCGAGTACATGAAAACTCGCTTGTAAAGCTGGATTACTATACTCGTACTCGTAGCCTCTCTTTCTGAATTTCTGTCTTCTACTTCTAATTGAAGTGTACGTTCACACTCGCATGGTCGTAATTAATGCATTTGGGTCAGCAAAGTCAGTTGATCTACTCTACGTATTGGTTGTCCGTTTTTGAAGCCCATATGCCAGAAACAAATTCATACGAACAGTTATGATCATCTCAATCGATTTTAGATGGTGCCAACAAATTAGGGTCTATTTACGTAGTGGGATATGCCCTTGGCAATGCTTCATCAAATTTTCGAAATTAAATTATCCTTGCAGTGAAGGGATAGGCACGTAGGATATTTTCGTGACTAACCGTCATAAAAACATCTTAGCTTTGTAGTGTTCATATTTGGCTGGGGCGGCGTAGAGAGGGCGGCTAATAGCAAGAGGAAGGAAGGATCGGCTATTTGTTGGGTTCATCCGGAAAATGGAGGCAAAAGGGTTGAACCCTGGCAACGGTTAGATATTCTTTATATAGTCTATAAAACGTAACTCAATCATCATCCATAAAGGAATGGAATAAAAATGAAATGCTTTGAATTGGATGTGCACAGTTAGTTTGAAGCTGCACATGATAAATGGACTTAATTGACGTCGATGGGGTGTCTGATTGGAAATGTTCGAAATCAACAAATGAAGTGTCCAAAGAAATAGAATTTAAACGGCAAAATTGGCAGGAAATAGGCTTCTATACATGTGAGAGATCTCGAGGGACCGGCTCGCAGAAAATACATTTCATTTTGATTCATCCCTAGTTTCGAAGACATTTTAACCTTTTTCAGAGCAGGTTTGCGTACAGTTACTCTTTTTCGTAACAGTCAAGCAACATCACATTATTCAAACCACATCTAACCGTTTACTAAATCTAACTGCGAATTCAGATTAAATCAAAGCAATTTAAACAAACATGAAAATCTGAACATAGTTTTATTGCGTTCTGTCTGCGCCGCCAACTACCGCCATTAGGTACTCTTACTGACTTCGAATCCCAACCCTATATACAAGTACTACGCTCAAAGGGTAGGTACATTTCTGTCGGTTTTTTTTTTTTTTGTTGGCGCTGCACAGATGCTTCCTGCGCGTCGTCGGTCGTCAAATCCACTTGTACATGTGGGTATTTCAAACAAAGTGATTGTCTCCAGCTCCTTTTTTTTTGTTCATTACAAACTCCGGCAGACATCCGGACCGGACTTGTATGATAACAAAGTTGGACTACATGCGATGATAGTCTAACTTTGCGCTCATAACAGCGAGGCTATATGGCTTTTTCTGATTTCATTGCAAATGATTTATGAAGAAACTTGTTCCTGCAGCACGTCGAGACTATATAGTATATACATCCTTTCGACATTTCCTTTATTTTCACTAGCAACGTGAACGCTTTTAGAGTCATCTCCGTTTTCGAGACCATCCGCACAGCCATCCTCAACAACATTACTTCCATTTAGACGTTGATTATTATTATTTTTCATTTTCCACATTTTACCCGAAGCCTTACTGTCTCTTTCAGAGTGGTTTGTTGTAAAATGCTTTTTGCTTCGCAGTGATAAAAAAAAAAAATGGAAAAAATGGGAGAAGAAGGGGAAAATCATTATACTAGTTCCTGGTACACCTGTGAGAGAAGTGAGAGAAGGAAGTGCCACATTTCCGGTGGCGGGACAAAATACTCGGAGCGTTCACTTTGAAATATGTCAAGTGCAGATATAGTGGAGTGAAATAATAATTTAAGGAATTTTGACGTATGGCGGTGAGTTTTGTGTGACATTAACGAAATTTTTGAGGCCAGCCATTGGTGGCACAATGTGTCATAAAGGAATGATTTGAATTTTAGAAATATGTCACAGGCTTTCTTTAAATGATGGATGTGTCCGTGGTGTGGAAATTATATCAATCAAGTGATGGGTGGGCAAAATGATAAAACAACGGTATACTTTTAAGGTATGTGTATAGAATACGAATTAAGGGGCTACAAAAAAGGTAAATAAGTCTTTAAGAGTTTCGCACTTTGGTTTCTTTGTATACACATTACAGACAAAGTTCGCATTTACTTTGCTTTTTCAACAGACCCTTACGACTTTTAAGTTTGACGTATCATAGCTTTCCACACGACTCCGGACCTCTCAGGCATTAAGTATTATATGAAATTAAATAAGTTTAACGCTATTCTATCAATAGACATAACAAAATCTTTTTTTTTTTAATTGATTTTAATAAGGAATATTTAAGTTCGAGAAACTAATTCATTTTACATCACATAATCTCTGAGCTGCTTCGCCCCAAGAGAGGATCTGGTCGTAAAGCTGCTCGAGCTAAATTTTCGCTCCCATACAAAATCCTCTCCAAAATCTAGCTAAGCTAAATTTAAGCGAAACCATTTATCTGAGTGGTACGCAGCTAAATAATCAAACTTTTGTTTCAGAATGTACTTCATGTATCTGTCAAGACTTAGTGCGTCCATTTAATGGGTCGGGACATTTTCTCAAGCTAAATTTTGACAGATTATTGTGTTCTCTTATTATTTTTGCGTTTTTGTATTGCGAAGAATGGGAGAAGTAAGCAAAGATGAGTTTTTTGAATAATAGCTCGACGAGGAGTACATAGAATTGAAAATGGATGAAATCAGTGACAGTTGAATTTTTGAAGTAAGTCATTTTCCAAATATAGCTGTTTTTTTGTCACATTTATCCACAGCGCTCTCTATGACTTTAGCCGATGTTTGGAGAGAAAAGTTGGAGACCAGATAAAACTTAGCTTAGCCCGAGCAGCGTACTAAGCTTTACTTGTTATTTTGCTATCTGTCTCTTTTGCTGTCATTTTTGATGAGAACACGTGAAGACTTTTGCGATTGCGATCGATTTGTATCCATTGCGTTTGATTTAAACCGCGTACGCGAATGAACTAATTTTCATAACCGTATTCTTGTATTTTCATTCTTACTGTAATTAATCGACTTCAATGTCAAATCAAACTCACCCACCGGTATACCAGAAGCCATCTAGCTAAACCTTAAATTGGGCACACATACAGTACAGACAGTCTCTCTAAAGGAACAATCATTATTGAAGTGAAAACATCACCTATCGCCACCTCACCGCGCGAGGCACAACCGGCAAGGCGGCAACATGCAATGCTCAATCCATTTTTAATTTTTCTTTCATTCTCTTGCGGGTCTTCGTCAATTTAGCGGTGTATGACAGATAGCATGACATATAGTTACGGTGAGACGGTGACCATTTGTTCATTATGATAATGAACAAATATGAACAGATTTGTATTTTTAAATAAGATGTTAATTATGATTTTTTTTTGTGAGCGAAAACATATAACTTTTGTATTTCAAAAGATCCTTATTTTTTGTTCTGTATTTCATATTAATTTATAAGGTACCATAAACGAGCAAGCAAATAATCTAGTACTAAACCTATTTATCATATAAAAACGAAGTGAATAATTCAAAATTGTGTTGAAATATGGTCAAATACAGTGCATACGGCCAGTCGCGAATAGTAGGAGAAGCATGTTCACAATTGCAATGTAAACAACGACTGACGTGACCTCAAGAAAGGTTAGTTTGGTAATAAGTTTAGGCTGAAGGGAATACTCGTGGCAACGAAAATAAGTTGGTGGCCTTTTATTTCGTGTATTTTTCGCAGCTTTCATTCTGTCCTTTGGTCTATATAGAAATTTTATGTCTCTAAAAGGCTGATGGCTTCGCAAATGCTTTCGTTTTACGAACAATAAATGGCAAGCCCGCGCAACCAGCCATTTGCGTATAGTTCAACATTGTCAATCGTTTTTCTGCCACAACTACCAGCGGAATATCGTCTATAAAGAGCATCAATTAGATACTTATCTTGGAGTCTTAATGTCATCATACCTACACAACATTCTAAAGTTAGGGGCTCAATTCCGAGCCAGAATCCTGCGGCATATACCGCCTTTTACGTCTAAATTTATTATTCCCTCGCATTAATCCTAGAGAAGGACTGATGCAATGCAAACTTTAAAGTATTGAAATTATAAATGTAAACATTCTGGTATGACTGTGTTTTAGATTAACCAAATTTTCTATACTACTGTGCCAGCTGTCAAATGAATTCATTATTAGAAGTAAAGTTTGCAACATTATTTGAAGCCAGCTGCGTTTACTTCAGTGGCGACGAGGATTTTTCCAATTTATTTTTTTTCGAACTGGTAATCGATGAGAAAGTCAGCAATTCGTTCATAAACGGTATACATATTTGCAAAATATTAAAAACGTTTTCTTACGCCAAGGGCTATAACGACGCAGTAGTTTTTGAACCTCCTTTTCAGTACATACCCTCTATAGAAACTGGGGCTCTCGTTATTACCACGTTTGTTGCTTCTACCGTAGAAAACCGTATTGGTGTTGCCTTCTGATATTGAAACTGCCCATTGTAACCTACCCGCTTAGGGATTTTACCAGTTTCAATGCCTACCGATCGTAACCTTCTTGTTTAATTGGAAGAAAATTCTTCGCTTGTATTTCTGGGTTGGGTTGCTCAATATACACTCTTCGAGAAACTTCTCTAAAACTAAAAAAAAATAAAAGTGACGAAAGACGTCCGTTTTGTAGGGTAGACGTTATAAAACTGTATTTTAACAGAGCAAAATGTTCTAGAAAAAACGATATGTTATTACATAATATATTATTTACATAAATTTTGACAGTTGTCACAAGCTCTACACTAAATGTGGAATGTAATCTATTAGCGTTGCCAATAGCTTTTTAAGTAAATAGTATAAATAAACATTTGTATGAATAAACATTTGTGTTCGCCAACACTTGTAATCAAGGGTAAAGACGTACCCTTGTGGACACTTTGTCAACTTTCTGGTGTGAAAATATAATCCAAACATTGTGTCACAAGAATACTGGACACTTAGGTGATTGCTTCTAAGGCCTCATCGCTTAGACTTTGTAAGCTTTACTCCAGACATCATTTCCGCGTTCTTCGCAAGGACTCCTAAAAGAAAGAAGCTCTATAGACTTAATTGCTTTCTTAAACGGGCACTTGTTTCCCGATATGCGTTAGGTGTAAGTTACAACTTGCGGACATTGTTGTGCCGAGTCCGGGAATGATCGTACGCATTTGGTTAGATACCGATCAGAGTTCCGCCAATATAATGGCGATCGGTCCCAGCCTGGACATTGATCTAATAAATAAATGCGTTCGTTGTACATACGTTACGAACTCCCGTGCTTCGTTGTTCGAAATTAGTTTTCCTCTTCGACGCTTTTAATACGAGTGGAGTCCTACACTACCCGAAAATATATCTTATCTTATCTTCTTTTAAGCATTATTGAAGTTGCCCCCAAACAGTGGCGCCATAAGCGGCCGCACTCATTGTTCCATTTTTCCACCCTAAGGCTGTCACACATTTTGAGAGTGATGTCATCTCTAATGCTTATTATTATTGTCGTTTCAAATTCCTTGCCTCACCCGCAAGACGTCAGTTTCATGACATCGAAAGCCTCTTCTTTATCTTGTTCGAAAGCCAAAAGCCACCCTTCTAATTATCGAGATTTCTTAGTGTTTCACAAAGAATTTATGTCAATTAATTTCACCTCGACGTCTCATAATTACAAAGACCTAATTTTATAAATATTTGAAGGCTGCACGGCGTTCCATTAAAATCTTGAAAGTTTTTCTTTTCCTTTTTCCTCTGCCCCCATGCAAATCAAATGCAATTTACCGCCCCGCCGCAAAGCAAATTCTTAGCAGTCATCGCCCACTTTACCACTGATTCACCGCACTTAAACTTTAGGGGTGGCAGTGGCTGTGGGTGCAGTGGTGCTGGCGGTGGGTAACGTCAAAAGGGTTTCGAAAAATCGATACACAAGGTGCGGCCTATGTCAATAGACACTTTGATTGCTGTTTTAGGGCGACACCCGGTTTGACTATTTTTAGCCCAGCTCAGCACGCAAAACTCGACTAATCCTTTTACACCCGAATTGACCCGAATCTATTATTAATTTGAAGCGAATCCCCATCTCCCCCGATCACTCGTGTAGTAATTGCTTCTTGATGTCTTCTTTCCCGTCACGCCTTGTTATTATACGAATCCCTTGAATCAATATTGGTTTGCTCCTCTCGGTGCTTGGGAGCTCTCCAAGTCGAAATTTAAAAGCCCTTTCTTCCAGTATTCGCAATTTGATTGCATTCAATTCAATTCACACCCACTAGAACGCATTTTGATTTCTATATATAAATATACGTTTCACAATGCGGAGATACGTTTTCCTTCTTCCGCATGGAAATAACTCTGAAACGGAATATTCTTTCTCTCTCTTCAGCGCGAAGCTCTTCGCTGTCGTTTTGTGTACTTTTGTCCCGGATGAGGAGTTATTAGTTATGTATTCAGAAACCGTTGAACGGCTTTCTTCCGCTACGCCAGTAGCACGTATTCACTACGCTCGATATTATATTAAATTTCGTGCTCGGCGAGTGAAGGAAAATGTCGACCGGCGCGCGAAGAGAGATTGCATGCATAATTCAATATTGGACCGGAAGAGTGCTCTGATAAGACGGTTGCAAACTGCCGAAAATGGAGAAAAGTTGTTACGACGATTGTTCGGAAAAGGCGCTAACTTAAAATAGAGATGTGGGTACGGAACACACTATATTCGTACGCGTACGATGACTTCCAGATACGTGGTCATAAATTTGTGAGAAATTTATGTGAAAACTCTACTGGATGAGAATAGTCCTTTTAAGTGGGCGAATGAAAGGAAGGCGGAAGCGAAGTAGAGTACCCGCTTAAGTTGGATGACCAGGTAAGAAGCCCAAATAAAATACATATTTTCAAACCGTGGTGTTTTAAAACCACAACCAACTTTGTTAGTTTTTAAGTAACAGCCATCTTGTAGAAATGATTGAGTTGACAGTTGTCATAATTCTATTCTGTATTTAATTAATTTCAATAAACTACTCGTTTTATAGTTTGAAAAATAATTTCGTAAAAGGATGTGGAAAATGAAGCGATTTGGAGTTGTGTGGCCTCATTTGTTGATTAGATTTTGGATTAATTTAGTCGCACATTACTATCTTAGAAGCTCACAAGAAGTGACATCAAAAACAATACGAATCGAAGCGTTACGCCACCATAAGTTTTCCTATATTGAATAAATTAATATTTAAAAAGCAGAGCAGTGATGCCAATTTCATGGGCAATTTGCATTTCGAAACAAGGAAAAAGGCAAAGGACATTTTTATATCTCTCAGATAAACAAAAAGGCATTTCAAATACATACTGAATCTGAAGAAAAACTATTCGATTTAAGTAAAATTGTTAATTTTTGTGCTGTTATATTTATTATTATTTTACAATTTTTGTTGGGAATATCGTGTGGTTTTTCTTACAACGGCTTGGGCAAACAAAAAGGGTATTTTTGATAATCGTCGTGGGCAAGTCAGTCCGAAAGTCTGGCATCACTGCTTCAGGGTCGATTGTCAGAACCTTTTCGGAAAAATTATACGCCGACTCCGAACGGATGGAATTGATAAGTTTCTTCGGTATAGGCTTACTCCCGGATATTTGTCAGAAGTTCGCGAGAGTCGGCGCAGTAGAAAAAACTTTACGATGCGTAATTTGTGTTTTTTTTTTTCGGAGATAAGACCTGAGACCTCTCGCTTAAAAGCGAGCACTAACCACTGAGGAATTGTGTGGTTATATTCGGTTTGGTTGGATTTATTATCCTAAACGATTCGAAACACTATACGAGGAGCTGCGCTACTCACCAATAGGGAAATAAGTAGACTTGCGGTTTCTTGTTAACGGCATTGAAAAATGTTGGGCACATTGAATAATAGAAAAGACTTGGATCTTGTTAGTTAATGTCTCCTCAACAAAGCATGCCCTGGCGGACCATGCTGATGTGTGAAAGCTCTTTTTAGCTGACAAGTTTCAGGATTAAAAGCATATTATTGGAGTGAATGCTACAAGGAGGGGGAGTTGTGATCGTTATGGTTAAGCTTCGAAAGATTAGATCAAGCTATAAAGGGTCAGAGTACGAACTCTCTCATACCCAGATGGATACTACTGCAATGATCACTTTTGGGATGAATTTAACGACATATGGCTCAGCGTGATTGGGAGGATCGCGATCAGATCGCATACGAAGAAGAAATGTTGGAACTATGCCGTACAAATGACAGGCCCGTTAAATACACATGATGCCTTCGACAACAGGAGTTGCCAATAGATTTCAACGGAAGTCGCTGGTTTATGATGATCGCATGTTGAGATGATCTGAATTGCCATCCGGGAGCTCACTAATAATCATTTTTAACCGTTCCAATGTCTTCAACTCGGTGTCTGTTCCAACTCTAAAGGCACCAAGTGACAAAGAACAGAAACTGAAACAGAACAGACATTTTTTTGTTCTGTAGTAAATTCTGGTTCTGTTACGTTGCTCGCTCAGCTACACTAAACTGAAACAGAAACAGATCCATAAAAACATGGCTGTCTTTCAAATTTTGTAATGTTTGATTACATTTTAGCTTTGACTTCAACGAAAAAAAGGAACAGATTTTGGAAATGTTTAGTGAGGACGATTAACATGAAGCTAATTGTCAAATTGCGGCGTATAATCAAGCAGAGCAGCACTTGGCAAACGATTTAGATTTTTTGCTACTCTTCCTGATGACTTCCTCTTCGTCTACTTACCTTTTTTTCCATTTTTCGTTTGGTATTCATACGTGGTCATCACAATATACAATAGTACAATGCAAAAAAAACAGCCAGATGACAGATGCACAAAAATCCAAACAAAGAAAAACCTCCCTCCCACGATAAATTGGCATTTCTGTTGCTGAGTCTTGTTTACGTTCTGTCGTCAAACAGCAATTTTTCTGACGCTAAATTCTGTTACTGAAAAAAAAGTTTTCTGTTCCTAATTCTGTTTCTGTTGCAAATGTATGGGATTCTGTTTCTGTTCTTTGAAACCAGGTGTCTTTACAAATAATTTTCTTCATGATATTTGGGTACTGAACGAAGGAACAACATGGAAAATAGAAGCCAGATGTCAGAAATTAAGTTGAATCTTCTCGAGGCAGCGCATGTTGGGCCGCAAATCGTATAATAAGAAAAGTTCCCTTGTAAACAGATTTGTGGACCTCTCACAACTACAACGGGTGTTTTCATAAACGTCGACCTAACTAAGACCTGCCTTAGACGTGTTGATAAAGTCCGATTTTTGATCGAACAAACCCAGAGGAATTGCAGAAGATTTGTTCATAAACGTCATAACTGTCATCAGCGTCTGGCAGATTGTGCATCCATATTTTATTGCGAAAAATTACAACTAAATTTAAAATTTTTTAAGGGAAGAAGAAGCTGCGCATGGAAGGCGACGAAAACTTAGTTTTTAATTGATAAAAGAATAGGTTCATCACAAATTCTTTCGCAGCCATTTCTGATTTTGGTCTGATGTTTAGAACATTCAGTGACTACTTACAATTGTACTTAAGCAGGCCTGCACACGTTCGGCAGAAGAAGTGTGTTCATTAATGCAACAGACGATTGTACTAGTGCAGATTTTCGACGTTTATGAAAACACGCTACCACTTTCTCGTAGATGTCGCTTGAATCAAATAAAGGCTTTGTAACACTCTTTAATAATTTAATAACACTGCTCTAATCTGTCATACTCTAGATTTATCTACGTAATGCGGTCAAGAGGGCTCTGCTCTCCCAAGTTGCTCCCATTTCATCAAATCAAACATCAACATTCAAACTGGCTACAAGGAGTAACAGCAACCCTTTACTGCTAACAATGTGTAGATTTCTTTTGAGAACCCACTTGTCAACATCTATATATGAAAGCATGAAGCGAGCAAAAGCAAATAGGCACAAACGTTCACCTTCCCCTTAGGTGAACAAACAAATGCATGTCGTCCTTACAGCACAGAAGAGCTACCCATATACGATACCTATGACCAGAGCCAAACACGAAAAATAAAAAAAATGAGCAGCAAAAACAACGAGGTTAAGTCGAGAGAGGGCTAAGCATTTTTAGAGCACCCCCTCAATAAACCACACATCCTTTTGCGGGAGCATTTGTACACATAGGCGTATCTAGTTGTACATTCAAACATGCGACAACGTTATATATTCATAAAGCGACAACAACAAGAACACCAACGTTCTCAATGATACACCATCCATTCAACTGGTGTATATCACTAGCGACAAGGGATGGCAAAGTGACACTCTTCCAAGCCAACCCACTCATAAAACAAAATCTGCCAGAAGACAACATCCCGGCCGGCAGTTGGGCTGATGGAGAATTGAAAAGAAAAAAAAAAAAAAAAAAGAAACACAATCCAAAGAAAGGACAGCTTCTTTTTTTCGTTGATCGCTCGAGAGGAACGAGGTGCCCTTGTTCCAAAACTCGGGAAGCAAACACCAACAGATACAGAACGACCAACCATCAGGGGCAGAGACAGGAGCCGAGGCGTAAATGGGTATTGTGAGCTCTCGTCGCAAGCCTCCAGGGTGGTTTTTCATTATCGCTGAACTTGTTGGTTATATGTGTGTGCCTACGTATACAATATAGCCAGAGCGCAGTGGGTGGGGGGCATATTGATGTGGATTAGCATAAACATACAGTGCGATGTTGTTGCTTCTTCAGCTGTACTACTTTTATTCCTTGCGTGTCCTTTTTCGCATGTACACACGTTTACTCGTCGCAGCATACTGTGTTATGTGTTGCCTCCAGCATGAGCAGCAGCAGCAGCAGCCAGCCAAACCAAGCAACCCCAGCAACAAGGGGTTAAGTGGAATCTAACAGCTATGGCTATATATGCAGGTGCATGGCACTGGGACTGGGAGCCGGGAGCTGGGAAACTGGAACTGGGACTGGTACTTCTCCGTTCTGCGGCGGCTGACATTCCTTTGGAAAGTTTATTGGGTGCGCCTTTTGTTGAAGAGAAATTGCCTGACTGCTTGCTTAGCAGTACAGATGCACAAAACAAAATACAAACAAGTTTCTATTGAAAAATGTGTTCTTCGACTGTCTTAAGACGGTTGCGGTCGTTTGGTGTCATTTCGCCCTTCTCGCCGTTCCTCGTGCAGCTGTGGAATTCTTATGAATCCAATAAGGACCGAGGACAATGCACGCAGTCGTCCACACAGTACCGTAATTTAATATTATTTCACTCTGTCATATCTTAAGAGGTTGCATGACAAATTCGCATTCTTCCCGTGCAATATAACGGGCAGCTAAGGAGGGCTGCGGGCGCGGGGGGGATGGTAATTTGATATTCCTATTGGAAAAGTTTTTCGCGTGCCAAGAAAACGATGTCGGTTGAGTGACAAGCGAGCTATAAGTCACCCTGAAGCGAAGGGTTTCTTCGAAAAGGATTGCGAATGTTCTAAGACACCCAGACGGAGTGATTGGAAGTAATAGTACGGCCAATTTTAGCTCATCCGTATAGAGATGGATGTGGGTACGACTTTTAAATAAAGCCGAGATAAATTGATGGGTACATGTAATATGCTTGAAGGATATCAGAATTTTTTGATTGAGTAGAACTGGTGCGTTGTTTTGAATAGGCAGAATATTGGAATTGCCAATTATAGCCAACTTATGAACTAAGAGCCCCCAAAAACGAACATATGAAGCAACTGCAAACTTCTTTAAATCTAAAGATGTTAGCATCTTTTCAAATGACTAACAAGTGACACAACGGCCCGCTGTTTAGGTCTTCTTATATTTTGGTACGGTTTTTATATATATTTTTCGCTGTTAAATGAATTTATTACATAAACAAAGCTGAGCACATTTTTTCAATTGTCACTTTAAATTTCGAACAAAGCACATTTTTGGTGTTAACTTTAAAAAGTGCTTGCAACTGTTTGCATTTGCTGTTTGTAGGTATTTGTATTCCAAAGTGCACACACAAAATCATACGAAAGAGAAAATAAGGGAAGAAAAATGAATTAATATAGATCTACCACTCAGCGTAGCCAGACGGTCAAAATATTTCTCCCACAGTTAAATCTGAAAAAACCCGGAGATTTGGCTACCTAATTTTTCCAAAAAAAGCCACGACTTTTTTCATTAAATTGTTAACATTTAAACGTACGATTTAAAATTTGAAACGCGAACATACTCGGTCCTGCGAATGCAAAAGTGTGCGAGAAATAAAAACAGCTGATGAAAATGTTAACCAAAAAGGATATTATAATGAAATACGAATAAAATAGAATTCTTAAGAAAAACCACAGATTACCCCCTAAACAATTTCTAACCCCAGATTTCCATCAGTCGACAGAAAAAAAAAACCTATACAAAACCCCAAATTGGCAACCCTGTACCACAAAACTAAGAGCTACAAACAATGATGAATAGGTAAAAAAATCAAGTTATTCGCAGTCGCTTCGAAGTCAGCAAAAGAATTGAACAAGAAATTGATCGTTTGGCTCTGAATTTGATAAATAAATTTGCGGTGTAAAATATCCCCGCGTGAAAGTTTAACGAATAGTGACGAATAAGTCAGAGACAATACTGAGGCCACCAAATTTGGTGCGCTAGTATTGATACATAGAAATTCGTATTGACAAATGTCACGAAACTTCAAAAATTTTGGCTCACCAACTCACTGTCAAAAAAGTATGAGCAACTTCCGCTGTCGGCAAAGTTCCTGTCAGCGATCAGAGAATTTTATCCGTCAAATTTGAAATTATTCTTTAGGAACAAGTGTAGTTTTGCTAAAAATATTAATGAAAAATTAACAATTTAAATTCTTCGGTTATTTAAGAAAAATGTACTCATAAAATCGAAGTTAATGATATTCAAAAGCGGCAAATACACAACCACGTTTGTCCTAACATGTTTCTAGTATATAAAACCTCTCCTTTGGATAATTTATTCAACCGAGCAAATAATATTATTCGCTTTTTAAAAATATAATAAGTAACCAATAGCATTCAGTAATGTATTCCCGAACTCTATCACATTCCCCCACGGTTGGCAGCAGTTGGCAGCGGTTGGCAGCATTTATTTTATATTTTTTGTATGGTTTTGCATGTCACACGTATTCTTAATTGACATAACAGTTTGAAAAAATGAGGGGGTCAGCGGCAAGAGGATTGCGAGTTGGGTGTCCCAGTATCGTTTGTCTCTGGAATAAATCATCCCTGTAGAAAGTAAGTTCCGAAGTTGTAGCGGCTGTTCCTTTTGGCATCGTTTTGTAATTAAAAATTGGCGTCACGATTTAGCCATACCTGTTAAATACTGAAGATGAATTTGAAAGATTGTCAATAAGAAATCGTCTGGTCCTACTCATTCAGGTAGACCTATTTAAATAAAATAAATAAAAATGCCTTAATGCATGAAACCGATGATGATAACTCCGTCATTCACAGACGCAGCCAGAAAATTTTAAAGGAACCTATCTCCGAATCTAGTGACATGCAAATTCTTCCAGCAAATAAGGAATGCAAGTTAAAAAATAAATTCCCTGGTCACATTCACGTCACGAAAATCGTATCCAAGCCAGCAGGTCACTACACTAAAGTACATCGGACATTCCTAAATCGTATTGCCACAGAAATAAGAACCACTTTTTAACCAGTTTCATGCATAATTACTTTCTCCACAGAAACCAGCCGAAAAGGACATAACAATAACCTCTCGCTTCAATGGTATTCTTACTAAATTGCTGCTGCAGCGCAGTAATTTCGTTTCCCCAACAGCATATTCCTATAAGTTAAAAGAAACTCCAAATCGGAAACAATTTGCAAAGAAAAATAAAAATCCTAAAAATGGACGGTTGTGGAGGAAAAAACAAAAACCAAAACTAAACAGTGTATACTCTCACAATATTGAACTGATGAATAAATAAAGAACAGGGGCAGCAGCGCCGTTACCTTGCAGTATCCCGAGACACACATAATTTCTATATACGGTGTCTCTAGTCTCTACACTCTCTGAGTTCGGATGGCGGAATAATTCAACAACCCCCCCACAAACACTGAACAAGATTCCGTGATCAAACTCATTGGAATTGTAAATTCAACCGAGTCCTTGGGAGATACAGACAGATAGTTCAACTAATCACTGTTGTTTCGTGCAACACAACCGTCAGGTCCGGGATATACTAATTACTTTAGGTATACCAATTCCCATTCTGTTGAAGGGACGAAAGTGCATGACACTTCAATAAAATATATTGGACTATTATTTTGACAACCTGTTTGTTGTTCCATCAGCCAAACTGAAAAGGACCCGCCGAACCGCAATTAAACAACCGCCCTTCGTATTTGCCAGATTTGTGTCTGTGTGGTTGGTAATGAAAACGAAGACATACAGTCGAAAGCAACCACAAATATTGAGATTGTATCTGTTAGCTGTGGGTGGGGATGTGGTTTGTATGTCGAACGGAAAAATGTCTAGAATAAGTAAACACTTTCAAAATGGATGACTCATTCGTTGTCAAAAGAAGAAAACAATTGCAATTTCATCCCACTGATGGAGGACAATCGAGTCGACAGTATAACAAATAATGGAAATACTGCTGTGAGGATGATATTACCTTTGCGAAAGTAAAGAGTCTAGCAAATATTAAGTTTTGCCAAAAACAAGACCAAGTTGACGTTGGCTTAAGCTATAATGGAAAAAAGTATGAAAAATGTTAGAGTTGTTGCTCATTTATGAAAGAACGACACAGCTTTGTTTGTTTAAACAAAAAACTAGCCCCCGTAGTGATAAAAAATGCGCACAAGTAATTTAGCTAGTAGACGTCAAAAAGCACACACAAATTTGACGTAACTGCTGAGTAACGATTTGATAACTTTTACGCAGTGTTTTTTAATACGGGGGTGAAAAGCATTTGCTATATGGAGTTAAGTCGCATTTTATATCATTTTATATGAATCTATATCTCTTTACTGAACTTCGAAGCTGTCAAAAATGATAGGATATAGCTTTTTCATATTTTGTGTGGAGATACCACCCCCCGTTGTCCGATCCCGGAAAACAGTTTACAACAAACATTTAACAGTCAATGTAGATTGGCTAAAAGTTTCAAAGCTAAAGCCGTCATAAATGCCAACACACTGCGCCGTACTAATAACAAATTTTAGTCTTTAAATTAACTTTAAATTAACGAAAGCTCACTATAGCGAAATTTTGTATAGAAAATATAGCCACTGTGAAATACTAAAATTAAGAGTCGAAACTAAAAATGGTTATTGGTAAGGCCCACTGAGTTTTAACTGCCAAAATATGAAGTTTTAAACTATTTGGTTCGGTTATTGTAACCTTCAAAGCCTACTCATTGATGCGGGGTGCCACCTAACGTCGATTTTTACAGGTACCTACTACATTAAGGTTTTTCGCCACTTAAGTAGTAAATTCCCATTTTATATCAATCGGTTAAGCCGTTTATAAGCCTATCCGTAAGAAAACAGATGTACATAAACAGTAAGAACTCAAAATGAGGAAATTTTACATTTCAAACAATCTATTGTGACCTACAATTTAAGATGAAGTTAAGAACTCATGTAAGCAATTTCTTTTTATTTATTAGGAAAAATATGCCTCCCTGTCTAACTTATTATCTCTATCTGGCTGCATCTGTAAAGTTTAACTATTTTATTTCGAATTATTCCTACCCCCTGTTTCCCCTTTATTTGCGAAGAAACCAAAATGGCATATAAAAGTCCACCCACAATCACAAACTATCATAAACATAAGACGACATATATGACAATCGCATAAAGGATCGCAAATAACTGATGAAATCTTCTTGTGTGTGCGGTTGTGGTTCCAACTTCCAAGTTTTAATTACGATACATTTGGGTGCCCGTGGCGCATGAACTTGGTCAAATCTGTTAATGCTGCTGCGATGTTAAAAGTTTGTTTTGTGTTAAATCGTTAAGTTAATTACATCCAATGATGTAAGGACTCGTATAGCTGTTAGGAAGAAGAAAAACTTTGAGGAAAACTGAGAAAGTTGTTTCTTCGGAATTTCAATTGTGTTTCAACTTTTTTTTTTGTATTGTGGAAAGGCTTGTTTTTTTTGTTAAACGATTATAAAGGGTGATTTTTTAGCTGGTTTGGTTTTGGCAACACTGGTTTTGACAGCTGACGTGTGTTTAGTACCTTGTGTCACTGTCAAACAGCTTCAGTTTGGTTTGCAATTTAACCATGGATCGTCTTACAAATGAACAACGCTTGCAAATTATTGAATTTTACTATCAAAATTCGTGCTCGGTTCGAAATGTTCATCGCGCGCTGCTTCCATTTTATGATCGGCATTCTCGACCTTCTGAGCAGTCTATTCGGAAGATTGTGACCAAATTTCGCACCAAATTTACTTTGTTGGACATTAAACCACCAACACGTTTACGTACTGTGCGTAGTGAAGAAAATATTGCGGCCGTATCAGCTAGTGTGACAGAAGACCGCGAAATGTCGATTCGGCGCCGTTCCCAGCAGTTATTCCTTTGTTACAGCACTACGTGGAAAATTTTGCGGAAGGATTTGGGCGTAAAGCCTTTTAAGATACAGCTGGTGCAAGAACTAAAGCCAGCCGACCTACCACAACGCCGAATTTTTGGTGAATGGGCTCTTGGAAAGCTGGCCGAGGATCCGCTTTTTTATCGAAAAATTGTGTTCAGCGATGAGGCTCATTTTTGGTTGAATGGGTACGTAAATAAGCAAAATTGCCGCATTTGGAGTGAAGATCAGCCAGAAGCACTGCAACAGCTACCAATGCATCCCGAAAAAGCCACTGTGTGGTGCGGTTTATGGGCCGGCGGCATTATTGGGCCATATTTCTTCAAAGATGATGCGAATCGCAGCGTTACTGTCAATGGTGAACGCTACCGAGCGATGATAACAAACTTTTTTTTGCCCGAAATGGAAGTTCTTGACTTGCATGATATGTGGTTTTAACAAGACGGTGCCACATGCCACACAGCACGCGAAACAATGGCGCAATTGCAAGGCGAGTTTGGTGAACAGTTAATTTCACGTTTCGGGCCGGTCAATTGGCCGCCTAGATCGTGCGATTTGACACCATTAGATTATTTTTTGTGGGGGTATGCCAAGGCTAATGTGTATAGGGACAAGCCCGCTTCGATTGACGCACTGGAAGCCAACATCCATGCATTCATTCGTGAGATACCGGCCGATATGTGTGAAAGAGTATGCCAAAATTGGACTCAGCGGATGGGCTACCTGAGACGCAGCCGCGGTCAACTTTTGCATGAAATTATCTTTAAACATTAAATTGCAAGGTTCAAACTATCGATTCAAATAAATATTTCATTCATTTTTTCGAATTTTTTGTGTTTTTTTTTTTAAAAAAAGTTCTAAACCTCTTAAAAAATCACCCGTTAGGTTAGGTAAACTTAATTTTAGCTGCTCTCCAACTTTGCTCGCCAAACATTAGCTAAAATCCAATAGCTAAACTTTGACATCGAGTACGACTTAAACCGCATACGTGAGTGATTCAATTGGATGAGCGACTTTTAGTTTGCGCAGTTTACTAGCAAGTTCCACCCACGTCACCGGAAAGGTTCCAACATTAGCTGCGGTAGTCACTACCACTCGGTATAAGTACGTAACCTGAATCTTAAAAATGTTCAATAGGATGTAATTGTTAAAACTGCGTGCAGGAAATCTTACTTTATTTTGCTTTGCTGAGATATGAGCTCAAAAAATGCGTTTCAATTTTGTTTCTTTCTTGCGTTTCGAAAATTCCGAAAAGTTGTCTGTGATCTAGTAGTTTTATAAAAACTCTCGCATGTGAAAACTTGACTCCCACTCGAGTTTTAAGGAAAGTCACTTCTTGCAAAAAACTGGGCCACAACCAGTGTTTTAGGACTCTCTCTTTATTTATCCGACGAAGCGTAGTCATTTTTCCCATTTCAAAGTCCTTAAATTCCCTGAAAAATCCCACGATACTTTTTTGCGCAAAACTCGAGTTTTTAAAGTAAAATTTGTATTACACGGAAAAAAAAATAATATTAAAATGCAGATTGTTAACATTACTATAACTATGTTTGGTGGTACTAGAAAATGTTCATAAAAGACAATTTGCATGAGCAATTTTTGATGAAATCGCAACAAAAATTTATAGTTTGAATGTTTTTTTGTTTGATTCCTAAAAATCCCACGATTTCGTGCTTTTTTCCCTTTACGGAAGGTTTTTTAAAACATCAAAAATCCCACAAAAAGGGATATTTCCCACGATATAATACCACTGGCCACAACTGACAGCACCACAACCTTCGTTAACTTCCATTTGGCCAACCATCCATTTGGCCAACCAACGCTTGCCAACTGTCACATTTATTTATTTTATTTTATTTTTACACGTGTATAAATTCAATAAAATAGAACAATCAAGTTTTAATATTTCTTCGTTTGTTTCATTGAATTTCATCTTTGCATGAATCTATTTGTGCCTAAATTTCTTGCAATGGAAGTTGTCGAAGTTATTGGATCCAAATTTTTCGAATGCAGCAGAAATCTTTTTGCTAACAAATTGATATAAAGCGTCAATTCCCTCACAAACTTAAATCAACTTAAATCAACTTAAATCAACTGCTTTACTTCGCACTGTAGTTCACTGCTCTTTGTATTTTTATTTGTACTCACATTAAATTAACCCTTTGAAAAGAAACACTGCCCGTTGGACAGCCGCCATTTTGCGATACTCGTTTTATTCACATATTAAATAAAACAGTAACTTACATACAAATAAAAATAGGTACAACAAGTTTATAGTTCCTGTTTTTACAACTTGCTGCCCTTTAAAGCTTTAATGTTTCCATAAAAAATTAAGCGTCACTCTTTCAACTTGCCATAATTTCTGTTCGGACTGTAACCGGTGTTTAGCATAAATCTTTTCCATTGAAAAAGGAGACCTACAACACAAATAGATATAGAGCCAAACATTCCCAGCCAATCTATCATTCTCTTCCCTAAAGCTCGAATAAGAACAAAGCCATTTTCCGTTCAGATGTCTTACCTTTCCTGTCGCATATGGGCATGGAGTGTGGTCCATTGCACAATCAGAGCAGGCCACTTATGTATTTATACATCTTACTTACTGTAGACAGGACCGGATAGCTGTACGTCGGCCCATATAGCAGCCGTAGGCTGTGTGTGTGCACAAAAGCACTTCTGACAAAAGGTACATATCTCTTTCCAAAAACTATACTCGATTTCAATCCGAACTGAAGGCAACTGGAGAAGGAGATTTGAAATTCAATGCAGACAAACTGGTAAAAGGTTCAATACTGATATGAGGGAGTCACATTCACGAAGCGGGCGAGGCGATGTGGTATGCGTTGTGAATTGGAATTCCATATATAATAAATGAAAGTCTGCTGGTGTTTGTGTTTTTGCCTTTTATAGAATTTATGACATTGTTATCCTTAAGGGTAGCGATAACCTTTCACCAATATTATTGCTCGAAACAAGTGCGTTTCGAGTGAACATAATCTATTACTATTTTATAGCTGATCAATGGGGAATGTATTCTGCACTATTGGGGCAGTTGGCGAAATCTTAATTAAGTTGATACACCAGATGCACATTAAGATAGCAAAACGAAACATGTTTTGCCATAATTGCAAAAGTTTTATCGCAGTTAATAAATGGCATTAGTTCAGAGATAATCACCCTTATTCCGAGTGGCGTTTTACTTTCACGACGTTTGTCGTTTTTTGAGGCGTTTCATTTTTGAAGACTTATTCCCTAACTTCCACGACAAGGTAAAACGTCGTCGGTAAGTAGTTCACATTCCACATACGATCCACACCAGCTGATATACGCCAATGACAGATAAATGGCGGTTTCAGTTTATGGAGTTTAAATTTTTGAAAGAAATTGTTGTAAGTTGTATTCTAAAAATTAATGGTGTATAGTGCATACGGAAACAGATAAGGACAAAATCCAATCCATTGGATCTACCGGATACAAATTTAGCACAAGCTCAAACATTTATTTAAAAAAATCAATTTAATCGTATTTTCAGATTCAAATCAGTTTCTGGTTGGTTATTTTTACCCTAGAAAATAATCTAATGTAGTCTAGTCATTTGAATAGACTACCAATTAAAGAATATTTACATTTTCAGCCGTCTTTTACAACTTGTCGTTCAGTCTCTTGTAAACGACAAATACCGTCGTTTTTCTTGTCGTTTTGTGGCGTTCAACGCCTTACAGAATGGCAGTGAAGTTTCTCACATGACGTTCTTCGTACGCCAATAGGTTCCACATGACGTTCAGTGACAAATGGCGTTCAACGACTCAAAAACGCCTCTCGTAATTCCAAATTCAAATTGGCGTTTCTTAAATCGTCGTAAACGCCACTCGGAATAAGGGTGAATATTCGGCTCCCATCTGTCTCATATGTTATTTTTGTTTTGAAAAAGAAGAATATTCAAGCTGATTTCTCCATGGAATTTAAAAAACGCTGTATCTTTTCAGATGGATATCGGCAATTCAATTTAAACCGTCTCGCACAGACCAACCAACAGGGCAACAGCACGAATCCATCGGTATCGTCGCCTAGGTATTATTATATACAGATACACCTCCACTTGCATGCGCAAATTATGTCAACGAATTCTGTCTTAGATATCTCACTTCTTTTACTGGGTGTCTTATCCTTGAATGTAATCTATATTGGGTGCCACAAATTTTGTAGCGCGACACCCAGAGGGCACATAAAATGCAAATGAGTAGGGCCGGTTGGTTGTTTGTCTTTTCGCAGAAAAAACAAAAACCCTGTGCACGCCCAATGGGGGAGAAAACCTTATATTAAAACTGATTATAATTAACGCTTTTATGTGAGTTGAAATGATAATAATTATAAACACAGCCCCAAGTCAAATTAGTTGGTTTAATTGAAAATGTTCAATATGACGACGGTGCGATTTCCTTGGCGACCGCATTTTGAAACAGGGAACGGTATGATCCGTTTCCCCCCTGCTGGGGATTGTGTTCTTTAAATATTTAAGAAGGACGTTGTAGGGAGGAAAAATATATAATTTGGGCAAAACCTTCTTGTAGAGTTTGGCAGTTCAATGCGTTTTGCGTTGGATGTAGTGAGTGGCTGAGTGCGATGAAATAAATCTTAAGTACTGCTCTACTTAGAACTTCGTTATGTCTGAGAAAGTCATACACATTGGGTGAGTAGCCCCGGTGCCGCTGAAAAAAGGAAGGGGCCTCCACATGAAATACTAATATAGCTGCAATGTGGCCTGGCCACAGAGCAGAAAAAACATTTTCTAGCCTCGTATTTCCTCCTTGACGAGTAATTTTAAAAAAGTATTATAAATTTACGAACGAGAAAAAAAGAGTGACGCTGTTATTGATATTTTGGAGGAAGACTGAGGAAAAGGCCTTGTCTGTCCACCAAACCAACAATCGAAGCGTAACAGTAACTACCTCGAACCTCCTAGGAAAGATGCCTTAGATTATTCGAAGTTGTACCGAGTCGCTTGTCGAAGGAATTAATTATCAAGCAACATTTCGGCTGTGCTTTTATGCTGCCGAAATGAAGCTTTTACAAAAAAGCTTTTAATGTTGTTTGAGTTTTGCAAGAAAAGTTTGTATTTGAATTTTTTCACAGGCAAAGTGATTTTTGAAAAGAAATAATTTTTTAATATTAGTTAATTTATTAGATATGCAAGTTAAATTTATAAGGTGCGTACAAATATTAATGAGTAAATAGTATAAGCATAAAAAAGAAACAAATGAAGATATAACAAGTAAAAGCTGTATAGTTTCAGACTGCTTCAATTTATTAATAACAAAAAATACAAATGCGTAACACTTTATTTTTTTTTTTTCATATTTTTGCATTCTTTTTCGTTCAATGACGAATAAAATCTTATTTAAACTGAAAAAGGCGCCATTTTGGCCATTTTGATCATTTCAAAAAAGTGTACGTCACGAGTCTTGAGGCTCAAAAAGGAACGCAACGCTGATAAGAACTTTCATAGTGATGCGTTAACAAATCCACATACAGACAATTTTGTTATATTTCGACGTTCGAAAAGTGCGTACGCAAACTTTCTCAATTATAACGAGCTCCTTTGGATACTTTTTTAAAACTTCTTATTTGTACAAATAAATAAAAAAAAAATTGTTGGCCCAGCCTGTTGGAACCATTCTTTTTGTGAGAGTTCTTACTTTTGGGCAGATTGGAAGGAACCTGCTACAGTTTTAAGCCGACTCCGAACGCGCTAAATTGAGAAGCTTCTCCAGGACCCTAGTCACGAAAACTCTCAAGACGACTATCGTCAAAACGATAGACCTCTAAATCTAGCAACAAAGTGCGAAAATTACTAGTTTAAGAGCTTCATACAATTTATTCTCCGCAATCACTGAAGACTTGCGATATTCAAGAAAAATCGACCACAACATAACCTATTTCGATCATCGAAATTTCAAAAAAGATTTTGTCCAGACGATCATCGTTGTACGTGATCTGCCGCCAGGATAGTTATACTCCAGGATGTTTGTCAGGCGTTCTTTCGGTGATCAACCCTTATACCCCGGGCTCATCAGCCCAGCACACTAACCACTGAGCCACTGCGCCCACGGCCTCTCATTTCGATAGTTACTGAAGTCAATGCGCGATTAAACCTCACAATGGGGAAATTTTCCATATAAAAACGACCCATTGTGACCTAAAAAAATATTGAGTGAGAATATTAAAATTGATTATTAGTGAGGCCCAATGTCATCTGACACTTGGTAGTTAATCCCTCAGGGGGTTTGAATCTTCGTGCAACAGGTACAGCGATCTTAAGTACAACCGAAGGAAGTACCGATTCCGACCTTCCATCCATCGACCGCTTCTGTCTAGTTGCGAAGACTTTCCATAGACACACACAAACGATCCAATCTGAGTCGAGAAAGCTCCTTGCACAATATCAAAACTATTTCAACACTGCCGCAATTCAAGGAGTTTACGTTTTCCCAACACCGACACAAATTCCGTTCGACACCTTTAATTATGTTTTCCGAGGCATTTGTATTCACACTTATCGGTCGGCAACCCAGAAGCAATCAATAGTACACTAGAACTATTTGCGGCCTAAGGGATTGGAATTATTCGACGCACCAACACACACACACCCGCACACGTATTGAGAGCAATTTCATTACAATGCAGTGCAGCAGCTATGCGATGCCTAGACAACAACAATCAACCATGTTGTCGACAACGAGGTCGTCGTCGTCATCCGTTGTCGTCGCAGAATGAATGAACGTACTCGTCGAAGTGCACAGAAGGCATTCCATCATAATTTGCATGATCATAATATAATACATAGTGTAGGATTAATTTCCAGCTCACTTGACTCAATTTCCATTCCCCAAGTATGCAGAGCACACCGAGAATTGGTCCATAAACCAGCACCCCATATGGTGTTCCATGCTCCCGGCCGGCCGGCGTCCAGTGAACGTGGATGCCCACAATGAATTGCAGATCTCTGTACAGACTCGTGTAGTACCATAAAGTGATGTGTGCTCTGCACAGTCCATAGAGCATCATAGTTCGTGCGTCTAATTGAATAAATCCTCAAAGTGCAATGATGAAACTCAATTTGTTTAGAAGCAATTTTGTTAAAAGGAAATTACACTGTTGCCACTGTTGTTGTTGCCGATGGTGCGATGGTGCGACGGTGCGATGGTGCGATGGCATGATGGTTCATGACCAGGTAAAGTTGAGTGAACAAATTTCAAGCGAATATTTTTTCCAGTGGTTTTCTGTGGAAAAGAAAGCGGATCAACATATTCGTTAGAAGAATTAATCCAAGAAATGCAAATGCTAAATAACGACATTTGCATGGTTCCTGGTTTTTGTTGTAAAATTTGACAGCCATTTCTTATATAGACGTAACTACGCAACGTTACGGCAACGTTTTCTCTTTTTGCTATATGCGCGATAGCTATACTAATGATCATGTTTACTGTCCAGGTTATAACTGACAAACTCACAATGGTGAAAATTTCCATATTAAATTAACCACTGTGGCCTAGAAAATATTTTGTGTGAAGGTTAAAAACGATTGTTAATAAAGCGTCCTTGTTTAGTGTGTAAGCGAAGGGAATGTAAAAAAATGGAAACCAAATAACGAAGCTCGATACTAATGATCATATTTAGTGTCCAGGCTATAGATTTTTGGAACTCCCAATGGCGATATTTTACCCATTGTGACCTATAAAATATTTAATGGGATGGTTAAAAATGATTATTAGTATGGCCCGTTATCCATTCGTTAGAGCTTTATTAATTGTCAATGATATGCAGGCGTGAAAGATAAAAAACAGGCAGCCACCTCTTGATTCTACCAAGTTTGGTTCATCCGAATTCCGCACACCGAGTAATATGTGCGGGTGACACGAAGGTGATAAGCCTCCTTTTTGGCATTAATTCTTGTGGGAATTTGAGTCTAAGTAACAAAAGACTTTGTCAAACTATATAGAATATTCACACCGACCCAACAGTGTGGATAGTCGTCCTTTTCCAAAACTCGTTCCCCTAACCCCTAATTTATTATTTTAATTGGGATGTTACAATTTGGGTGCACGAATAAATTGCCTATTAAAATAATAATCACGAGCGGGGAGGGAATTAAAAAAAAAAAAATCCACTCTGAGAAAAATGAGTAGGTAACAATGTGTTCTTAGCGATAATCACTTTGGCTGCGTAAAAGGAGGCTTAACAGCCAACCCTACAAGCATTATGCGAGAAACAGATTGTCACAGCAATAACTTTGACAGTTACAAGGCAGAGTAAACAAGAGCACATCAAAAGAATATCGATTTCGACATCGTTTTTTTAGCTTTCAATCTTGCCTTGCAAATGCAGCCAACTTTGCTGAGATTTTTTTGCTAGATTTTCTCAATTTGTGAAATGATGATATAATAATAACTGTGGCAGCCTTCCCAGAAGTATTAAACAATTTACTCTGCATTGGGCCTTACTAATAAATAAGCTCATTTTTAAACTTCAGTCTTAATAATTTAAAGGTTGCAAAGATTGACCTTCTCCCTTTGGGAAGAGTTAAATCGAATTGTCAGTCACAAATAATACACGGGAATTTTTTTTCTTAGTTGCTGAAATATAATGAGAGTTCGATGCGACAGATTGTCAATAAGATTTTTTGAAAGGCAGAAAAGTCATGCTTCGGATTTTGGTAGAGACGGTCAACATACTTTTTTATTTACATTGGAAATACTTCTTGCATCGAAAAAAAGACAGCAACTAACTCACGATAACCTCATAATATTTTTGACTGCGAGGCGCTGCATTTCATGAAATTAGTACTATCCGTTGTCTCTCTTATATTGTTTCAATAAACCCAAGTTTACTATTTAATTTGTTGTGGCATCCAGTACCAAATAAAAAAAAAAAAATGTCCCCCACACCAGGTTATAATTCTCCGCCTTTTGTGCGGTAAAGTGCTGCGCCTACAAAGCAGAGAAAAAAGAAAGTGTGACACTAACAGTGTGGGGGTTATGGGGAAATGGAGCGCTATACGAAAAGCACAACGCGTTCTCATTGCTAGCTAGTTTATTAGAGGCACTGAAGGTTTGGCTGCTATAGTTCTTAGAATTCTTAGAATGATTCCTGGCCTATCTACTTCCGCGTACATGCAAAATTGGCACATGCTTCTTTAACCTTCTTCTTTTGCTGGCAGTAACCTCTTTTCCTTTCTCCATATAATATTTACTTGGTGAATAATAAATCCTTGAATTTCAATTGTGTTCTGTCTTATTTGGCAGCATTCAGGTTCGCTGGATACGGAACAAGGGGTAAACTCATTTTTATATTGAAAGCGATCAAGATAATTGTCCAATTTCGGGATCAAAAAATTCACATCAATCTTTTTTGTTCAAACGTCAAAAAAAACGTAGTGTTATGTACAAATATTGTTAAAAAGCAATTCACATTACTTTAACTTCTCAGCTATTACAAAATACGTTTGATAAACATATTTTTTTTTTTCCGTGGTGCCTGGTCTTTTGTGATGATCTCACAACCCCACTCAACCTAACCTAACCTAACCTTACCTAACCTAACTACATTTATCAATTCCAAAAGATTGTTTTTTTTTGCACTTTATTATATACTTTTCAGTATTTTTTAAACATAATTATACTGCAGCCATATAAAATCTGTACTGTTTTCCTAAAAAAATTTTATCTGTCACTTGGCTTTTTCTTCTTATTTCTTTGACACTGACGTTGTCGCGAAGTACCCTATTGCGATATGAGTATTCAGCTTTTTGTCTTAAGACACGGATATAGATGACCAGACATTCAATACAGCCCGTGGAGTTATTCAATAACTGCCTGAGTAATTTTTCTATTTGGTCAGAATTGCCCGTCAGAATTGGCGATTTACTGGACTTTTTTCTTCGGAACTGTTTGTAGTCAAAGATTTATTACATTTAGTTCACGACCACTAATACTTTTGGGAAGCGAAATAAATTAAATTCAGCCGCATTTATCCAAGCAGTGCGGTAACACTTCGCATAGAAAACTTTGTTTCAATTCATATCATCATATATCATTAGTGATATATCTATTCGATAATTACTGAACATGGGCACAGGTTATTACAACTTTTGACAGAAGAGTCCGTATATGTAAGGTTGCGAAGGTCATTTACTCAAAATGCTATACCCTAGGTCTGTTCCCCAACGAAAATACATTCGAACACATTAGTCAAACTTCGTTGCCTTACGCTAAAGTTGGGAAGAAGGGGGTTAGAACTACGAAGTTTGAATAAATTTTACCAATGTGTTCTTAGCACGGGAGATCAAAGGGATGCGGGATGCCCAATTCTAAACAGCCATCTGACTGAAAGGGACAGCACTACCCAGCACGCAAAAATAAGTGACTGATATTCTGGTCGGCCATCATGTTTACGTGGTTTGAATTATGGGAAAGTTCAGCATGTTTATATTTATATAGCGATGTCTTTCGAAATGTCACTTTAAACAAAATAGCTGCCGGAAGTGATGAACATACAATTATTTATTTATTTCGTATAACTGATTGATGAATTGGTGGTTTAATTTACTGACACTAATTACCACTCGCATTTCACATGTTTTAAATCAGAAATAGAAATGTTTTCAAGTGATTGCAGAAATGTTAGTCGCCGGAACTTGTGTTTATTTCCGTTTTACGGATATATAATTTATTAGTATTGACTGCCTACAAACTTATCTCTCTGTCCCGTCTCGAGCACGAATGCGCGTGGGTGATTTTGAAAATGCAGTATAAAGAGTTTTTTAGCCTTCAAATTAGCTTGGACTTCCTATAATATTTGTAACGAGCCTTGCGTTGATACGCAATGCCAAGGGATTTTCTGTAAATATTTTATAGGATATCCTGATCCACATATCATAATCCATGAAAGTTCATCTCAATGTTGCTAACAGCAAAACATATGTAAATACATGTACGACAGTATACTTTGGAATACTGCGAATATGCGTATGTGCTTACTACGCTTGAAAAAATTATCTTTTGTAGCTGCAGAACGTCATTTACAAGAATATTCGCAGAGAATTTTCAATTAATCTTAATCCCATCCGCCATTATGCTCACATTAGTGAAGATTACAATAAATATTACTAGCAGGCAGACGCCATGCATTCCTGCGTTTAAATTGCAAACTTTTAACGGACGTTTTGTTTTCCTTTTTTTGCCTGCATAAAATGCCTGAAAGCTTTCGGATTAATTTCTTTATTTCAATTTCCTCTGCTCCGTTACTATATCTGAGTATTAAAAAACAGAACGCAATTATTGTGAAATCTTTCTCCCATTCTCGAGCACTCTCAACGCACTCCACATATGCAATACTTGTACATGTGTGTGAAATAATTGGATAACCTTCATGCGAAATGGAACAACTGATAACCGTAACTTTTATCTTGTAGGTGTGTATCGGCATTCCATTTGACGGCTCATTTCACTAATGGCATCCGTTGAAAGGATTCTCATGTTTCACGACGCCCTGCCCCAGCGATTGCCAAAAGGCGATATTTGATTATCTAATGCCATTGATTAATTGCCGAATTAAGTCGGCATATTTTCTGTGAAAGTGATTACGTTTACGACTGCTCAGATGGAAATGTATTCATTATAGATTATACGACTGCAGCGTTGTCGGTTGTCCTGACGATCTAAACGACCTACGCGTATGTCTGGCAGTAGGGTGCAATTAATATTCCATGTCAAAAGGATGGTATCCGTAAGGGGAAACCCCGCCCAATGCGGTCCATTTTCAAGTCATTGACAAAACGCATTAATCCTTTTTGCGAATATTTGAACTGTATACATATCCGGGTGCGGGAAAACTTCGAGAATGAATATAAATGACAGACACACTTTTTTGTACTCTGTGTCTGAAAATGAACAACATCGCAGAGTGTAAACTCAACACGAACACAGTATGTCTGTAGAGTATTTTTCCTCTCTCCGATGATGTTGTTATGTTTCCTGGAAAATTCACTCCATGCGAAAGGATTGGGAGAACTTTTCAACAAACAAGTTGAAACGTTCAACATTTTATTAGATATCAAACTAATTTCAACACTCTTTGCTGTAGCCGAGAACAGGATATTACAACTTCACATAATTGCTGACTTAGTTTTCGATTATGAGTGGAAAGAAAGTTTTTAACTGCACGTTTAATTGGTGATCATGTTTGTTGGGAGGGAATTTATCCTGGTATTTCTAATTAATGTTGTTTATGTGAAAGCGGTTGATGGAAAGTCGTTTATGTTGTTTAATATTATATATGCCCCCTTTGGAAAGGCTCCTGTCTTATATTTCATGCAGTAAAAATACCCTAAATGCTTCCAGCTTCAATTTGAAATTTTGCTTTCGATGACAGACGATTCCACAGACGAAGATGAGTGGGAGGGACGGTATTGCTCCTCACAAATATTAACATTTTAAATATAAGATCGGATTCTCTAGATGGTTCTGGAGTAAAATCAGTTCGACTTTAGGTATTTAATGAGGCCTGATGAGTTGGATCTTAGATCAATAGGGATCGTCACTGTTGAGCCAGGTTTCTCATTATCTTTTACAACGAAATGATATGGAAAAGCTAGTTAAAAGCTCTTGTAATCAGGTTTGATTAAACATTGTCGTACCTCAAAGCTTTATCACAGTCTAAGAGCATTTTCAAATTTGATGGCATTTATGTATGCAAGTTTTTATTAGATTCAGAGGCGACGTCGCTTCTTATACTTCTCTCGGGAAACGCAAATCTAACACTATTGTATAGTCCCGAGATGATTGCTGATAAGTGTTATTTCTGTACTTCGAATTCTATCTTCTGGGGAACTTTATTTCTAACTTATCAAAGCCTGGGCTGAAATATTGTCTTTCACTCAAGCAAGGGTTTTGTAGCCCTGGGGTTTTAAGCTAGTTTTTGTGGATGTTACACGATGAAGTTTTTTAAAACCTTTTATAATATTAAGTATTGCAAACGAAATAACAAGCAATGTACCCAAAAGACATCTACGAAAACTTATATAATAGGCTTTACAAAATCCGTTTTTGTTGAAAATGTTTGGGCTATTTAGCAAGCTTCTCAAATAGTTTGATGTTGCATCAAGATCAAAGATAATAACTGAGCCCTCTAATTTATGAAAAATATAGGATTCAAGATGACGCACTGCCTTACAAGTGTTTAAAAAGTCTGCACAATTATTTCGATACCACAGCGATATTGACATAATTGGTACAACACAGGGAGCTGCCAGAGCGTGTCTGCAAGTCGATAAGGAAACAGAAGAATCTAAAGTGGTCCTAGCGTTAAGTGGATTAATGCTGTAAAACAGAAGGAACACCTAACTTTGACAAATCGGGCAAAGCGTCACAATATATAACTGCAGCTTTGATGTAATAAAGGACTTTGTCTATCTGTCAAACATCTGAAGTCAAACGAGAGATAATTCTTAACAATCGCTGTTTCTCTGTATAACTGAAAAACTGAGGAGTCCATGGGTAATCTGAATCCGCTGTCTCTTGAACAATTTAAGGAAAATAAAAAAATTAGATTTTTTAAAAGCATTATAATGCAATGAATAATTTTTTTAATGGTGTTGAATGGGCACATAAATCATTGATTCCCGTAATTTAAATAATGCGTTCTTGCAATTTAAAAAAATACAATAATTTCTATGTTTGTACCAACTTAACATGTAAAAAGATCTAATAAACTTGCATGGTTTAATAGGAGTTTATCTAGATTGAAGAACTATACGTATAAGATGTGTAGCCAAAGTAAAAACGATCCATCTCTGTGTCATGAATTATTGCGTTTGAAAAAAGAATACGACTTTTAAAGAAGTTCGTCTACAAGAACAATGTAACAACCATTGAAACTAATATTAAATTTGATTCTAAAGCTTTCTGGTCGTTTCTTGATACTAAAAGGAAATGTTTAGGAACGCCTTCTTGTATGTCACTGACGGAATTTCAAGTAGTAATGTAAACGAGATTTGT
The DNA here is from genome assembly GCA_963082955.1 of Cheilosia grossa. Taxonomy (NCBI): domain Eukaryota; kingdom Metazoa; phylum Arthropoda; class Insecta; order Diptera; family Syrphidae; genus Cheilosia; species Cheilosia grossa. The sequence continues at coordinate 40,818,422 of OY720148.1, read as the reverse complement.
AACATGTTTGCAGAATTTTTCCAGTCTAATTTTGTCAGTGAGCAAATTGCAGTTTCTCGGGTCAATCTGAGCATATAACCGAGCTAGGTTTTATTTCCTTAACAAATGATGAAATACTCCCTGAATTGTCATTGCTGGATTCGAGTGTCAGCGTAGCACCCAATAACTATCCACCATTGCTATTTAAAAATTGCAAATATAGCCTAGTTGATCCACTTATATATTTAATTTATCCTTTATTCTAGATTGTTGGAAATATTCGCTCATATCTCCAATAGACATATAGCAAAGTCTAGTATTTTAATATGGATTGGCAATTATTCGACTAATCGCAAGCAATTTGTTAAAATCGGATTCGCGTTTTCGAATGAAATTCGAAATCTTTCAGGTGTTCCCCAAGAAAGTCATATTGGTCCTCTTCTATTTCTGCTTTTTACCAATGACTTACCCTCTTTCGTATCAAGCTCAAAATGTCTTTTGCACGCAGATGATCTAAGAATCTACAAGGCAATAAACTGTATGTCAGATGTCTTAGCGTTACAAAATGTTTTGAACCGTTCAAATGACTGATGGTGTGTTCTTAATGGCCTTAATGTTAATATTAAGAAATGTTTGGTTATTGCTTTTAGTAAAAAAAGTTCCCTACATTTCTTAATTATAAAATACAAAACACAAAATTGAGTATATTTTCAGACCGAAAAGACTTGGGGGTCATTTTTGGCACTGTACTAAACTTTTCAATGTATCTTGACTACATAGTTGGCAGAGCTAATTAAATGCTAGGTTTCCTATACATATGCACTTAAAACTCTCTAAAATACATTGACTCGTTCGATATTAGAATACTGTTTAGAATATTTTTACCGCAATGCTGAATCTCGCATAGGGAAAATTCAAAGAAGGTTTACTAGGTATGCGTATGCTCTTAGAAAGTTCGACTGAAATAATAATCTTCCAGCCTACGACGACAGGATATTCCTTGATAAATTTTATTTATTTTCTTAAATAAGGATATATTACTCCGCAATGCTTGCTAATGGCGTCTTAACTGGCCACATTGGTTGTTCGTTTTTGCTGTCATTATTTTTTAATGTATATGCTCCTTCTCGTGTTCTTCGACCTCGGCAATTTTTTTTCTTTATGCCACCTATACACAGAACAAATTATGGTCTGAATGATCCTATCACTATATGGCTTGCATAAACCTAATTGATTTCGACATGAGTAGGGAACATTGTAATTTTAGTAGTAAATTATAATTTGAAGCAATCATCGCATACTTGTATACATTATTGTAAAGTAATCTAAAATAAGTTGTACTTATAAGATGAAATAAATAAATGAATAAATAAATAAATAAAGCCTAATCGAACAAAAATTCTCCAACCATTGAAACCGTTAAATTTGAAGGAAATTGAGCAGCTTAAGTTTATCTGGACTATGTAACACAATAGATTTAAAAACCACATGATAAATTTGTTTTTAATTATAAAACAACTTTATAATGGTCATGACTTTAAAGCTTATAAGTTTTAAATTGTGATATTTAGTCCAAGATGGATAAAAGAAACTCGTATAAGAACGACTCGGATATAAGAAACAATTTTTTTTTTTTTTTGATTTAAGAAGTGTCTTATATCATCTGTGGACTGTATACGTATCACAATTAAATTATTGAATTTAAACAATGTCCGTTTGGTTTTAGTAAAGGCTCCAATTATACATTTTTTTTCACCTAATATTCTTCAGTACAAACTGCAACAAATGCGCCTCAATCCGAAGCCTAAAACATAATTATAAAATGTTTATAAAATGGCCTTTATTTCTTTGTAAAAATAAGAAAATGCTGAGCCTTCACATAAATAATACTATAAGCTATACAATAATATCATTGCAGTAGGATTCTCACTAAAGTCATTGCAAGCCTGCAGATGATTTCTTATTAAAAAAAAACCTTTTAACTCAAGAAGAAAGACTAAAAACGTGGTTGTTTAGAACCTCAACGAACGAACAATAAGCTTTGTTGTCAATACATTCTGTTCGGTGGCTCAATTTTCGAGCAATTCTCAAAACAGATGAAAAATGTATACCCGAGGATACGTCCTCCCTGAATACGGCATCTATACCCTCTAGCCAGTCTAAAACGAATCAACTGCTGGATGAGTTTAAGCTATTTTCAGTGGACTTCATTTAAAAAGTACTTCACTTAGCTTTTCCTATTGGACGAGAACTTGTTTAGTCAACAAAAGATCATAATCACTATGAATGAATCAAATCAACCTAAAACTACTACCAGCAGTTACCCCATTTAAATACACCACTTATTCACATGTTTCAGGATTTACCTTGATCCTTTGCTGATAACTGATAAGCACACCTAATAACGTACCCACTTCCATTTCCATATTTTTGCCCCAAAATCTAGTGTTCGCCCCCAACTACTATCCAATTACAATAATGTCCACCAGAAGACTGACTACTAGATCTCCCCCTTTAGACAAACACCTAACGCTGACCTGTAAACGACAAATATTCGTATGACTCATTGTGTAAAAAAAAAAATCGAAACACCGCACATATTCAGCCTGTTTTGTTGCTGGTCAGATAAGCCAACACGCATTTACGAGTACCTTACTCAATTAAAATTAATATAACAAACCCCATCATCGGTCGGCCAGACAAAACAGGAAGGGCAAAAATTCGCCAACAAAGCCCCCACTGCCCGCTTGCCTGCCAACAGAATTAAAAACCGTACTTACACACAAAAATAAACTTTAACATTCATGTTAATTAATTAATTCATATAAACACAAATTTTATAATAAAAAATTGAAACTATGTATCCGCACTTACATCATTCAGTACAGCATTTGAAAAATTGCGTCGTCCTGTGCTGAGTAAACTGTAAAAAAAAGAAGCTGTTGGTAATCCACATAAAATGACCTGGGGTGGTTGGGTGTGCTGTGAAGAGGGAGAGGGCTGCTTTCTCGCTGCTAACACACACCCTCGACCAGGGTCTGTTGTTGTGCTTATGGTGTATGCCAGGCTAGGCAAATGTATCTATGAATGTACCTTTTGCAGCCTTTCTCTCTGTAGTGTTTGCACTTTTTTGTTCCTCTCTTTCTCTCTCGGTGATTTCCCTTCTCCAAGGGACTTCTCGGAAATCGGAATCCACAAACTCTCACATACACTTGTGCACCGAAAACCCAGGGTGGGTGAGGATGAGGACACACGGCAAAAAGGAGGATACACGGCGCACCACAAAAAATAGGAATATTACGAGAATGGCATAAATAAGATTTGTGTTATTCAATTTATTCTGACACCACACTCAGCGCGCACACAAATCGATTGAAATGCTATACTATACGCGCGGAAGTATATCTGTGTATCTGTGTTAAGAAGATTGATTCGCGACCACAATTTCCATCTTTAATTCATCATCAAAGGCGAACAACGTGAAACACTAATTACCTATTATTGTGCAGAGCAAAAGAAAGGACAGAAACAGAAAAAAAAAACACAAGCCAACTTTGTGCCCTGCTCCACTCTTTATTTATTTATTTTTTGGGGATGTGGAAAACAGCACTTTTCGGGTGTGAGAAAAACTCCTCGTTGAGGGGGCGAATTTTCTTAATTACACTCGCAGTGACTTCCACGGGCTAGACGTTGTTTTAATTCTCGTCGCCGATATCCAATTCGCCACAGAGCACTAATAAAATAACACCAATTTCGTCACTAATTTGTTTATAGAAGAATTCAACACGAAGCGTATCTATGCACTGCTGTTGGACTGCTGCCCTTATCGAAACGCACTTTATCGCGACACTCGGTAGACTAAGAGAACTTTGTGTGTGTTGTGTTGAAAATTGAAAAAATTTCTGTGAAAAGTTGCTCTGATGGATAGAGCAAGTGTGAGCTGCCTTGCCCACCCAAATACGGAGTATACACGGACAAACAGTGAACTGTGGTGGAAGTGATATAGAATTCGATGGCATTACACAGACGAAGGGAACAACAAAGTGTACATGCGGAAAGCTTTACACCCCCACAGAAAAGCGCATGCCAGCTATGCGCATGTGCTCGGCTGGTGGTGGTCGTCATCATCATCGTCACTATGTTGATGACTGTACTGCAAACGACGGGGGTATACTCGTAGTGCGGTTTGTGTTGATGGGAATACCTACCCTCGGGTGCATAAACAAAAGCAGGGTGTAAATAAGGGCAATGGCAACACTCTAATTGGATGCTGGCCACCCTTCGTAGTTTGGGTGAAATGTGAACGGGTATTTAGCACAATGAATTGATCCCGGTGTTTGCTTCGATTATTAAGAGAGAAAACAACAACATCAACAACACTAAACGACAACGAGCGGAAATATAAAGGCTGCCGCTGCACAACAAAAAAGAAAGTCAGCGACAGCAGCGCAGAGTCAGCGTAAATTTGATGACCTTCATGTTGTGTAATGAATGGATAATGAGAGGAAATTGAACAATCAGAGTTGTGGACATTTTACTTGATAATTGTTATTGTGTGTTGCATAGGAGAGTGATTATTGGAATGCAGGTGGCGCATATGTGTGTCATGCGGGAGGGGGCAATGACGTATGGCCTGCATATAGAGAGTTGAAAATGGCCTTGATTTCCATCGAATGCTATAATCGTTTTTTGCAGGAGATACATGCAATTTCATTTGGCTTAAGCCAGCTTACTCGGATATGGTTCTTTCTTTAGCAGCAGAGGCTTATAACGTATTCGGATAACGTCACTCAACAATTTTTGATGACTGAAAGCAACTTGAAACCGTATACGACTCTGGAAAAAACTACGTAGTCATGAGACCACCTCAGATATGGAACAAAATCGTGAAGTAATGCAGCATAAACACAATAAGTTGGAATTGAATTTCATATATAAGCTCAATACCTATTAAACTTACCATTTTGAATGCGCTGATGTGTTCTAGGAGAACATTCAATTACAAATTCTTCCTCCGACATCGTTGAAGACGAACATAAATAGAGTTTTATTTGTAAAACTTTTGAGCTTAGTTGTCAGTTTTCCGTTTTCAGTGAGTCGAAAGTGCGTAGGAAATTACGAACAAATTTAAAGAGGGGAAACGGATTTGCATTTGCACAGTTTCTTAGAATTTTTTTTAGTAATTTTACGTTTGCAGAAAATTAAACGAACGAACCTATAAGACTTGCGCAATTGTTTAAAAATGTAAGTTTTTTTGTAGAATTTAAAAGTTTATCGATTCAGTGGAGTGAAGTCTGACAGACAAACAAATATAAGAATAAAGAATTCACAACATGACAGTTAGAGCTATATAATTATTAGATGGGTACTTAAGATTCATTCGCGTACGCGGTTTAAATCGAAAGCAAAATAACGAGTAACGAGCAGTTCCTCTCTTTCTGTCAAATGCACAAAGTTGACAAGAAACAAATTCAAAATCTGTCTTAAGAATCAATTGCACAGAAAAATAAAACCTGTGAAAATAAGGAAAATTCGGTTGTGGTCGAATATTCTTATGGAACGTTTTATATGTTTTAAAAAGGTAAGCTATATTTTTTTTTGTGATATGCATTAGATGTCAATGATGAAAGTGGCTCAAAGTAGCTCAAAATCTATCAACGTACGTTTGAGTATATTTTCAGCTCTCTGGGAGAGTTTCGCTAAATTGATTGAGTTTGACAGATTTTTAGTGTTTGACTGTGGAAAGTACGCGAATAGACCTTTTGACGAATTTCCGCTGAGAATTGTCAAGATAAGCCAAAGTACCCCACCTGCAGCTCTCATATTTATTACCTAGAGTCGTCGGCTACCCCTCCATAAACGTCAACTGAAACAGCCGTTCATATGACCGATTTCAGCCAATCAATACAGAGATAGATCTAGTCAGACAGCTAACAGCCTTACTAAACTAGATACTTGAACGTTACCAATAAACATACCTAAACTAAAAACGTCATTTTCGGTTAACGAAAATAATTGCCCTTTCTATCAAAAGAACAAACCCAGAAAGTGCTCATTTTTTTTCATTTTAAATTCATTTTTATTCATTTCTTTTTTAAGCTTACATTCTAGACAAAAACGATTAAATCTAATTTAAAACTAACATTTATCTTATTCTAGCTTACTGGCTCCAAGCGAGCGCTCTAAACTTATCAATATCCTTAAAATTATTGCCTTTCGGCCTTAAATTTATCTATTTCTATGATTTGTTTTGTTTTTTAATTTTCAAGAAACTTTAGAAAACTTGAACTCTTTATTATTTGCTTTACTTAAAACTACTTAAGACTACCTAAGCTACTTAACCTAAATTACCTATAATCAGGGTGGTGAGCAATCAAATCGATTGGTCACCATCCTGATCGCGTCCCTGGGACAGAAAGTGCTCTTTCTGTGTTTCCTACACATTTCATTAAAGAAAATAGTGTACTTACAGGTCCGGAATATCCCTGAACTCACCACCACACACTTGTCAAAATGTCAGATTGCTATGTTTGTTGCATTGTTAAAAGCAAATATAACGCTTTGTGACCCTAAAATATGAAAATGAACGTGCAAAATGTAAACTTTAATTATTGAATTCTTCTGATTCGGTCCACAAACTAAATAAGAAGTAGGTAGGTAGTAACAAAAACCCAAATCAAACATATGATGTGCGTGTGCAAGTGCATGCGGTGTTTACACCACTATTGCAAATGTGCTCCAAGGAATTTGATTGAATAGAGCAATTCTGAATTTTCAATTCTGTAGGATCATCATATTAATTGTTTCTCTTTCTGATTAATACTTTCTTTATGTCAGCTAGTAAGTGACACGATCCCAAAGCTCACCGTTACATAAACAATAAATAGTGGTACAGGGGGCGAATCGCATTCACATTGTAATCCCCCTTTTAACTACACTCTTCTCCCATTGAGGACAATTGATTTCTTACGTCCAATAAATTGAACTTTCACAGTAATTAAAATTTCGTTATTAGATCTAATTTCGAAAAAGCGCCCAAAAAACAAATTTAAATATCACAGTCACGTCATAACAGACAGCAAACCTACCCTTTTCATCTGCAGCCGCAAATATTCCAAGTGAATGCTTTTACGCTTTTGCCAGTGTAAACGCACTGTCCTCTCTTTATCCAAGGAGCAAAGAAGGCCACCCAACCACCCGCGTGCCTGCTGGGCAAGTTGCTATTTTGCTTACAGCACGGGTGGGCGATGGTTGAGAAAATACTTACTTAGATCGCTCGTTGGGCTGGGTCGTCCGAGTGGAAATATGGTTCGAAACTGAAACGGAATATTGTTTGCTATCAAACAGCCATCTTGACAAGCCCAACACCACCCCCGTCTGTAAATGGAACGCACAGCTTGTGCACGTGCAACAGCAGAAATGTAGGATATCTCGCCTTTGTGTATTGTGTGTGTGGTGCGCGTCCTTATTTAATGGTAACGATTTTAATTTTGTTAAAACTTTCTTATCCAAGTTGTAGTCGTGCCAAGCATATGATTGGTAGTCAGTCTGTCCAAAGCGCAAATCATTTCGAATATAGTGTGTTGAATGGCAAGATGAGTCGCAGGAAACATTTTCCACAGCACTTAATCAGAGGTAGAGGTGGTTGCACAGGACTTGCCATTACGTACCGTCTACCGTGTACATAAATAACGCTGGGGTGAAAGTCGGTGCCCGTGTGGCTGAGGGGTGGTTTTTAATTGCAAACAGAAATAAAAGAAACATGTCGCAAGCGCTACAATAGCGCACATAGATGTTGTGTTGACAATATTTGTTTTATTATTTCATTTAAATTGCTCTCGGTTCTCTGTTGTTGCTTGTGTTCCTTTTCGTGGCTTGGTTTTGCCTTTGTTTTTGGCGTTGCCCCTGTGTCATCTGCGAAAACAAGTTGTCGTGAAAAAGTGTTGTAGCTGGAAGCGGTGTAAAGGAACGACATGAATCGGGTTAACTGTGTGAGTTTTAATTCATATCGAGGTCAAGTTAAGCATAATGGATGTCAAGTGACTGAAGGTTATTTTTTCAGGGATGAGGAGCGGGTAGATACGTGATTGTTCTTTTTGAAAGCACGGCCTTTTTTGGTTTTTTTTAAGTGAGCTCTCAGTCAGTTCTCTCGTTATGTCCTTGGGTCTAGTTATGGGACATTGTTCGTTAGGAGATAGAAAATCAGTTTAAAAAACCGTGTTTGGGTGTTTTGGAGGTCCTCGTTAGTATTTAAAGGATCTATTGATAAACGAATATGAACTATTTAGCAACGATTTGGGCCAAGCATTACAGTTGAAATTGTTTAGCTGGTCTTAAGCCATTTCCAAGTCGTGAGCTTTCTAAGGCTTTGTAATCTCGTAAAAGACCTGTAAGTGCGAAGAGTTCGCAACAGAACTAGTATAACGACAGCTTAAATTATAATACGATGTGAAATATTTCCGCTGGCTTAAGCGGAATGTGACCCAACATCAGCTCCGAGTTACATGTAAACCTATAGTCCAATAAGTAATGCTTACTTATCCACTGTCCGATAAAGATGTTCAAAAATATGGGGGAGAAAAAAAACAAAAAGCTACGCGTGTTTGCAGTTGGTCCATAAAACTGTCTTCAAACTTCTTTGCTCTGCCACCTTGTTTATTATCGTGTGTACTTTATTTTGCTATTGTGTCGTCAGTTCCCATTATCTTCCTTAAAGATAGATGGGTGCGTCGCAGTAAAGTGATTGTCTTGGGTTGTGCGTGGGGTATTATTACGAATATCAGCAATATTTTTTTCTTAATCGAGGGCATTCAACGCCATTAACGATGGATATTCATTTTTCTACGCAAATATTTTGGTTGAGTTGATAGAGATCTGTGAAGATTGTTTTCTTGTACTCTTTTACATATTTTTTAGATGGGCTTATGAAGGATTGGGAAAATATATACGCTAAGCCTTCGGTGACCATACGTTTATTGGAATAATGAAGCAGAATAACTTGCTGAAAGTGCAAACAAGTAATCTAGTACTAAAAAAGGTATGTGTTCTATTTAATGACCAGTAGCTATATCCCTTTGATATTTACGAACTATCGCATTCTGCCTTATTTGTCTCTCCCATTTTTGACACAAAACTAATGTACATGTACATACTGTCCAGCAGAATCCAAGAAATTCTTGCATGAGCACAATGGGGTATTCAATTCGGCGCCCTGAATCGCGCCCCCAATCTCATCCTAAATGATAAAAAGTGAGAATGAGCTAATTAAAAAGTAACGAGTAGTTTTGAAAATAACGAGTATTTCGCCTGTTTGTATTGATCACGCAGTGAGTTGAAAGTTATGAAAATTTATACAATGAGTAGAACCGAAACAAGTTCATTAAAGAGGAAAATTTGTATAACAACCTTTTTCTGAAAGTTTGTTTTCAATGTGGCAACCCTCAGACAACTGGTAGTCAATCTGGCAGCTGATGCCATCTGTTTATTTCGTTTTGTTTCTGTTTCGCTTGTGCAAAGCATAAGACAGTCGTCCTGATTTAAGTGATTATGCGCTTAAACTGTCAAGGCAAATTTCGTTCAGAAACTTCTGTCACGACGACTTGGTTAATAAGTTAAGTTGAAGCGGGGAAGATCCAAATCCAAAAGCACTTCGCTCAATACGTGTAAAGAGAAAATTTTGACGTTTGCGAATGTGTCACTATTGATAAAATAAACAATTGGTCACATTCAAAAATCTTGTTATCTTAAGTCGACTAGATTGGCCTGGACTAGATGTAACCTGAACGCAAAGCTAGATTGGTCGGGACAACTTTTTCTACGTCAGCCACATATGCGAACTGTCAACTTATGTGGTATTCGATTGGGATTCTTCAGATTTGCTCTCAGATTTCAGATTTCGTGTGTCTAATCGAACATAAAAACGTCACTTGCTCTTTTTTGAGTTAATATTCGTGCGATTCGAATATGTGTAGCCTTCGATACTTTTCAAAGTGTTTTCCACTCACTGGTTAAATTTTATATTAAAGCATTCGAAATTTGCGTCCCGATTGATTTCTAAATATTTAAAGATAAATAATTTATAAAAAGTGATTCACCCGATGCAGCTTTTCTTTGCAGTTGAAAAACAGTACGAAAACGTAAACAAACTCCAAGAGTTGTCAAACTCAAACGCACTTGTATTGGTAAATCCGAAGCAAATCTGGGAAAAATACAGATTCGCAAAGTTTATCTGTAATCAGAAAAAGAATGATTTCGTTTTTGTTCCAAACGAACATAAAAAGTGTCAGAGCTAGCGGTTGCTATGTAGCAGAGAGACTTCTCTCTGTGCAAAATGCTAGACATCTACCATTTACAAAAGTGAATAGCAACGTCCGCCGGCCGCAAGGGTAGAAATCAGTAGTTGCTCACCTTAACTTCATAGGACCACAAATCTCCTGCTTCCAAAGTCCTACCTTCGGAATCGTGTTTATTTGTCCGCCCCTTGAAATGTAAACGATAAGACTACCTACACAACTATCTCCTTTGAAAAAGATCAACCGAGTTCAGTGACGTTTTCCCCAGTTGGTATGGTCGCTTAGAGTCATGTCCCTTGTCCCCAACGACTTTTGCTGCATCCAATTTGTTCTAAATCAAATTTTCAATTGGTCCCCTCGTCGTAATGTAAACAGGATAATGCAAGGAAATTCATAAATATCCGCATAGGAAACTCAAACTCCATAAACCATAATGTAGGTATACGAGTACCTGTCAACCTTCATTTCGTAACGGCGACGTACACAAAGATTTGTCTAGTGCTCCTCGCCCACACAACACTGTGTTCCTCCGCACGATGAACTTACACTTTACAGAGATGTCAACCTCGTCATTCAGCCCCACGCCCGTCTCTCCACAACCCTCACCGCATCGAAGGCGGTGTCCACTCAAGCGTTTTATTCGGAATTTAAATCTGCTCTTAGAGCCGAGCGATGCGACCACTTCACTCTTCTTCTGTGCGCGCTGATGAGTGTTTGTGGTGGCATCGAGGGGGGCGGCCGCGGCTAAGAAAGTAAGAAAAGTGAAATGCCAAGTCCTACCGTGTTGGGCTGAAGCCACACAAAAGAAAAAACTGTCTCATTGCAAGGTCGTTGATTGCCCAAATAGCTGGAATTGTGGCGACGATGCTCAGTGTCAGTATCTATTCAAATGGAATACGAATGTACTCAGTTTCAGCTTCAGCTCTTCTGGGTCCGTGCACAGCGAGGGGAGCACTACATGTGAATGCTAGAATCACTTTAGGTCTTTCTTTCCATTTAAAGTTGTTTTGGTTGCTTTTGATACACTTTTGATGCCCAATTATATTGTCCGGTTTAATTTAATTTTTCCTTCTACGTTTTATTTTTTATTTATGCCCCAGAAGTGGGTCGTCTATATGGAGCTTAAATTGTGGGTAACATCGAATATTTTTGTTCGTTTTATTTATCTTGCATTGTTATGACTAAGGAATGAACGTGCGGTTTCGGTGGTCTTTTCGGTGGTTGCAAGGATGGGATGCGGTAAGTTGAGAGGAGTTTCACAATTTATTTATAATTGCATTGGGAAGAGGAAAGTTGTTCACTTTTTGTGATGGCATCATTAAATAATATTGTTGTGCCATCTTGAAATTTAAAGCGCCATTTGCGATGGAATTCTTTTCAGGAATGAATTATGCAGGTTATTACTGCGTACGATTTGAAACATGAACATGGAGATGTAGAATGACAGGTCAAAGACACCAAAACTCTAAAGGAGGGTTGCAAACATTAGGTGGGTCACACAAATTTATTTTAGAATAGGTAGAATTTATAGCTGTCAGTTGGGAACTACATGAAAGTCAAAATGATGTCATAGTGAGTTGTTTATGCCCGTGCAAAGGAAACAATGAAATCAGAAACAGGTTTCTGGAAATCAATTATTCTCTACAGATATATTGGCTTTTGGGAATGGTGATTTATGATATCCTACTAATTGTCGACGAAATTTCACAAATTCTCATTAATATTTACGGTTTCCTATTTTGACAGATTTGGTTCAAGCAAATTCATTCAATCATTATTGTCCATAAGTGAAAGTGTGCGGTGGTAGGTCTTTCAATACGTTATTAACGGTCTCAAAGACAGAGGAAACAAACACACAACGCAACACACAAGAGTGACAAGCGGTTGTCAAAAAAAAAAGAGAAAGTTTCCATTCTTGAATGGCAAAATTCGCAATAAACAAAGAATGCAATTATTGATGATGATGTCTGAATCACATTCCAGAAAAGGTATGTACCGAATCGTTATGTCAAATCGCACGCCTGGGAATTATGTGCAAAAGCATAAGTGCAATTCCCCTTCGCTACACCGAGCGTGAATGAATTTTTAGTAAACATCCGACATATTTTTTACATTAGTAATACTCATCAGTAATCGCAATTGCTAAATATTCGTTTTTTGGTCTTATTTTAGAAAAATTCTCATATCGTGTTTAACCTGACATTTACTTAGCATTTCAAAGCAATTTTTCGAAGATGTATCCAGACACATGCTGCCTGAGACTCCAGTTCATTATCCACTTGCCGCTGGCTAGATTTTTGCCAAACGCCGCCATTTTGGTTGTGTCAAAGCAAGCGATTGCTATTGTTACTTCAAATATATGAAATCATTTGCGAAATTTTAGCTCAAATAACGACTCGTGTGGTAATAAATTGGTAAATTAGTAGTATCTTTCCATTTGAGATATAATTCAGAAATCAATCTAGTGGAGACAAATCGAGTCAACTAACAAGTGCTATAGAACTAGTGAACGTGCCCGGCTTCTACATTGTTTTCACTAATTTATTAAACGCGAGTGGATTAGTTAGAGCATTGTTGACGTTTACTGGCGGTTTCCAATACGAACTTCCATGTAGCAATTTAACAAAAAATTCTTCCGCACCTAATAATAAATAATAACAATAAGGGGAAATTTCAGCCTGTAGAACTGTCACTCTCTCACTGCCGCACCACTAACTTTCGATGTGGAGGCGTGTTGCATGTCAAAATAGATTGACATTCAAAATTCTGTCATTGTAATTTCGTAAAATTGAACTCACTAAAAATGATTGCTAGAACCTAGATTTGTCAATGATTCGACGGGTCTTTGGCCACCTAGTGCGGTCAATGGAACGCGGGTATTGACCTGCTCCGCGGCGCTCAACTTTTGTGTACTGTTTTATCTAATATTTACTATATAGAAAGAAATTAATTCTCGCAAGAAAACGAGAGTTCAAGGCCTTCTATTGCGCTTCTATACGGCTTTCCTTTTCGGTACCTATTTGATGAAACCTTAAAAATTTTTAGATATATTAATTCGATATCGTTGTCGTATTTACCACTCGCAAATCACATGACAACCTGGCATATTTTCCGCCCGTTAATTTGTTTATTCTAATCACCTGCCATTTGCCATAACATAAAGTTATTACCCCCAAACCATACTTCCTCTCCTTTCCATTACGCAATGCTATGCTTTGACTTCGGCCATACGTCATTTTCGCAAGACATTTGCGTGCTAATAACGCATACGTCTCATATCAAAGAATCTATCCCCTGACGCTTGCTATGCCAAACATGTATCCATTTGCAGTCGATTTCATGGCGTGTTAATCAGCGTTTTACTTTTATTCAAATTAGCTTTATTAAATATGGAAACTCCAATTATGGCCCCACCCGCCTATATTAGAGGGTTGAGTCTTGAGTGTGTAAATCGTCGCCTGGATTGATGAATGTGGTGGTAAAAATGAAACTTAACAGACAGATTCTGATGACTAATGGAATAATCAAGCAAGAGCAGCAGGTGGAAAAAGACAGAATGGAATAGAACACTGATACCATTCTGTGTTATTGCACATCATATCCTCAAGTTCGAATTTCCACGTAACCTAATTAGGCGGTACAATTTCAGCCACACGCAAAAACCACATACATACTATTATATTATTATTTGTCAATTTGAAGTGCGTGTCATGGCGTTTGACGTGGGGAGACGATTCAATTAAAGCTCCGGCAGAAGCCCCAAATATGCAAATATATCACGACACGAACGTTATGTGGAGAAGAGAACAATAAAAACGACCAATACACATGTACATATGGCAATGAAAATGAAAATTTAAAATGGAAAACTATTTTCTTTTTTCTACTGACGCTTTGCTAGTGACGACAACGAGGAGGTACAGCAAGCTGTCACATTGTTGACTGACCTTACGTGAGGCACATCATCTCTATATAGGTACGTACATCGTACAATCCTCTTATGGTATTCCCATCCGGCGGGGTTCGTCGTTTTCGTTTCACCTCTGAAATATTCACAGGTGCCCGCTGCCACTGCCGCCCAAGGGAAGCCATTAAAAACGGTGTCTGAGTGACCTAAATTTGGTTCCGAAAGTTTGTCAAATCCGAGTTAATTGCTTCCGACTGGGGAAGGAAGTGCAGAATGCATTTGGGACGTCAGAATAAGGTGTATACCTATAGGAATGTGTGAGGAATGCGAATTGAAACGAAATGTGTTCCTCTTTTGTGGTCGGGGGAATGTTTTTTGAAGTTTTGACGTTTTTTAATTTTGGAGCGATGGGGATTAATTGTATGGAATTTGGAATTTCGGTGAAGGTGAACCGTTGTAGTCGTTAATCGGTGAAGGTGTGTTTAAATATTGTGCCACTTGGGTGGGTTGAGTATGCCATTCAAGTGACTCCGAATACATCAATATATGCATAGTCATGGTGGCCGGAACGTTTGGACTTTTGAATATAAATTGTGAATATAGGTATATTGATTTCTTTTTTCTTTGAATTCAAATGGGTCTTATGTTACGCATTTGGAAAAGTGTTTTGTGAAACGAGCTGTTTTTGATTGGAGATACCTCCTGCTCGAGCAGGCTGATTAATCATGGATTGAATCGTAAATTTTGTTTAGGAAATGAGCAACGGTATTGAATTGAATACAGCTTTCAAATAGTGACCCACAGTAAATTTAAGGTAAGAAATGATTATATGGACCCTCATAATAATTGTTTCTATCTACATGCAGCGTAATGAGTTTTTTTTAAGAAGCCAGACACTTGGTATGTCAACCCGGTTTAATTTGTGTATGAAAAGCAAACAACAAGAGTATTAACTTACTTTCATGTAGGTACTTATATTTACTTAAGTTCTCTTAAAAATTCTCTTTCGTGTCAGAAAATAAAAATGCACTGAAGAAAAGCTGACTCCTAGTTCGGGCTTGAAGTCTAGTGATATAATTATGAAAAGTAAAGCAATTCATTCTCCGGCACCATTGAGGTGAGTAAGCTATCTAAAAATAACAACCCCTAGACAAGAGCCTTACAAACAGATTTTCCTCTGTACGCAGATTATAAGAAAATTTCATTCAAAAAGTTTCATTTGAATTTTGTTCAGATATTTATACAAAAAGGGCTCCCAAAAATGACAACAAAAATCCAGTGTGATGAACTGAACAGTAAAATGTCTCATATTACTCATCAATTAAGAAAGGCGAACAGTTTCATACTTCGCTGTCACATGCAAATTCTGACTTATGGACTAGACCAAAAAAATAAATGAATAAATTAATATTCATGAAAAATAACTCAAGCACCGAAACCGTTTTAGCGGCTGTGTTCACCTAATAAAAATCATCTTCATATACATGCAATAAATGATGGTCCAATCCCAAAACTATACTTTCCTCTACTCATCGTGACTATAAATCAAAAAGATGGAATTCCGCATTGTTCCGAGTAGAAATCGGATGAACATTGATTACCTAGTTCAGCTTAGATGCACTCTGAAAGTGCACACCAACTTCAAACCATACCTACTATTGAAATATGTACTTAACTGCTTTTATGTGATTTTCTTTTAAATTCTAGCGTTTTTAATATTAATACCGAGTGGGAACCGGAAGCTAGTATGTATAATGGTTTCGAGATTTGATATAACATCAATAAAATAATATTAACTGCCATCTACACGTCACAAATGTCTTTCAATCCAATAAGATATAAAAGCTTTCTAGTTAGTCCACGAACCGATAAAACAGCGGCCTCTGTTTATTATTAAGAGGTCAACGCAGCTGTGTGTTCCCGCATGTACTTGTATTAGCTCTTTGTTTCATTCGCATGAGGAAAAACTGAATCCGAATCAGTACGAATTCCATTTAACAAAAGTGATTCCTAATGTTGTTATTTTCGGGGGAACGGAGACGAGAGTTATTTTCCGTATATAGCAATTATTGCTTTACTTCTTTCACACCACCATGTTTCATGTTTTGACAGATACCTTCCATGCATCTGAAGTTTAATTTTATACAGATTTCATTTATAATGTATTTAAATAAACCTATAAATTATCATTTAGGAGCACATCAACAATGAAATATTGTTAAAGTCGGACTGCGTAAGGTGCGTGGATAGTCGTCAATTACTGTACAAATTTGAGAATTGACCAAATTTAAATTAATTAATCTGTGCAACAGTGATTGGGATACCATCAGTCGAAATTAGTGAATCTGTTTTCGACCGACCGACTTGTCATTTATATTTCTGAAAAATCTGTTATGGAACACATCTCCCGTTCCACTTTTTGAAAGTTCACCTAAAGTGGAAAAATAAAAGCTCGAACTGCAACCGCAAAAGCAGTGTTCTATATCGTGGGACCTTATCCCTTTTCGTGGGATTTTCGATGTCTAAAAAGCCTTCGGTGGGATAAAGGGAAACAGCACGGAATCGTGGGATTCTTAGGAATCTATCTGAAAACATTCAAACTATACATTTTTGCAGTAATTTCATCAAAACATCTACACTTTACATGAAAAAGTTTCCATAAAAAATTGCTCATGTAAATTGTCTACCACAAAAAAAGTCATAGTAATAAGCAAATAAGGAACAACAACAAATGTAAAAAAAAACAGTTTTCCCACCTTTACCCAGGACCTAACAAGAAGTGTCGTTAATAGGGTTTTATTTCGTTTACATTTAAATAACTTGTTGGGCGATTTGTTGCTCACATCTATATACTACAATCACTTTCAATAAATAATATTCTTCTAATGAGAAATTGCACAAATAAATAACACCCAACAATAAGGAAAATAATGTGACAGCTGCTCAATTACTCAATAACAACTTTATCTTTTAAGTCAAAAAGGAAATTTTACCTCCGCGCATGGGAATTGTTATTTTCAACGGATGCGACCACTGGTGACGTTTAAAAAAACATCCGATGCCTTGCTGTCATTGACTTGGCTCTCGGCTCGGCATCGGTGCTTTTCGTTTTCATATTTCCATCCCACTTATTCGTATTATTTGCTTTTGCTTGCCGCATTTTTGTCCGATTTTAGATTTCTTTTCAACTTTCATTCCCTTCTCAGTTGAGTTTTATTCCCTGTTCGAGTTCGTCACAAGGCGGTAAAAGTTTAATATTTCGCTCATCTGTCAGAAAAAAAAATAAAACCGTGTAAAAGGAAACCAAAAACAAACACCATCGTATTCCCGTTTGAGAAATTGCCAACGCGATAAATTCTATTTTATTTAGTTATCGGGGAAAAAGTAAAATTTTTGTGTAAAATTAAATTGTCTCGTCGTCTTTCGTGTATCTACTTCTTACTTTTAGAATTGGATTCATAGTTTATTTTCTGTGTAAATTTATTCGCAATGCGACATTAAATTAGAAAAACCAAAATCACTATCGGAAAATTCGATAATTTGAGTTTGAGTGTCAAATTTAAAGAAGAAAACATATTAATTTGCAAGTGTTTGTAGTAAAGAAAGAGGAGACTTGTCCACTTGTCCCAATTAATCTAGATTTTTTGGCGTGACGTCTTTAGTTCGTCAATTGTTTTTGTGTCGTGCTTTTTGTTTTGTATTCTCGCGGTTTGAAGGAGTTCTTGCACAGATTAAACGTGAATGTCGTCGACAGGCAGTAAACAGTACCAAGGATATAATCCAATCGCTACCATGGATAACATATCGGCAGCAACAGTTTCTGAAGAGAGCGGATCCAGCGGCATCGCATCAACATACTCGTCACAGCAATTAATGCCAGCGGACTCGGAGAATGTGGCGCAACCGGCTAGGATGCCAAGGCGATCCGGTATTAGCCGGAAGGATTGGTTCACAGTCGGTGTGCTATGTTTTGTCAATCTGATTAACTATATGGATCGTTTCACGATAGCAGGTTTGTTATGGAATATTGTTTAGTTGTATTGCATTAATATTGGCATACCTACATAAGTACGCTTTTATAGAATATCACGTCACGTTTCGGGGACACTATTTACGATCAGATGGCTCACCTACGGCGCTTACGTCTTGCCTCTTGTCAGTCACCTGTTTTAGCGCGATTAGTGTACCTATCAGTATTTTACGTCAATGAGTGTGCCGCCTGTATGGTACGGTTTTGCGATTAGTCACTTCCGATTGAGAAGTGTACTCCTACTAGATCATTGTTTATCTTTTGTTTGTTGTACAATATTTGTTAGTTATCTGCAATTTTTTGCTTTAAAGAAGGTAACTGTGACAATATTTACCTTGTATCAAAATAAAACGACTATGTCCTTTAATTGAGCCACCAAGATAAAAAAAGCAAACAAGTTGTAAGAACTTGGAAAAAGTAACCCATATGATGGTAAATCCTTTCTCTTCAGCATTGCCGGTGTTCAAATCACCTACCTACCACAGCAGGTGAAAACAACTGCAACCTCACCTTTACTTCTATGTCGATGAATAAACGGCGGAGACCCAATATCACTTTTAGCAGCCGTCAAGCAATTCGTTTGATCAGAGCTTAAAACGAAAGTCACCCATAAAAAGGCTACAATTGGGAGATGCCCACCTAATACGCAGAAACTTTTTTTCCATAATAAGAATATGAAGTTGACCAGGACACATGGACCGATCAGGTCCTTTAGAATATGTCTACAAACAAAAACATTCTCTTTTCTGTACAAAGGTGCCTTCCTTTCCACTCACATACTTCCCACTTATGTTTTCGTCTCCTTACAGTGTTCTACAATATTACTTCTTAATCGCTCAAGTGGTTACTCAAAAAGGCATTCCACACTTCTTGTGCAGCTTTCCTATTATGTACTTTATTGATGTCAATGCCCTCGTCAAAGCCACTTATGAGCGGGTCTCTCCATAGAGGTGTTTGCATATGATTTCCATTACAATTCGCTTGAGAAATAGTTGGACCGAGAGGCACCAACGTAACTGGGTTACGTGGTTTTTCTTTGCCAAATATGTAAATACGTTTTTAAATATATTTTGTACACAATTTTGTTTTTTCCATTCAGCTAAGTAGGTAATCAATATTATCTTTTGCAAAAAACAAAATGCTAACGTACTGCGTAGGTATAAGGATTTCTGTACGTTTGGCTGTGGCATGAATGTTGCTTGTAATCATTCTTAACCTACTAACTATATTGTAGATCACAATAGCTGTTATAAAATTTAAGATGAAACTTAAAACTAAACAAATCTAATTAAATCGCCTCAATTCAGCTTTTTGATTCGGCATTGTTTTATCTATTCACAAAAAGGAAACTCCCTCAAACGGTTGGTCCTACATTTGGCCGTTTTTCGGGAGCAATAATGAATCATTGGATAAATGTAAACAGGTTTTTTTTTTCAAACACAAAGGACAGTTTTATAAGTCGTTCAAACTTATCAGGATCTGGATGAAAAGTAAACGATCGACACCTGACCTCTGTTGGATTCAAATAACTTAGCAAGCCCTCTTAGGGAGATAAGAGATGATGTGCATGCGATTGCTGGAAATAGCTCACAATCCCAACAATACAAAGATCGCCAGGCAGATATACCCAGTTTTATTGAATTTTACTCTACTAAAAATAAAGATGCTTGAAATTATTTTACTTTGTGATTGGGAAATCACCTAAGTTGTCACTTGTCATCTTGCCTGAACTATTAAGATTGATGTCCACGTAAGGTCCAAAGAACCTCCATTAACAACTTCGCTCACCTAACATTGAATGCAGTTTTTAAATTAGTATATACTAATAATGGAATATAACATCACCTTAAATATATTCTAGGTCAGCGTAGAGTCATAGACATGTAAAATTTAGCCATTGTGAGTTCGTGTGCGCCCCTACATGAAGTTACTGATAAACAACAAATCCCGCATAATGCTTTTGCGGATTATCAAAGCATTTCAATACAATGCCAACAAACGCAAAACGGTTAAGACTCAAGGTCACGGTTGTTTATCAAATTCGATTCGGTTAATAAAGAAAACTACAAAAGAACAGAAGAAAAGTTTATAAATAAACTTAACAAAGCATGAACGTCATCCAAGTGGACAGATGATATTATCTTATATAATCTTCAACTACGCGATGTACCACATACTCGTTGTTGAATGTTTCGTTTAGTGTTTTGCAAATGATTTTAAAATTCGTGTGTCACTCAAATTTGTCTGCCTCAAAATTGGTGGGCATTTTACTAGTGATGATTGTAAACCAGTCTTCTGTCGATGGACAGTGTGATACCAATGCAATGCAGAACCAGATTTAGCAAAGGGGTTTCCCAAAGATGAAGAGTTAAGCTAGGGCCGCTCTCAACCAATTATCAACCAACAACAATGATGACAGCCTTAAAATGTTTGCAAGAACTAAAAACTTGTCTGTTCAACCTGTTGGAAACAAGAAGCTTTACACCGGTTTACACGGGTATTCTTTTGTTATAAACACTTGTACAGCCTTGGTTAAGTCAGTAACTGCCATTAAAAATGGTAGCACATGATAAGGATTACTCGACCTTGAGTCCAGGTGGGCAGCGAACAAGAAATGGATGTGGAAAATCGAGCCGTAGGGTGGGAGTTGCAGAGCGTTAATAAATGCCACCTTATAGTCGATGAAGCTTGGACAGAAACTAGCTGCAAACTAGCTTTCTTAATGTACCTTGCAATCGTCCTGTGCCATACTATGGAACTTATCTTAGTTTCAAGGAAAACGACCTTTGTTGATGACACTATGATAATGTTGGACCGAAAACAATCGTATAATCTGACTAAACATAAGAGAAAGAGAAACGTGAAGGCATCAGCGTTACTCCACTACTACTAAAAAACAAGGGGATTCTGCTTGGTATTGCAATGGACCACAATATGAATCAGTTGTCCCATTAAAAGAAAATCAATAAAGATGACATCAGAAATTGCGTTATAACCAAAATCATGCAGTAGTTCGATGGAGTGGGAAGATGACAATATAATCGTCCTTTGCTCCATGTTGTAAAGGCTTTCCATTATCAGCAATTCTCCAGCTAGATCATAATGGATTAGATATTTTTGTTCTTTCTTCAATTTCAAGTGTCCTTGATCCACTTTGCAGCTATGAACACAATGGCTGAATGTAAATAAAATGTCAAGTGTCACAGTAAACAAGAATGACCTGTTTTGAAACTGCCCCTAACTGGCCCCAACTTTATCATAGTGATTCACATCACATAACAAACTCATTTACGTTTTGTTACTCATCCAAATCGCTGTTCAATTTAAAGTGGTATTTTGTTTTGTACAGATTTTTTGGTGTTACTTTTTGCGATTTCCCGGCCAGCCATCACCTTTTTGACTAATTAACTCAAAGTCTAATTAAATCATACGACTTAATGGACATCAATTAGTATGAAAAACCTTTCGCTTAGTAATGGCTTATCGCTTGTGAAGATTGTAATACAAAAAAACCGCATGAAGTAATCAACATCACGCCACATTTTCTTGCTGTCAATCTAAAGCACATTACGAGTAGATATAGCTTGGAGAAGTTCATCGTTCCAAATGCGAAGCACCCATGACTTTCGAAACAAATTGCGACAAAAATACAAACAAGATGGGGTAATGATAACTCGCGCTACCACTCTTATTCATGAGACTGTAATAATCAGCTTTTCTAATCTGTGCCGTCGTGATAAATCTGTTTATCTGTAAAATTACAGTTTTTGGTATCTCTCTTTTGTGTAGCAAATATGTTGACTTCATTCATAAGCTTCATTCCTGCTTAAATAAAAAGATGAAACAATTACGTGCGTCATATTTTTTAATTGCCCCGCCTGATGCGATATGTGGGCGCATTAAAATTGAACGTATATATCTTTCCAAAGCTGTCCACGAATATAGTATTTGCTGATATACATCAGCATAGGTCATATATCTACAGCTGACCTTAAGCTCGTTTTTGGCCTCTGAATTTCGCTCTTTCAAGGAATGACAATTGCATTTTAAAGTGCGAATTCATTTCAAAATCCAATTGATATCCGATGCGTACGTAGGTACGATATATTGAGTGAGAGAGAGAGAGAGAACTTGCTCGTCAAAAAAAAATTGCTTGTGTTGCAGATCGGATGATGCGCTCGAAAATAGAATATTAGTTGCTCGTATGGTATATATGTTCGAATCTATATGTCTGAATGAGATCAGAGAACATCCGTTTCTTGGAAGGCTATGTTTACTTTATAGGAAATTAATTATAATTCATGCATAGTAACTATTTTTGAATGTAATGAAACATTTTGTTAGCAAAATGATCTACAAACGTGGGCAGGACAATAAACTGTTTCTTTGGACAAAGTTTTTATAGAACGTCGGTAAGGATGGGTGGATGCATAACTCCACTTTTATCGGTAATAGAAAGGCACACAATGCCCTCTTCATTTCCAGTAATAAATAAGACTTAAGGCTTGAAATTCTCTACAGTAGGGTAACAAACAAGAAAAGGATGCTCGCAAAATTTCCAGTGCTGCAAAGTACGGCCAGCATAGCTATAACCCGTGCACTCCCTACCTCTACGCACTACCTACTGTAGCTCTGGAAAACTTGTCTGCATCTTTTGCCGCTTGATTTACAGATTGAAGAACTTGCTTCCAATGGTGCGCTACATCCAACTTATTTGGGCATCTGCAAGACCTTAAGAGATCTGCTGCTCTTCTCTGACCGTATTTTATGAAGCTCATGAACTGTTTGTATGTTTTTGAGTTACTTTCGCAAAAATTTGTTTCGAATCTTAAAAGATTGCTTTTGCTAGACTAATTTCAATTTCAAAAAAACTACCTTATCTACCAATTTTTCTGTCTTACGGAACGTATTAGTAAAGTCCTTCTATTTATATAAATAAAATAACAAAACTGCCTACTTTTCGGCCATGAATAGAATGCAAATAAGGTAGTTCAAATTAGTTAAAATTCGAACATGATCGTGAATTTCGAATAGGAAACTGCCTTCGAGCAGGGCAAGGTTTTATTTAAAAAAATATACTATGCAAACTCGGTTCTACTTTAAATTGACTTTGTGTGGTCAGGAATTGCCTTGAAAAGAATACCTACTTTTTGATGTTGTTTCAAATGAAAATGAAAACTTCAGCGGTTCTTATAAATCCGAACCGAAAAATCGGATGTAGGTATTATTACTCTACTCCACTGAAATTCAGATTGCTCTAAGAAGCACTAGCACTAGATTCTGCTGATTAAAATGACATTCAAACCATCACGCACGCACATTTTTGCACGAGACGGGATGGGGAGATCCGTTTGTCCGTATGTTCTACCTATAATAATAAATACGTAAAACGGAAATAACCACAACTTCCGGCGACCAACATTTCTGCAATCACTTGAAAACATTTCAATTTCTGATTTGAAACATGTGAGATGAAAGTGGTAATCAATATCATCAGATTAAACCACCAAATCATCAATTAGCTACACGAAATAAATAAATAAATATCCCTTCATCACTTCCGAAAGTCATTTTGTTTTATGGGAAAGTGAAATTTTGTAAGACATCGCTATAAAAATTCATCAGGCTGAATTGTTCCATAATTTCACAAGATGGCCAAGCAAAATACTTGCCTCGTGTTTTTTCGTGTTAGGCTATGTTGTACCTTTCAGTCAGACGGCTTTAATCTTCCGTTTTATGAATGTGTGACTTTGTAAATGCAGCATAAATTGTAACTATATGTGAGAGTTCATACTGTGTCACTTTATCTTATCTTGTTCTGTCAAAGTCGCATAATATCACGTGAGCCATCTTTTTTCGTTTTGTGTTGATATTTATGAGGGCCATCGAAAATATATTGTCCAAAGTTCTTGGTCTATTCATAGAATTGTTCCGGCGTTGTTGTCATTTTTTTTTGCTGACACTCTCTTACGCCACGCAAAATTGATTGTTATGTTCTTATTTCTAAATTTATTTTAAAATATTGACTAGGTATTATGTAAACAAATTTATATACGATAGGTTAACGAATTCAATAAAAAACTGCGACAGAGTCAATCATATGTAAAATATTGAAATATCTAATGCAAAAGAAAAAGGCACGTCATGTTTTATTTATGTAAAGGTGTCAATTTAGTTTCGTGATCCCATGAGTCGCAATTCTAAAATGAGTTTGTAGAGGTTATGTTAGTGTAAAAAGGTTTTACGAAACGGGTTGGGTGCCATTTACACCAAGGAGCGTTGTACGTTCCCTCCCTTTAGGTAGTACTGACAATAAGGAAAACTATTTTGATTTGTTAAATTCAACCCACTCGAATTCCGATTTGGCCCACGCAAAAAGCTGAACAACTACAAAATGCTATTAAAAACAAACACCACAGACGGTTTACACGGGATCTTCAAAAACGTGTTAAAAAAAAAAAAGTGTCAGTCTATTTTTGAAATCAGTCCGCAAAAGTGGTCGCGTGACATAGAAGTAATACTTCCTGTCACAAATCTATTCTTACACTGTCTTTACAATCTCTAGTTTCCTCCAACGCCCAATACATACTTATTTGGTTATTTTTCTATCTCAAATTAAACATTTACATTTTCAAGCACCCGAGTATAGTCATCATTAAAACCAAAGCCTTGTCGTAGTCGTGACCCTTCAGCTCTCGATAAGTTCTTCAATATCACTCCTAAGAGTCCCTCTTATCTTGTTGCACTTAAAAAACCCACTAAGTACACTAAATGCATACATTCTTGCATTTTAAGTGTAAAATACCGGGTAGACGTCAGTTCTGATAAAACGTCACATGTGTCGAAATAATTTCCCCAACTAAACGAAGAAGCGCCATTGCGATCAACCAATCTTAGTTTTAGTTGATTTTTCTTTTGTTTGTTATTCAAACTTATGTGGTATTCGATTGGGCGCTCTCAAGCACTTTTTTTTGCTCTCAGAGCAATTTTTATGTTCGTTTGGTAGAAAAAAAGCAATCTTTTTCAGATTTCGGAGCACTTTTGCGAATCTAGATATTTGCTCAGATTTGCTTCAGATTTACCAATACAAGTGCATTTGAGTTTGATAACTGGTGGAGTTTGTTTACAATTTCGTGAATTTTTTCTACAACAAAGAAAGGCATGGATCTATTTTTGTAAATTATTTATGTACAAATATTATTTAGAAATCAATCAGGACGGATATTTCGAATGTTTTAATATAAAATTTAACCATTGAATTGAAAGCGCTTTGAAAAGTGTCAAAGACTATACATATTCAAGTCGCACGAATATCAACACAAAAAAGAGCAAGTGACGTTTTTATGTTTGATGTTCGATTAGGCACACACAATCTGAAATCTGAGAGCAAATCTGAAAATGCTCAATCGAATACCACAAGAGAGTCGCTAACTAAGCTGACGTTTAATTTTTCCTCATCACAATTGACAAAACTACCTACTCAGCATAAGCATTGAAAAACTGTGAGTACGTAATGACGTTTGTAAATAAAGGTGAACGAGTACAAAATAGAAAGAAGTACATTTATATAAACAGTTACGTACAATGGGTGCATTTTTCCGTCTTCTACTAAATAAACCAAATGAATAGTAAAAGAAACTTAGCGGCGCAAAGAAATGAGTAAGAAAAAACAAAAACAAAAACACAAGAGTTTGTGTGAATGAAGGTAGTATGTAATGAAGAGAAAGTTCGTTTACCCTATAAATTGTGTTACTTTTTTGTGAATGAATAAATCATATAACTACTATGTTGAATTTAGCGTTATCAGAGACATAATTAACGGCTTAATAGAAATTGCAATATAACGTACAATGGAAGGGAAAAGCTGAAAAGAAAAAGTTCATCATTTTAATTTTTTTTTTTAAATCACGTTTAAGTTGATTTCGCGAAAATAGAAAAAAAAACTAACTTGATCACTTGGTAAATCTCGAGTTGCATTACCCACCTGCCATTCTGACAATGAACAATCACGAACGCAAATATTATGCAATTCACCACGAATAAACGAAAGTTTATGATTCAGTTAAATCTTGTTATAAGTCTCGAGCCTGTTGTTTATCCTGAAAAACTACAAATTGCGCGTTATTCAAATAACCTCACAAATCTCGGGCATTTTTATATTTCATCCGTCTGCCAGTTCGGTGGTCAACCATGAAAGAACACAAACACGCTTGTGAAACAGAAAGCTTCGCGAAATGACTGCGAATTGCACTGAGAAAAGTACGGGAGAAAAGTACATCCCTATCTAAAACTTTCTCTGAGCTGCCGATTCCGCAGATCTTCGCATCTGACAAATCTAACAAGTAGCAAATCACCAATCTAAATATTTCACAATATCTGCCAGGAGTAACTTTAACTGTCATTTGTTAAAACCCACATTAGATATGGAGTAATTCCTTATAATCTGATTTTCGCCATTACAACTTTCCAAAAATTCCAGCTCGGACACTTAACATAGTTTTCCATACAAAACTAGATATTCTGACCTACAGTAAATATAAAGTGAGGACTAAACAAAAATGCTAGTAAGGCCCAATGAGGTTTTTTTTTTTTTAATTTCCGTTTTATGCAAAAACTTAAACAACAAAAATTGTCATAAAGGTGGGTTTTAGTACCAGTATCATGTTATGTAGGAAGCGCAAACGAAAGAATTGTCATTGACATGCATATTGTTTGAGGGGTTTAATGTCAAATATAATTTAAAAACGCAGTCAAGGTCTGTGACTTTGCGGCTTGTGTGCGGAAGAACACTTTAACATTATGTGCAAATATAATCAAACACGCAATTCTTACGATTAAGTGCTTGTTAAGTATTTATCCCACATCCGAGCTATGAACGAGTCTTGTTAATAAATTTGACAGTTCTGATAGAATCAAAATCGAAAAACCAACGAAAAATGAGCAAATTGCAAACAAATTGAAAAAGAATCAGAGATAGAGTTCAGTTAGACAAGCGAAACTTACAATTTTTAATTCAAGACAAACTTGCTGGTTACTTCACCTGAATTGTTTAATGAAGATTAATTTGTTATCGGGGATAAACTTACAAATATTTTGTCCAAGAAGCCTTACTTGAAATGACTAATTTGTTGTTTTACTATTTGTAGTGTCGGATCTTCTAATAATAACCTATGTTGTAAAACTACCCGCTAGTTGTTGACACGAGATATTTTAGTTACAAAAGTGCTAAATAAGAATGATACACCAGTGAACCATTTGAATAACATTTTAGCAAGACAAATACGTAAATGCCCATCAAGGTCGAAAACAAACTGTTCTAGTGTAGAACATCTCAATGCACTCTATCAACACACCCTTGTCAAGCCAAGTGCGCATCTTGCAAAACAGGTTCTCCCAATATAGAACAACCCAGGGGTGTCCATTTTCCACTACTTGAGACGCAACTTTGTATGAAAATAAATGATCTCCGCTCGTCATTTCCATTCATTATTCATGCGACTAAAAAATGCCTCCGACGTATATTTACGACTGTGGACGATTTATTTTCTATTTTCACATTTTCACAAGGTGGGTGTGGTGATCTTTGCTATAAATATCCCCAACCAGTTGAATGCAATTTTTGTTTCCCAATTAATGTGCAGCACTGTATACAACTCGCCTGACTGGTTTAGAATTTCTAACCGGAAATCATTCTAAATTTGTCCATTCAAATGTAAATAAATTGAAACGTGTTTTTAATTTGACTAAAAATCGCGTGGTTCTATGCTATAATTTATTTTTGCACGACTGCAAAAGTGTTAATTAATACAACTCATTTGCAATCACTTGCTAGCGTGACTAGGTAGGTATACCAGCCTATATTACTCAACGTGCTGTCAATTTATTTTACAAATCCTACAATGCGCCCCCTATTGACGGCGACAATACCTGTCATGTGGACAATAAAAATTTCTGCTCTTTTAAATGTGTCCGCTCTTACTTTACAAGCAACCATGGCTACCTACCAGCAGACTGTGAAACGCGAAAACAATTTATGTTCGCTTTGGGCCAACAATTCTGTTGACTTTATTGAAAAATTGTTGCAAAGAATTCCAACAACAGCAATGAACGCAATCTTCCATTCAATTTTCTTTTTGCTTCGCTATTGCAATTCTGTTTGCTTTTTGATCTGTCTCGTATAAAATATACGGCCGGCTTTTTTAACTGGTTTCGGATAGGGATAGAGAGAGAGAGAAACGATAAAATAGTTTCGCACAAGCGCTAAAATAGCTCTCCCAACCCAAAGTTCCAACGTTCCATCCAAGTTCCAACTTAACTTCCAACTCACGAGAAACAGGCCTTCAGTGCGAGCGCTTGCAAAAACAAAAAACCGGCGTTACGTCATTTTATCAGCGAATTTTGATTGGTTAAAAATAATCGTACGATAAATTCCTCACTTAGTCAGTGAATCAGACTAACCTCTGGTGCTGCTGCTGGTGCTGCACGCTAGCACGCTAAAGTGTGTACGCAAGCAGTGTCTGATGTATACATAATATACATTTGTATGTGCATACGCTGTTGTGTTGCCGTTGGAAATGAAATAAAACACAAAAAGTACGTCCATCTATACAACCAACATTGTCTTGATGGGTTGGTGTGTCTAACGCAGTCAGGGGAACGGAAACGGTTATTTGGTAGGACTGTATTTTAAATGTGAAATTTGCAAACGGCATGACCGCAAAATTTTTGTTCGCTTTACAGCTGATTTTTAGCTGTGGGTTGAGATTTGCAAATCAAAAGAACCAACTGAAATCAGATTCATTCAGTTTTTTTACAATTTGTTATCATGGTTTTTTTATAGGTATTTTTTTTTTTTTTAAGATTTTTATCTGTTTGGGAAGTACGACTTTTACGTTGGCTAGACCTTGAATGAATAGAAATTCTTATTCAGTTAGGACGTAGGTATTTTTTGTGTTGTTTATTGACATTTTTGTAGTTGTGTCACTTCAAACATACGACAGCAAATATCACTTTGCATTTGACGTTTGTAATTGGTAATCAATTTAATTGCTGTGCGACTGATATACAAATGGCGGCATTCAAGAATCTAGTTATCTTAATTCGACTAGATTGGTCTGGATAAGATGTAACGTGAACACAAAAACTAGATAGATCGGGAACGTCACTTTTCCTACGTCATCCACATATCCGAATTGTCAACTTAGTACTCAGTCAGGAAATTCTTGACTAGAATCTTCACCTACCCCTCTATAAACGTCAACTGAAACAGCTGCTCATGTGACCGATTTCAGCCAATCAAAACCAAGATAGATCTAGTCAGACGACTGTCAGACTTGCTAAAGTAGATACTTGAACGTCCCCAATGATACAAATAAAACGGCATCTCTACATGGAAACTATAAATGACTAACGTCAAAAATATTTGCAATCAAATTTTTTGACATATTCGCGAAGATATCTGTCTAGACTTAAACATCTCGTTTAAAACAACACTATTAGGTAGGTATAACAAAGGTAAACTTGGTTGGTGCTGGAAGAAAAAACAGACCTACGGGTACAAAGAAAGAAATGAGGAGCTCAATTTGCAAAGGTTATAGTGACAAAAGAACCTAAAGAATTAATAAGACTGTTCAATTATTCACAATAGCTACCTAGGTATTATATTTATTTATGCCTAAACGGAGCTTTTCGTTTTGTGTGAGTTTTTTTTATTTTTTAGACGGATGAAGCTCTACCTAGTGTACACGAGCCTGTTGCGCCTACTATTTATTTATTTATTTTACCTATAGATATAAATATTTAACAGTTTCGTGATTGTTACAGCCGTTAGCCAAAAATTGTAATGAGTAAAGCTGCTTTTTCCACTAAAGGAGTTCAAAATAAATAAATGACACGATTTTCTTCATAAAAAATGTGTCGTTAGGTAAGGGATGAAGTAAACAAAGTTGAACACCCTTTCATTGTCAATTCGTTTCCGCGCCGTTCAACTATATTGTTAACAAAACAACAAGCAAAACTGCGAAGTAAAAGCACTCTGTACTTTCGCTCCCATGGCTAAAAATAAACTTCTCTTTCCTTTCGGCTCGTACGTTGCATACCAATGAATCTGTGGCAATAGCGTGTGAGTGAGTCGGGGACGTTTGGCCAAATACACACACAGGCTAATCCGGTAGAAATGTGTTTCTTCTTTTTTTTTTTGCAATATCAAAAACTTTTAGCAATAAACTCTTTGAGCTAAGCGAAAAAAACAAACAAACAAAAAGACATCTAAAATATGATAGCCAACACATTTGTTGAACTTTGAATGTGTTACGTGTGTGGGTGGTTGGTTTGCGCGGATTGCTTGCTACCAAACAAGCGATAAGTGATTTTCACGCCCATATTTGTGAAGCCCAGTCACTGTCTCCGTCATCAGGTGGTGGTATGACGTTTGCAATGACTTCACCAAAATTTCGTCAAATTAGGTCTTAATTGCTGATAACAATCTTTCATTGTTACAATGGTAGGTAATTTGGGAAATTTGTTCGTCATAATTGGAGCAAAACAACAACAAAAACGCTGTTCGATGTGGTTGCTTATGTGGTATTCGATTGGACGCTCTCAGAGCACTTTTTTTGCTCTCGGATCAATTTTTATGTTCGTTTGGTACAAAAAAAGCAATCAGATTTCAGAGCACTTTGCGAATCTAGATATTTTCTCAGATTTGCTTCAGATTTACCAATACAAGTGCATTTGAGTTTGACAACTGGTGGAGTTTATTTACATTTTCGTGCATTTTTTCTACAGCGAAGAAAGGCATTTCATCGGGTTTGTTTTTGTAAATTATTTATGTATAAATATATAAAAATCAATTGGGACGGAAATTTCCAATGTTTTATTATAAAATTTAACCAGTGAATGGAAAGCGCTTAGAAAAATGTCGAAGACTAAACATATTCAAATCGCACGAATATCATCACAAAAAAGAGCAAATGTCGTTTTTATGTTCGCTGAGGCACACGAAATCTGAAATATGAGAGCAAATCTGAAGAAGCCCATTCGAATACCGCATTAGAAACTTGAAATACGTATTGAGTCGTTAAGGGAGAACCACAATGAGATTTTTTGATAATCTGGCTTAGGCCAAAATGCGTATTGAATATGAAAGGAGTAATAGTAAAGAATGCAATCAGTGTTCGGGGTTAACTTAATGCTTGTCAAAATCTGTCATATTTTGGCGTTTTTGATTGTACGCAAAGAACTGTCATTCTCCTCGAAGTCGGTGTGTAAGTGGTTTGTCTCCGATTGTAAAACTGTTTGCGGCAAAGGTATTATAATTCTTTGGTAGGTAAAAATATTAAGATTGTTACTTGTAACGCTTTAAAATGCAATATCCTTGTTCAGCTTGATAACATTACCTTCACTATTCAGTATCATAAACGGTTTCTGTCAAAAAAATACAACCAAAACTTTCACTGTAGTTTGTGAAATGCCAATCGCTTCAACCAAGACATACTTGCTTACTTGATGTCGGTTTTAGCAACGTAGCATCTTACTGACTCTTTTTAGTGAAAGGAAGCGCAAAATTGAATCCACTGCGACTGTAGGCAACTTTCCAATAAGAGTTCAATTTACCCACTTATCCAAGTATTTTTTATCTCCCTCGTCCAAGGTCGTAGCTTCCAGCAGCAACAACATTTTTATCGAAACATACATCTGGTAGTTTTTTTTTATATTACTCCCTTATCTGTGTTACTTATATGAGCAAGATAAATCAGGTCATGTGCTCTTGTTGGAGTACCAACCTTCTGAAAGTTGTTAAATCGGCTTGGTGCACTCGACTTTATGTTTTTTTATGAGAAAATATTACATTAGCCATTATGTAGTATGTGTACTGAACAGAGAACACATTTAGTAAGCTTTCTTCTTGAATAAATAGACGGAAAAAGAAATTTGGATGTGATCTAGAAGTAGAAGGCCAGCACTTAGTTCTTTGCAAATTATTTTGCAAAAGTAGGTCACACCCGCTTATTATTACCACTGACACTGAGCCACTGTGAGATAAGGTCAACAGAAGGAGGCTTTTGGAATATTGGGAGTATAGGCAACCCTATTTTTAAATAGCGGGACGAAGTAAATTCCTGCCGCATTTTTGTAACTTCAATAAAGAGCAAAGGATACATATGCGTTGTCAAATAACCCCCTTTAGCAGAGGCCTCCAATCTAATGTAACCATGTGGATAGGCCTTAATGTCATTCAATTAGTACCCACTTTACACTCGGTGTTACAATTCGTTAGCGCGTTGTGGCGTATAAAGTGGGTTAAAGGCTCTAATGAGCTCTTCCTTTGTAGTTATTGCAAAGATGATGCAGGTGGATACCAGCTGGTAGTATGTATGTATATTCAAGTGCGAATAAAGCACCCCGGCACGTGCAACAACTCGAACATTGATGAGTTTGCACAGAAGTAATTGTCAAACATCTCTCTGTGCTTTGCTACTAAATCAACATCTCTACCTATGGCTGCACTTGAATAAGCCAGTTAACTAAACTGCACATGCTTCAAAGAGGTCCTGTTGTTCGGTTCAGTGCTTAAATATTTCAGAATTTTGCGGAACAACTTTTAAAAATACACAACTCGCGTTTTTGTTGGGCAGACTCCAAAGAACATTTACTTTGACGTAACTTCAGAGAAAAAGATTTAGTCCTGTAATGACAGTTGGTTTGACAGGTTACGTGAAACAAGGCCAGATTTTGGATTTGACACATCGGAATGAAATCCTTTTATCTTTCAAACACCTTAAAGCGTTGCAGGTATATCAAAAGATAATAAAATCCACGAATACGTATTTTTTTTTTCAACCATTTTAGCTTTACCTATATCTGTTTACTTCAAAGTCCGCCTGCCCTTAAAAAAGCTATGGACGATTTTGGGTTACTAGCAATTCCCTCATTAAGAGAAACTCGTACACTCCCCTTCGAATCGATTAATTTTTATTTATTATTTGCACAGACATCGTGCAACCAACGACGATATTTTTCAACTGCACTTGGCCTGTTTTGGGTGCGCGCGATTATTCCCCACGTGATGTAAGGTTCGATAACCTTGTTTCGTTCGTAGTAATTTCAATAATAACTATACAATATCTCTGAGACCGATTTGCACCACACCATTGTAGGTATATTACAACACAAGCGACGCACGACGACGCATACCATATAACTACCACAAAAGATTGACCGTACATTTTCGCCCACTTTCCATTTTACACAAAGTGAGTCAATACAACCGATCAGGCCACCATTTCGAGGAATGTTCGTTCCCATTATTATTCAACGTAAATACTGATTTTATTTAAATAGTGTTTAGCTAGTTGGGTTTTTTTTTTTGACACATTCAACATTTTGAAATCGGTGGGGGTTTTCGTACGAATTAAAAAAAAAAAAAAAAAAAAACTATGTAAAATTGAAAATAATTCAAACCTATCCTTTCTTTCTTTGCAGGAGTTCTTACGGACATCCAGTCAGACTTTGTTATCGGCGATGACGATGGCGGTCTGCTGCAAACAGCGTTCGTGCTATCGTACATGATCTGCGCACCAATATTTGGTTACCTCGGTGATCGGTATTCACGTCGATGGATTATGGCGATCGGTGTACTGCTATGGAGTACGACGACGTTACTCGGATCGTTTATGAATCATTTTGGATGGTTTATAACGTTCCGAGCGCTGGTGGGCATCGGTGAAGCGTCATACAGTACAATAGCGCCAACACTAATATCCGATCTGTTTGTGCATGACCTGAGATCGAAAATGTTGGCGATGTTCTATTTTGCTATTCCAGTCGGGTCTGGTTTTGGGTAAGTTGCAAATTGATCGCTTGTTACCGCTAGGTAAATCCTAGCGGTTTTTTTAATCGCAATTAATAGTTAAAATTATACAAACAACTTGTTATCCGGAGCTCAATTATGTTACAGTGATAATTGCGAACTTATTACAGTGCATTTAAAATGGCATCACCACAAGCCCGCATTCGAGACATCGCATCCTCCACCACCATCGTGACTCTCGGAATGAGTAAACAATTAATTTCTGTATATAAAAGTCCATCTGAATTTGCGGCAGTGACCCGCCAACACAAGAGGTCACTTTTAGTTAAGTGAATTAAATTTGTTAAAATATTCGTGATCAATTACTGGTGCGATACGGTGGGGTAATAAAATCTCAATTGAATGACATTTGATTGTGAAACAATTGACATAAATAAACGGCGATGTAAACGTGCGTCGTTTAGTTATTTCTATACATATGGGTGGTGGTGGTGCCGACATGTTGAATGCGTTCTATCAATATGAGCCACTCTGATGGGCAATCTCACGGTAATTCAATTTGTTTTTGTGTGGCATTTTCGTAGGCCTATACTGTTATCGTCGAATGTGAGAGCAATTTAGGGATGATTGTGGAAAGTTCAATTGAATGGATTTTCCTAAAGTGGGAGACCTTCGTGACAAGCATCTATTTTTTCTGTTTATTCAATTTATGAAGACCGAGCTGCTGGTGTTGAACCATTAATTATGAATATTATTATGAATAATGTTTCTGGTTACAGAGGAATTTCAGCTTGCCACATTTTTTTTTTATTTGAATTACAAATTTCTAATGGTTCCTGATGAGTAGTATTAAATTGTAGTTGTATACACTTCTTCCCACAAAAGTACACAAGTGAGTTACAAGCAGCAAACGTCAACTAAGATTCAACAAATTTACATAACTGCTGGGTAAACAGTTGAAAAGTGTTACCCACCCTTTATTAACACATCGGTCATATAGTCAGGGCCAAATTTACTCCTCGAAGAAACATTTGGTACTGAAAAATTGAAGTTTTATTGTAGCTTTTAGAGGAAGATATTTTTAAGCAGCCACAACATACTGCCGGTTATCCTCCTTAAGACTGTATCCACATTTTCAATATTTACATTTCTTTAACTACAGTTTTTTTCTGAAATAAACGTAGACAACTGTGATTATTTCAAAAACGAACAAGCACAGCTGTTTCATTTGATGCGTGTTAATGATGACATTGAAAAGAGAGGCCGCGCAATGCGTAGGTACGTTGAGTTTCTTAAGCTTGTAGTTTCAGGTAGCAAAGTGTTCAAATTTAACATTTTACCTGATCATATAATTTTCTTTTCATATCGCATGATCTAAGTATCACGCGATTTAATCACACAATTCGAGACTGGATCACGCTTTAACCAGTATTACTTAACAAACTGTTTTTTTTTTTTTTCACACCCTAAAACCAAGCGTAAATAGACTCTTTTCGATGAATACAATGTACGTCAATTACTTGAATTTAGTACGTCAGTTTATCACACTGATGTGTGAAAACTTGTTAAGATTCTTAACTCAAATTTCACAAGTCAAATTGGCCACTAAAACTACAAAGCTGATAATAAGGACAGCTATTAGGTTTGTTTTAATAAACATTGTATTGAAGAAAACTACCCAATAAAACAATTTCGAGTAACATATTTTCTGATGAAAAGTGGCATACACGTAGGCGCAGTGGCTCAGTGGTTAGTTTGTTGGACTACTAAGCGAGGGGTCCCAGGTTCGATTCCCGAAAAAAAAAACAAATTCCATCTTCAGGTTTTTATCCACTCCACTGTCGGACGAACATCAGAAAGTTGAGTCAACTATTTGTTTATATTTTTTTAAAGTGGCATAAACATATGGACGCCCAATATTTATATATTTTCAATACTTTTTTTTTACAGAATGTATTCATATGTGAAAATATATTTAGTACTCTTGATTCTAAATTTAAACAAAAATCTCTTTTAAAAGAGTAGGCACAGCCATTCTTTGGCATAGCGAATCTCCATTCCATACCACTGTATGCATTACTATTATTTTTCGCAAAGTGCTTCATAATTTAAGCCCCTAAAATTGTCCCGTGCCTGCCACAGTGAATCTATTCAACCATAATTGATTGTTTACACTTGAGAGGCACGCATTGACATTTCTTAAAGCGAATTTTTTTCATCTTATAATTTGGATTTGTGAAATTGTTTGCGTCTCTGAAAAGTCGCAACTTGTCAAATGTGAGTAGATGTAGATATACCTCCGACAGTCATGTATTCTACTGAAGAGATTCCATTGCTGAGTTTAAAGGCAGGAAAGAGAAATAAACTTCTCTGACCCATTGCCTTGCAAAAATTTCCCAATCACCATATTTATGTAGGTATAGAGTTATTATTCTGTTCAAATAAAAGATGGCTGCTATTGTAAAGCAGTTATTACAGATAAAACTGGGCTTGCATGATTAAAGCGGATTTTGTTGTGTTATAGATAAGCACTGAGGTGCAATAAGATCTTTTATAGTTATTTAGAGACTTAATAGTGGAATTGTTTCGATAAAGTAATTGGGGTGATACTATATATCAAACGGCACATGCCGAAGTTGTTTACAGATATTGTTGAAACCTTGCTCCCCTGTTGTCTTACACAGAATTGTACAATCGCGAAACTATTGATTCCTACCGCAGATTTACACCATTAAAGGCTTGACCGTTATTTTATGAACTAACTACTTCAGTAGGGTACAACAATGACCAAGTTCGTCCTGAATGGTGTACATTTGGTAGTTTGTTTTAAGATTTTAATATCCAATTGCGATCACCAACAACTTCAGGTGAGTGGAAGAACTTTTAATGTGGCATCGAATTTACGACCCTTGATATCACGTTGTCTGTAGCTTACTGACAAATCATTTTTGTTTTTTTCAACATTGATATACCAGAATGTACTTGTCACAAATGTACTCTTAATATGGAAATTTGCATTTGATTTAAAAATAACGACCTGAATATAAAGTAAGTTTTTGGATAGGCTCCTTTATTCGAGGTCTTATTCGAGATACACGGAACAAAAAATAAAAAGAAATAACTGTACAGCTTAGCTCGGGAAGTTTTAATAGACACAAACGCTTTAAATAGCCACAAATTACTCGTTTAAAGACTCAAATAAAAAATTGCTTGATACATTTGATGCTTTGTTCTTATTTATTTTATACACCTTCATTTATGCTTTTAACTGAATTCGTGCACTCAAAAATGTTTTAAATTTGAGTGGCCGATTTTTCGGAACAATTCAAAACGTCCCACAATGACCTGTTGTGACAACTTTTTGTCGTTTATTTAAACAATGAGTCTCTTATTTCCAACCACTTGTGCTGTTTAATTTATTTCTCCTCAAAATACTGACTTAAATTTCAAGGTAAATCGAGTCTCATTTCCAACGCAATAACAGAAACAGTTCTAAAACACAAAGATCCATCGGAAATGCATTCGTTTTTGTATTAAAGTTGTTTACTCTTATCGCGCGTTCACTGATAGATTAAACTTAATTTTAGCTGCGTTGAATTTTTCTCAGTGGCGACTGGAAGGCGTCTCATGTTTCCTTTGAGTAAACTTCACAACAAGGTGCAATCGTGACATTGGTGGGTTTCTCCGTTTTGTCTGTCTCATTCGATTCAAAAATTTTAAATTTATCAACTACAAGCGAAAGGCTTATGCAATATATGTATTTATTTTTATTCTGCCGACACTGGAAGAATGAATGAGTCAAAAATGAATTTCCACGAGTTGTCATAAAAGTTTAGGCTTTTGTTTGAAACTTATGTTTGCATTGTAAGGTCACACTCTCGTATTCTTTATGTTATTTGTTAAATGTTTCTCTAGAAATGAAAAATAATATAATCACAGTGTACCTATCACAATGAGTCAAATATTTTCGGGAAATGCATGGTTTTCCACTGGAATATCCACAACTAATTAAACCAATTGTAAGTTTAAATCGTGATATTGCTGATTTCCATCGAAAATCACGTACCAGTAAATGTGACTTCATCATCTGGGATAAAGTGAATTATTTTATTTTACTTTTGAAAGCTTTTATGGCATTTGGGTGGTGAAATTTTAAGCTTTTGGAAGTGGGAAATGCAGATTCAGGTTGGCAATATTTATGTGTAATACAGCTCATCTATCAGACAATCCATGGAAAGGCCATAGATTTTTAAGGAAAAGCTGTGCTCAATTGTTCCGAATGATGTTTAAAAAAGGCAGACTCTTGTTTAACACCATCGCAGCGAAGCGGGCTATTGTGGTAGAGTTGATTCGATGTCCAATTGTCTCATAGATGAATTGAATGAATATGGGAGTGGATATGAAAAATTGTCTATACAATCACCAGAAACGTTATTCCACTCAAAATGCAGCTTGAAATAAAATACCGATCTTCTCCTCTTTTCAGCTATATCGTCGGTTCCGAGACAGCACGCATGGCCGGCTCCTGGCGGTGGGCACTCCGTGTTACCCCATTCCTGGGCATTATCGCCGTTGCGCTAATATTCCTGATCAAAGATCCAGAACGCGGTGAAAGTGAAGGATCACACAATCTAGAAGCCACAACCTACACAGAGGACATCAAGGACCTAATGAAGAATCGCTCGTTCATGCTTTCAACAGCCGGTTTCACATGTGTCGCTTTTGTTGCTGGTGCTCTTGCCTGGTGGGGACCTAAATTCATCTATCTAGGTCTTCGAATGCAGCCCGGAAATGAAGAACTAACACAAAATGAGTAAGTTTTTCCAAAAGAAAAAAAAACCGCCTTTCTCTTGACTAGTTTCAGAACAAAAATAACTACATTAAACCAAATAGCGTATCGTACAAGTTCGGCATAATAGCAATGTGCGCCGGACTAATTGGCGTGCCATTTGGATCGTTCATGGCCCAACGACTTCGACCGAAAATTCCGAACTGTGATCCATACATCTGCGCCTTTGGATTACTGTTATCATCGCCCATGGTCTACATGTCACTGGTGATGCCACGGACAAGTGGATTCATGTGCTACACCTTTGTGTTTCTAGCTCAGATAACCCTAAATCTAACTTGGTCCATCGTAGCTGATATACTTTTGGTAAGAACAACATGTACTTTGGCCAAGAAGAGGATGCTTAGGGGAGCTCTCGAGAGAATGCTGTACGATTGCGCGAAAACAATTTCAACTTTTTTTTTAACGTACTTCTGTTGTTTGGAAAATTTACAAATTTATTTACGACAGTTGTTTTTATAAAATCGTTTCAGTGTCGCATTTAAATTCGGTGCACTTACAATGGTAGCTGGTATTATCGGTGTCCCAATGGGAGCGTACCTATCTCAAACACTAGTCAAACGTTTGCCGACAGCAGATCCATTGCTATGCGCTTTCGGACTGTTTGTCAGTGTGCCTCTCATGGCTGGTGCCATGATAGTCGTTTCAAAAAATACCATTGCGGCGTATACGTTGGTATTTTTTGGTGAATTAGCTTTAAACTTAAACTGGGCAATTGTTGCTGATATTCTGCTGGTAAGGATACTCGTATATGTGTTGTTAATTAACACGAACATTGAAAAACGATTTTCCCTCTTTCTTCTCTTTTTGCTCATGTCCTTGTGCATCCTAATCTATCGCTTCCCATTTCCATCTGTCCTATAATCATCATCATCATTTTTGTATAAAACTTTCTCGAAAATCAAAAACAAAAGAAAAAGAAAACATCAACATCAATCTAACTACTTTGCAGTTTAATATATTAATTTATTTTTTGAGGTGTCGGGCATAATTTGGTTTCGATAATTTGAAGCACTCACGATCATTAGGAATTAAGTTTGCACTACTCTATTTTTGATGAATTGTATTGAACTCTACCAGACACTTTTTGCTTTTTCAAGGAATGCTTGAGTGTTCCACCAAATGTCATTATTATATTTATCATGTCTAACTTATCTGTTAGGTACAACTCACAATGGACCTACTTTTTACATGTATTCATCCATTGAGGAATCTTGAGATGTCTGGTTTTCTTAATGGTCGTTCCAAAAATGTAACTGAAACAATTTCGTTAGAATTTTATATAGTTTCATACGCCGGGAATGATATGGGTTACCATTTCCAAGATATTCAAGTTCTGGAACACAAAATTGAAATGTACAGCCTTGTACCACAGTCTAAGTGGTTCACTTTTATGCAACCCATCGTCATCTCGTTTTTATACAGCTCACCCACTTCAGACAGAGAGTGATTTCAGTTGTTTCGCGGAAGAGTTGCATTGGTATAAAATGTGCGTGGATGAGTATGCATTTTTAAGCCTAAATGGCCGCCTCATTCACTGGTATTGGGCTGCTATTGAACAAGCTATCCTTCTGACTGATTGTGTGAATGCCACACTGACTAATGAAGTCATGTAGTCTATTTTTAAATTCTCGAGTAACTTTAAATGTATTCATCTCGAAGCACAGGTGATAATTGCTATGCATACATTTAGTTGCTTATGTAGATTCGATTTGTATGTAACATTATTGTCTTTGGGCGATTTGGTTAAGGTTTTTAGCCGTAATGGTGCACTGGGGATCACGGTGGATCCACTATTGCCCTGGCCTTTTTTGACCATCTCACAACCCCACTCAACCTAACCTAATCTAACCTTACATTATTGTCTAGTTTAAGTGGCCAGGTTAAATTTTACAAAATCACAATTTCGAAATTTGTCGTCGAAAATTGTCTATTGGTACCTACAATATATTAAGAGGGAATGTTTTAAATATTTATGAGTAAGGATTAATGTTTTTTTATGCAAAATATAGTATGTGACATTTAACTCTTGCATTTATTTATATTCACACTACTGTCTACCCAAGCAGCTCCCATATCATATTCCAGAGAAATTGGCTTAGTGTGGAATGGCTTTATCAAAACCTTTTTGTGTTTACGTCACATATCGCTTATCGCCTCAAATTTTACTTCCACTTAGTGGGATGGTTTATTGAGGTTTAAGATAGATAGACCTTGTGCCAAGCACTCATTAAAAAGAATATGATTTTCATCAATCAGCTAAAGATAAGTGGAACGTACCCTGTTGGTTCTTGTTCCCTTAATCCCTTTATGGCTCGGGTTTCGTTGATGACGGTAGTTGTCAGTGTTCTTAAGCAATAAATTAGTGCTTTACATCAAGCAAGTATTCTCTCAAAAAATATACACTATTTTCTATCTTATCTTACCACTAAATTGATAGCAAATCCTCGGTAGATTGGTATCGCATGACTTTTTCAATTAGATTACATACTTTACGAAAACGTGCACTTGATATGTACATGTACAATGTACATATTCATTATCGTGGCGGCCCGACACGATCACTTGCTTAAGTTTAAAATTACAACAAGAATTGTGAATATCATTTACGAGCGATACACCACCTTTAATCACAGTGATTATATTTTTTATTTTATTTAAGAATATTCTTTTGTTTAGTTATATTTAACAAACATATTATTAATAGAGCATTTACAAATTTTTGGAATACTTGTTTGGGTTAGGTTAGTGTGATTGGTTATCGAATATTGCGGAAAAACAAACTCAACTGCAAACAATGGAATAGCAGAGGATGTGAAATACC
Organism: Cheilosia grossa; assembly: GCA_963082955.1. NCBI lineage: Eukaryota > Metazoa > Arthropoda > Insecta > Diptera > Syrphidae > Cheilosia > Cheilosia grossa. Next base: position 40,776,730 of record OY720148.1, on the reverse strand, counting down.
CGCAATTAAATTTATTGTTAGAAACGTCTTGTTAGTCGTCTTCTTAGTAAGTCGGATTTGTCGGGAATTGCATATACAATAGTAAAGGCTGTAAAAGACCTAAGTTCATTTATTATAGGTGATAAGAGCTAAATAATTTCAGCGCTGTCAAACTTAAGTGCTAGAATACTTTGTTTCTTTCTTTACAACGACTTTACAAATCCAAAAGTAACTTAGTTTTTTTTTGATTAGAAGTGCCTTATATATTTATACCAACTTTAAGAAAATCCTCTTCGTTCACAGAGAATATAATAAAGTGGGAGGGGCACCCATCAGTGCTTCCAATCAAGAATTTCTTACTTAAACCTTTATTCAAAGCAACTAACCGACCCACCTCCCATGAGTCCTTAGCCTGGCCGCTTAAAAGAAAACAGCTTGCGTAAAATCTCTACTGCTTTATGATTCTTTACTACTCACCGGCGCCTGTGCATACATTATTTGAATTTACCATTCATACATTAGCTAAATAAATGCTTTACAAATACCTTTACTATCCAAAACACCTTTCATTCATAAAATCAAACCACAGAGCCAACTGCCAAGTAGTTATATTGATTGATTATTTTTCTTTTCACCCTTCTTGCGTATTTTTGGTACCTATCTAAAGCTTTTCCGAAAAAAAAAATAAATAAATAAATAAATACCTAAATACTCGCACCAACTCGCACAATCTCACTTCCATTTAACACTAGACACCCACTTATTCCTCCTCTTCCGGGCAAGAATGTCAACAACAAATTTGCCTGGAGTCATTTTGTTTTAAGCTAATTCGCCTAAAAGTATGCTTGTTCTTTCCTCGTGGTCAGAATAATTCTCTCCACTCGTGAGTAAATATTCAAACCAGAGATTAGCTTAAAAGTACACATTGATACACAAATCACCCAATGTGTGGTTTGAATTTTTGATATTTTCCTTTAAATCAGCACCATCTCTTGAGAGCTTTTCTTTGTATATAATTTAGTTGCACACTTTTCCCCCACATTGAGGGCGGTTAAATTCAAAAACTCATTCAAATGCATTCGATTTCCTACTATTCTCATTGAACACCACTATTTATGTTGGATATTTTTCTTTTGTATGTGTGTGTCTATAATTATTGTTGATATCCCCTACAGTATGTTGTGGTGCCGACAAGAAGGTCAACAGCTGAAGCTTTCCAAATTCTCATATCACACGCATTGGGTGATGCTGGTAGTCCATACCTAGTCGGAGTGGTAAATAGTAATAAATACAACAATAAGATTATCGAAACTAACTTGATGTACATTCCAGTTGTCTGAAGCAATTAAGAAACATCTTAGACAGTCGGCGCATTCAACCACGGACTTCGTATCAAATGGATTGGAGAGTCTGGCACTTACACTGGAAAATGCCACAACGACAGCGAGTCCTATTTTGGCTAATGTACTGCCAGTCGCGTTGGATCAGGTAATTTAAATTTTAATTGATGCGATTTTTATTTTTAAACTTTATTGATCTAATAAACATTTTTTTTTATATTGAAGGACACAAATCTGACCAAATTTGAAGCATTGCAGTATGCACTGTTTTCGACGAGTTTCGTTGAGGTGATCGGCGGCATTTTCTTCCTATTCACGGCTGCATTTATTCTTAAGGATAAAATGAAGGCCAGCCAGGCTGTGAGAGGTTAGTTTCAACTTTCAAATACTTAATCAACAATCGCATTCGGCGAACATAGCCAACTATTAAACTAAGGACGCACATATTTTGGACTCCATTCAGATTTGCCACTGAAAATATCCCTCCGGTGGTTGTTTTATTGCGTCCTAATATTTTTTCTCTGATAAATGACCGTGCGTCTAGAAACTCTTATCCGCTGGATAATATATACCTATAATCTGCTTCATTTAACCATCTACACTGAAATTATAAAAATTATCTCATCCATTTAACTACTTTTGTTCTCTTTGCAGAAAGCCAAAGATCAGTGCCTGATCAAGCACCTCACGATATTGAAGAGATATCATAAGCAACTCCATCCATCCTAAGACTTTATTACATTTTTTTAAGATGCATACCCGTGCCTATGCATACGTTCCTGTTATATGAATTCATATAGAAACTTATAACGCTGGTGTTAATGTTTATCAAGTGCACTCTCTACTCTACCTACCCAATGCTGATTGGTTAGACACAATGTTTCCCTCTAAACTATGGTAGTCTCTAAGAATTAATTAATTTTATTTATGTTTAACATTAACCTAAGTGGCTTTTTTGCTTACCTCTCAAAACAAAGAAAAAACAAACTCATTTTGTAAATATGTTTCATCAATCGATCAGTTATTATCACACGTAGTCTAAGAAAATTCGAAAAGTAATTGCTCAGTAATAAAACAAAATTGATTCCGAATTGCAAATCATTATGCAAACTAATTGCATTCGTTATAATTGTCTTTCGAAGTTAGACAATATTAGCATTAAGTTTTGAATGAAAACAAAAAGACAAGATATAAAAGCTGCCACTAGAAAAAGCAAGAGCAACTTACTGCGTTCAACAGGAAACAAAAGAAAAATCGTAAAAGAAAAAATGAGTATCAAGAGAGAAATGGAGAAAGGAAACTCTTTTGCAGGAGACCCCTATTGGTGAAAAGGCCTTAAAAAGACTGCTGAAAATAAATAAATTATATAAATAATTAATTTAAATTGTTGTTCTTGATCTTTTATTTAATTTGTTTACTGGTCGTCAGTAATTTGGATTTTGACTACATTTTAGGAAGTGTTTACTTTTTGTTTCTCAGTTTGTATTTGTGTGGTACTTTACGGCTAATGCTTAGCTCTTGTTGTTAGCATTATTGTGTCGGTTGAACAACACAAATGGATATATTTATGTATATATATGATTTTGTTTTAATTCTAAGACCATGCAAGTGGTAGACTATAATATTTTACATTTTAACAAATGGCAGACATATTTTTGATGTTAAAAATATCAATAAACCAATAAAAAATTAATGATTTTTATATACATATAACACAGTGATCAAAATTGTTGTTTTCTTTTCGATTTCGTTGTATTCACGACTTTAATTCCACTGTTGATTTTTGTGGTGTCAGAAGATGATCACTTCAGCATAAGCAACAAATTCGTATTGGGAAGCAGATATTGCAAGTCGACAGACAACAACAGTTAAACCCGGGAAAACGCGGAAACTATCTAAATATCCTGCTCAGACCAACATCAGTAAGAAAGTTTTTGCTCTCGTTTAAGGTACAAGAGTGACTTTTGTCTATTTTCCCTTACAAATCTAGCGTGTCTTAGAAATTATGAGATGAAGTTCCACATTTTGAGTGTTGTGTAGCCTAAGGGATTCCTAATTTTAGAAGCTTTTTCAAGAGATGACGCAGCCCAAACGAAAATTGTGGTTTCCCGAGGCTTAACCTTGTAATGATGTAACAGATGCTACGGAAAAAAAAAATTATTGACAGTATGCAATTGGCGTGGATACATTTGCCAAATTGACATATGGCGTAGCATTATGCGCATCTTCTTACTGTCCCGCTACCAATTCTCTTAGAAATTATAATACACGATGCGAGTCCAAAGTGTTTTTAAACAGAACAGCAGGGGGATCACAAAATAAGTTATTCTGGATCATTCATAGTAGCGCTTCTTCAGTGTAGTCCGAGGGTTGAATTACCCCATCCGTGATCGAGTACTACGTGACTGAATTTGTTATTGTTTTGCATGTTAAATCCACAACATTCAGTAACGAATTACTCGGTGACGGATGCGGTAATTCGACCCCAAGTTTCGTCATCACGTTGTCCTTGTCACACAAGAAATGTATATTGTGGCTATAATCGAAATAGGAATCGTTAAGCTCAAGTTCCTTAGATTGTGATGGATTCCATGGGATTGATCTAGGCAACAATGAGGTGTAGTTGCTCATTTAAAGACTGACTGGTCTAATGGATTTTCACCTATTTTTTCACTTGCAAAAGCCCACAAAATTATACGGGGATGGTCCCGATGAGTGGAAGAACTAATACGGAAAGCAATATATCCACTAAAAAGGCGACCAGCGAAATATCATAAAACAAGAAATTTTCAAAATAAAGTGGAAATATTTCAATGCAACAACAATCTAGTAGGACAATCAATTATAATTATTATTCAATTGTGGGCATCAGATAGTTGATGTATATTAAAAAAAACTTGTTTTTAGAATCAAAGTGAATAGCACACAAATTTTTTTTGGATTCACTTGTTTTTCAAATTCTTTGGATTATTCAATTCACAATGGTTTATTTTACGGGGATATTTCAAACCTTACAACTGCAGTAAACTGCCTCTTTAAAGGAGAAACACAGTGGTCGCCTTACCCACGTTAACCGTGACAGCATGGAGGCGGTTGACAGCATGGTGGTGGTGGTGGACGAGGATGTGCTGGCGCAGGTGCAGGATGTTGTCTCGGCGGTGGTGCTGGATGCGTTTGAACAGGAATAAATACCGGCTTTATCACCGGAATAAAGACTGCCTTCGGTTTAGGTGGTGGGGGTGGCGGAGCTGGAATGTATACCGATTTTTCTACCGGCACATAAAAAGTCTGCTGTTGTGGAGGATGAGCTGGAGCCTGGACGTATATTGGTGCTGCGGGTGGATGTACAAGAAAAGTATTAGGAATAGTTATTGGCGGTGCTGATATAAATATCACACCTCCGCCTCCGCCGCCGCCTCCTTTTCCTTTTTTCTTGAATGTTGCGCGTGCTGGTGGCAATGATAATACAGCCGTAATTACGACAAAAACTATAATCCTCCTCAACATGACGTTTTTCAATCAAAAATCAACACTATAATAGATTGTCACTGGCACGAGTGCAAGCTTTTATAAGATGTGTCTTCAATAATTGTCTATCATTATGGCAAAACAAAGATTGCGAAGGATAATTACTTATTTTTTTACATAAAACACATTGACCCGACCCTGTTGAAGTACATAAGCTTATGTATGAATGGGGACTCCCGCGATAATAATTACAACGGTTGGTTTTATAAAATAAAAGTACTGGAAACCACGATAACTAGCTGTAATTGACAACTGGTGGTTACAATAATTCTTAAGATGAAACTCATTACAAAAACCATAATAGCTCTTAAGTTTTATTTGAATTAGAAAGGGAAAGTGATGATGGTAAGTGATTCTGATGCAATTGCTATGATCGGCGTTGTTATAGCCACAGATTTTGCATCGATTGGATTTTTTTTAATCTTTTATCCCAATCACATAAGTACAGGTATACTTCTATAGCGTAAAGTTTTCATCAAGTGCGGACTGTGTTGTCTTCAGTTATACGTTATACCACTATGGCACCATTAAAAAAATAGCCTAGTCAGCTGATACATTTTGAGTGCTAAAAATTTGGAGAATTTTCATTTGTCCGGTTCTTCTGGACACTTACCGATTAAAAGGAAAACACGGGGCTCTAAAATAGGCACATCAACTACCACCCATTGCATAAACGTTAATTTTTGTAAGAACATGAAAACGCTGATTAAGTGTTAGTTTATGTAATAGCAGGTCCATCTGCCTTTCTGGTGTTCTAATTCATGATGTTTTGAATGTTTTCTCGTCTGAAACAAATGCTAGTGTTTCTCAGACATCTGGTTGAACTCCGACACTCGTTTTTCTATTTAGTTATAATTCATTGTCTGCCACTTTTATTTCTATTTCTACGTGGTACGTATTTCAAATCCAAGAAGACTGTGTAAGATAAGCCATCCCGGAGAAATTATACTGTGAAATCAACAGTGTTTTTAAGCCAAAGTATTAAATCAACATATCGGTTATTGTTTACTGTAAAAAAAATCATTCACTGTATAGATTTCGTATGAATTTCATAGGAAGCTGCCGTTTTTTGCGGTCAAATGGAAGGTAAGAAATATTTGTCAAAAAGACTGGCTTGCTCTTGTGGGTTCCGAAAAGTCCACTCTTTGATGAAGTTCTTTCATCTTTTTCTTAGAATAAAGCGAGTTCCAATATACAATTCTTTTTTTAGCGTTCAAATTATTATTACCGTGACCAGTGCGGCAACTTTCAAACAAATTTTATGAGGTGGCGCATAATGGTGTAGTGCTTAGAGTCATTAGTAGCACATTCAAAAATTGTATTATCTTAAGTCGACTAGATTGGTCTGAACTAGATGTCACCTGAACGCAAAAACTAGATTGGTCCTTAACGTCAATTTTCCTTCGTCACCAACATAAGCGAACTGTCAACTTAGTACTCAGTCACAAGTTTCTTGTCTATATTCGTCGGCTACCACTCCATACACGTCAACTGAAAAAGCTTTTCATGTGGCCGATCTAAGCCAATCAAAACTGAGACGCATCAAGTCACACATCCGTCAGACTTACGAAACTAGATTCTTGACCGTCCCCATCCGCAGTACTAGACCACCCAAACATAAAGAGATGCAACAAATTGGTCTGAGTGAGCGCTGATTATTTATGACTATACAAAGGATGATTTTACAGATTGAAAAAACCGTCGACTACTTAAAATGGGTACTTGTTCTTTATTATTAAATTCAATTATTTATTTTTGATTAAGGGTTTTGCATGTGCCTTTACATGTCCATCAAAGGGTGGACTCAGGCACATGTAATTGTGATTCCATTTCTTCTGCTTCTGTAATTATTAAGGGACATTTTAACATGCATAAACTTTCCTCAGGAAACGCAAATCATAACAACGAAAACTAGATCAAAATTCGTACATTATGTCTTTTTCCATTGGGACCACCAGAAATCTTTTTCAGATCTCAGATTTTACGCGGCTCATGGAACAGTCAACGAAATTCATCTGCTTTTGTAAATGTACTAGTGAGGTATTTGTTTGCATTTGTTTTTGCAAAAATCATAAACAGATATCGACTTGAAAAATGTTCCCGCTGTTGTAGATACAAATGGAGTGTTTTTGGTGATTGTGCTTCAGATGACGAGGAAGACTATGAAGATAATTATTCCTCCAAAATGTCTTTCGTTATTTTCGTTTTCACGAAATTGTGCACTTTTGTTTTCAAAGCAAACTTCCTGAAATGAGGTAAAACAGCTGTCCAAGTATATTGGTATGTGTAAATCTGAAAAAAATATCGAGACCTGCAAAAAGTGATCCGAATCGAAAGAAAGATTGATTTTTCTGCCCAATGAAACATAAAATGCTGTTAAAATAAAGATAGTAATAGTTCAAATAATAATTTAAATCGAGATAATAATTATTTTATTCATCAATTCCCTATATTTAAAATTCCTGTCGTATAATCGAAAATACTGTTTTGTTTTCCTTTTGAGCGTGATGATTGCAGATCCTTCACTTTTCTTGTTGTTTAGGACAAAAAAACACAACTCCCATCCTCAGTTGAGGCAAAATACATACCCGGACTTGTTAAGTAGTTACACTAACAAGAAAAATTACAATTCAACACTAACCACAAAAATTGTTTTCGAATTTTCTTCAGAAATTTATTATAGTTTCTTCATAATAACTGCTATCCATGTTTCTTTCCGCTTTTCTTCTTATTGATTATTTTCGCCACAATTGCACCATGATGCCCACCATTCCCGTGTCCATGTCCATGTGAATGACCTCCTTTCTTCTTAGTCGCCTCCACCAAACAAATTTCTCCCAGCAGACAGGACAACATAGCCACAATCAGAAAGATGAACGACAACTTCATACTGTTAAGGTGCGATTGAACTTTTAAACTAAACTCTTCAAAATGTCATCTCTTTTTATATGCACTAGTGGATTTACGCAACCAATCACGAAATGTAAAATTGTTTTCTTATTCCCATTCACGTGTTGCAGGTTTGTACCTATACTACTATGGAAATACAAAAAAAGAAACCCTGCTAAAAATGGTGGGGACTAAAACAAAAGCCGCTGACCGTACTTTCCCCACCGCAGCATTGTATAACTGCAATGCCCACGACGGTATCTATAAACTGATTGAGATTGCGTACCTAGATATACATCTTGTAGTCATATGGCCAATTAATAGAAGATTCACTGTATAAGGCAGGGACCCGAAGTTTCCCTAAATAATTCTTTAGAACAATGTTCTAATCTAAAGTTGTGATTTTTGGTAAAGTTATTGTGCAGTAAGGGGACTTTTATTGTTTTAATAAATCTGATTACTTTTTCACGTCTATTATCATCGATACCTAATATTTGACTAGTTACGTACGTCAAAATCACGAATCCGTGCGCTTTGTCGAATTGGTGACTGAGATTCGTAAACATTGACATTTGTGTATCCAATATGTATGTACGTAGGTGGAGTGCTTGATAAATCTAATGCGATAGGTGCTAAAGTTCTGAAGGCGGTTTGGTACTCTGGCTGTATCAAGGGAAATATGTTCGTGTTGGAAGAAAGTTAAAGAGATTTGGGTGGTACAGGATTCACTCCTACAGATGGCATTGCAAGGGAGGTTTTTACCCTTCTGGCTTATCAGCCTAGCGGCAATATCCAGTCATGACGATTTACAGAGCGAAAATTAAACAAAGCAAATTTCACTCTTAAGTTATAGCCGGTTAATATCCCTGCAGGATACCGATTTAATATTTTAAAGAATACAACTCGATCGACACAATAATCGATCTTTAGATTTTTCAATGTCACATTTGGGTTAAATCAGAAGATCGTCACTATTACTGTGAATAGCTTTTCATAGTGCAGTTCACCAGACGATACCACCAAATATGTCTTAGAATTGACCAGTGAAACTGACAAAACCTTCATAACTCAAATGAACGGCCCAAAGTCGACAGACTTTTCTCAAAACGAAAGGTCACTCTTCACCAAAAAAGCAAAAGAAACACAACTCCAGTAATCCTTTCTAACCAAACTATATATAGTTCTTTATTTAGGAAAATATATTCACCACAAAAGTCACCAGTTAACACGTCTAGCGTTCAGCTCCATTATCATCGGAGGATGGTGGGCGTTTGGTTGTGGCCGGGCGTCCTCTTGGACTTGGCATTGGTTCGGCCATAGTTACACTTCCCAAGGTGGAGATCATCGCCAATAGTCCAACGATGAAGAACAAACTGAGCCACTTCATAGTGCGATGGGATGGGATTACTGGATTACTTGCGCTGAATACGAAAAAGGATCTCGGCAAATGTGCAAAGCTATAACGATGACTGTGTTTTGACACAACCCCAGACCGGGCACACTGGTTTTATACTGTTCCAATAGTCGGACATTTCCTGTCGACATAAATTCCTTTTGAATTCCAAAAATTCGAAAACTGTCTGCGATCGGGAAAAACTGTCAAAGGCAATCGATCAGTTGAGACATTTAGGGCTACTTAGAGGGGTTCTTGATGTAAAACACAAAACACAGACAGCGGCCGTAGCCGACAAGGTGAATCATGGAATCAGTTAGCATTATACCTGTTGAGAGATCACGAACCGTGTATCACTGAGTTATTACACCAATTACATGATTGTTTACACGATAAGTATTTTTTTTTTCTGTAAATTGCTTGTTTAGAGTTGATTTGTTTATGAGAATCGCCGTGCAATAAACAGATGTTATCTGCTGTACATTAAGACGGAACTAATGGGAAATCTGGATATTTGGACAGAATAAAATCTGGTGAGAAGTTTTCCACTTGAGATATTTGAGGGAATTCATCTTTGGGGCAGGGCAAAATACAATTGAATTGCGTTTGTCTGCGTATTTTTATAAGACTCGTCTTTTGTTATTTTACTGCTTTGATTTTTGTGATGGCATTATGTTGAGCTCCTTTGCAAGAGGCTCTGAGTTCAATCCCTATCTGTACGAAATCAGCCATTAGGTCAATTTTGAAAATCATTTTACATGCCTCAAACTCGAATTGTGTGAATAAGCTTTTGAATGCATGTACCAAAACCTACTGAAGTTTTTGTACCAAAAATAAATAGTTCTTTTCGATTGGCTTAGTCTTTTTTAATTTTTTTGGATTTTCAGCGTAGAAATATAAATTTTTCTGATGTTTATCTTGGCCAAATTTGAAACATATTTTCTAAAAAAGTTTATTTTTGTTTTCAAAAGAAGAGAGAGCTTCCGGTCTCGAGATTTCGATCGCAAATGGTACTACGAAGACAAAGAAGGCCAAAAAAATGAGTCCAAGACGATATCGGAATTTGTTTAAGTTTTAAATTAATATGAATTGCCATAGAAAAATTAAATTTGTATGTAGCAAATAACGTGCAACCCAGTCGTGCAAGTTCTGTTTCTTATAAAATTATCCTAAAACGACACAAAAGTTTTTACTCAAATTTTGCTAAACAAAAGTCTGGCGCAGTTTCGGAAATTAACGTCGCTTGATACAGAAATCAAAAACAGGGTCATAATTAATTGTTTCGCACTCATCGGCATTCACAAAGCAGGTTAACTGATCTCTGGTCATAATCAAAACCTGAACAGATTAATCTCATTGCAGGCGACTGAAGATTTGAGTTCAGTATATTAGGACGCCAACATCTACTCCAACCACCTGAGTACAAATTGCTGTTTGTAGTTTAGGCTGTTACTACGTTTTAGGGAACCGTTACAGTAAACCAGTCGATATCTCATAGTCTGAAAAGAGTATTGAGAGCAAGTTTGAAAATTGCGAGAGGCTGGTAGAACTCTAGCCGACCGCAACCTCAGTTACTACACTCGCAAAGAAAAGTCAAATTTCCAGTACGGAATTCCAACATCAGAACCTAACTTGGCAGTTCTGGGACTCATGTGGCGTGGATGTATTCATAAGGCTACTACTGCGGGATATTTACTGATAAGCTAAGCCTATGAAAGGCTGAAGGCGACATTAAGCTCAACTCATCCGTACGATTAGGTCGATTTAAAGCATGCCCGACAAATGAATTGTCGAAAGAACGCGCATTAAGAAGAAAATAGCATTGACATAACTTGGTGAGTATTTAGTAACGCGTATACGAATATCTATTTATAGACAATATTACAGTTATGTTGGCTCTAGCCTGCGTAAGGCCCCAGTTTCATAGCC